>CM070819.1:38298813-38716313 GCA_036326025.1 Chrosomus eos | reverse complement strand
ATCTACCTCATGAACAGTTAAATGCCCACACTGGGTAATAAACATGTGCAGTTCAAAATACTCTTTATTAAGCACACCATACCTCTTATTTACATACCCTTACATTTGTATAACATATCTGTACATACGCATGGTCTATTTTGTATAGTTTTATATATTTTTGTCTGTCGCTGTTATTCTGTCTGTGCCGTGGAAGCCTGTCATGATTCTGATTCTGATTAAATATAACAGTGTAATAAAATGTCAGACTACTTTTTCTTGCTAAGGCAAATGTCAGCATTTTATGTAGGCCCTAAATTATATATTTAATTAAATAATATGAAATAAGTATTTTTAATTACATCATATTTTATTTTTTTTGTTATTTTTTTACAAGTAAAGCTTTGCTGGAAATTATGCACACTAATATTAATATTATCCTCACAAGCGCTTTATTTTCCTCACACATCAGGTCAGATATTTCTTCTTAAAGGATTAGTTCACTTTTAAAAAATTTTTGCTGATAATTTACTCACCCCCATGTCATCCAAGATGTCCATGTCTTTCTTTCTTCAGTCGAAAAGAAATTAATGTTTTTGATGAAAACATTCCAGGATTTTTCTCCATATAATGGACTTCAACAGCAACCAAACGGTTCAAGGTCCAAATGACAGTTTCAGTGTAGCTTCAAATGGCTTTAAACGATACCAGACGATGAATAGGGGTCTTATCTAGCAAAACCATCGGTCATTTCAAAAATAAATAAAAAGGTTTACGTTTTATTAGCACAAATGCTCGCCTTGCTCTGTTCTGTGATGTACGTTCATGACTCTCCTGTTCGAATCGTTCATCAATGAACAATCTTTTTTCGAGTCATTTCATTCATCAACGAACGAAATGACTCGAAAAAAGATTCGTTCATTTGAACGAGTCTTTTTTGGAGTCATTTCGTTCATTCAACGAACGAAATGAACTAAATGACTCGAAAAAAAAGATTTTTTCATTTTGATGAACGAGTTCGAACAGGAGAGTCACGAACGTAGGCCTACATCACAGAACAGAGCAAGGCGAGCATTTGTGCTAATAAAAAGTAAACCTTTTTATTTATTTTTGAAATGGCCGATGGTTTCGCTAGATAAGACCCTTATTCATCTTCTGGTATCGTTTAAAGCCCTTTGAAGCTGCACTGAAACTGTCATTTGGACCTTGAACCGTTTGGTTGCTGTTGAAGTCCATTATATGGAGAAAATCCTGGAATGTTTTCATCAAAAACATTAATTTCTTTTCGACTGAAGAAAGAAAGACATGGACATCTTGGATGACATGGGGGTGAGTAAATTATCAGCAAAAGTTTTTTTAATAGTGAACTAATCGTTTAAGCTTATTTTAAGACGGAAAAATCTGGCTCTGAGAAAAGGATACAACAATTAATCTATACATAAAATGCATTTGAAAAGTAGCATAAATAAACGGTGAAGCCAAGATGAAAAGTTTCCAAGATAGTTTTAATAAAATAAATAATAAAGTAAAATAAAATAAATGCTAAAATAAAAATGAAAAATGAATTATTTTGTTTTAATAAAATAATAACAATAATTAAAATAATAAATAGAAATAAATTAAATGGACTGATTTTTCTCTCCATTAACTGCTTTTTTTAACTGCCATTTGTTTAAATGGAAACAACTCAAGCAATGAAAACCCCAATTGCTTTTCCCAAATTAGCAGTGATTGCTTTCAATATGCAAGATGGTCTCTGTGTGTGTGATCATGTGTACGTGTGTCAGTGGGTGGGTTGTAGTGGTGTTCATGGGGTGTATTATTGGAGCCCTGCTGTTCTCCACCTGTCTTTGTTCTCTGTTGTGAAACATGAAGCCAAATCACCGCTGAACCTCAGAGCTCACAGCAGGACACACACACACACACACACACACACACACCACACACACACACACACACACAACACACACACACACCACACACACACCACACAACACACACACACCACACACACACACAACACACACACACACACACACACACACACACACACACACACACACACACACACACACACACACACACACACACACACACACACCATCAGCTGATCTGTGTTTACTGTCTCAGTTTCAAGAAATACGAGCTGACACAAAAGCACAAGCAGCAAAAATGTCAATATGAATTTCTCACGCAATCATTCTTCATTCTTTTGGTTAATTTAAAACCACAAATATCATCAGGCCAGGCATTAAAGACGACAGCTGTTTTGATTCATGGCAATCTAAGGACTGCTGTCAGTGCAGCTGTACAACATTGTGGCTTCGTCAATAAGCCAAGGCGACATATATAAGCACCTGTTTGATTCTTGTTTGCAGGTCCAGGTTCTTAGATTTTCTTACTTATTGATTACTGTTGGCTCTTTATTTAATGAGTTGGCATTGGCTGTTCAGTGTTAATTCTTGACTGTCATGCAAGAGGCTTTTGTCAATTCCTGAATATACAACATCTGTTCTTCCCAATGGGAATAAATAAGGTTTACACTGAGGTACAGTATGGGGAACGATAACACATTGCATACTTATTTTGACACCCATTTTAGCAGGTTAAACTATTTGCACTGTATGCAGCATTCTTTTTTTGCCATGCATAGAGCACTAAACTCAACAGAAAATAGGGAGAATTTGCTCTAAACTTTTTTTCAACAATATTTTACAATATAGGCCTTTATGAAACCACATAAAATAATGGCGTGGACATAAACACCAACTGAAATATGTCTTTCAGGATTAAAGCAGACACAAAAACAGCAGTTTATTTTCAGTTAATCCGACTGACCCTTATAAAATGTGTATTTATTAGAGAAATAATACACTTTAAAAGATAATGAATACTTAAGTGCTAATTGAATGTAATGTTTTCAGACACTTAAGTATATCGTTTTTACATTTAAATGGAAATGTATTATACTTTAAAGGCACCTATATTATGCAAAATCCACTTTTACACACCCTACAATGATAAAAATCCACCCACTCCTTTTTTTAATCCCCATTAAATCAAAGCAGTCTCATCAGACATGTCGTTTTGATTCTCCGAGCAATGTGTCATCAGACTGCTCATGCCTCGCTGACCACAGCCGCTGACTGAAAGTCCTGCATTACCATAGTTTGTCTGCCATTTTCTCTGCGCTCAAGCATCTGTAGCGACAACAATGTCTCTTGTAAGCAATCCCAGTGTTCTGTTGTGAACTATGTAAGAATGAACATAATAGTCTTCATTTTCTCCCAACATCTGAGGCACTGGAGACACAGTGGATTAGTTTTATTTTTGAAGGTAATGTGCCCCATAACATACCTAATTACCTAATAGCACTTTATTACAGGTCATAGGAGTTGTTTTACAGATATAATGTTTTACAGTGTATTAAGAACCCCCGAAAAGGCATAAAGTCTCTATATATTTGTTTACTGTTTGTTGTAATGAGGGGTTTTGTGTTATTCACTGTGTATGTTGATGGTAATGAAAGGGAGAGAGAGTTTATGGATAAGACATTAATGTGCACTTCTTGTGATGTTTTATTCAGCTCTTACAGTTATTTTCCGGAGTGAAAATGGACACTTCACCTTTTGTGTGATACAATACAATAAACTTCATAAAAGCATTAGTAAAGTATTAGCCATCATTAGGACAGGGTTCGCTACAACAGGCTTGTAGTGGATAAAAGCAAGGTGACAGCATAAGTTATAACCGTAATTAAACTAAGCTATACCTATTCTGTCTTCATACAGCATATATTCTCTGTCTCTGTAGGCATCGTTGTTAGACTCTAGTTCGAACTGAATACCACTAGTACAATTTCTGACATTTTATTGAATGAGATTGTCCGGTAGCCTCGTGAGACCATCCTGATCTCGCGAGCTTTCAAGGTTTCACTCGCAGATCAGTCTGGATACTTTCCGTTAAAGAAAATTTGGGAGCAGTTCACCAAACGAACGTCCAATCAGCGTTGGCTTTGAGGCGGGTTGAGGTGTGACGCAACGAGAAGCGCGACAGTTCAGTCTTAAGAACATGGCGGCTTCAGCGGATGAAACTAACATCAGTGTGGCTATCGAGCAAGTTTTATCGGAATTACAGAGTTATTACGGAATTACAGAGCTAACGAGCCTTTACCTGCAGCAGCAAGAGTAGCTGGCTTGTGGTTGTGTTTTCGTCGTCGCTCTCATATGCTTCGTTGATCTGATTGGTTGATTTGGCCCGTCTATCATCAACATAGGCCAATCAGCTAACCAGTATTTTCGCCCCTTACCAAAACTACTTCAACGGAAGGTTTCCAGATGGATATGCGGAGCAAATCCATCTGGCGGAGTCAGGTTAATTGTCCGGAGCATGAGCTTTTGAAACTCTGCCCTCTTCTTGATAGGGGGCTGGGAACAGCAGCTCATTTGCATTTAAAGGGACACACACACACAAACGGAGAATTTTTGCTCACCCCCTAAAAGTGGCAATTTCGACATGCTCTATAAAATGATCTGTGGGGTATTTTGAGGTAAAATCTGGGGACATCAGAGACTTATTTATCTTGTAAAAAGTAGCATAAAAGGTGCGCCTAAATTTATATTAAATGCAGTTTAATATTAACAGTGCTTTTTGAGTGACTTAAGTGGGACTTAAGTACATCTTTACATGTAATTACCTTTATTGTCTTTGAAATATGGTTAAAGTGCTACTGCTGAATACACTGAAACATTTATGATAAACCAAAAGTTATTTAAAACTTGAATATCATGTATTTCAATATATTTGTTTATAATCACAAATTTGTAACAAAGTTGCGATTTAGTTCATTTAAAATATATTGAGTTTAATAATTAAATAACACACTACTGTTAAAATTCTAGTCAAGTACATGTCCTTTTGTTAGTCAACACATCAAACTAAGTGCACTTATTTAAAGCACAACAAAAATATTTAAATAAATATTTATTTATAGTTTAAAGTAAAACTTTTAATTTGGCATTATTACAAAGTATTCTATGTTCAATGTCTTCTAAACAAGGAAAATGCATTACTTGTGTGAAAATGTCTTATTTAAAATACATTGTAGCGACAATTTTAAAAGTAAAGTTTTATTTGTTACTTCCAGAAAGTATGACACGATTTATTTACATAGATTTTGGTCTCAAACCACATTTAACAGCATCTGATATCAACATTTATGTTCTAGCAGATACAATTTAGTTGGAAGTCTGTAGAGCATGATGTGATATTGTCACGTTTTGATGTGTTCTGTTATTGTTTTGAGATCTTGGTTTCCCCTGTCTTTGTGGTTTTTGGTTTAGTCCTGTTAAGTTTTCCCGCTCCTCGTTTGTGTTCAGTTTCATCACCTGTGTTCTGTTAATTATCCAATTATTCCTTGTATATTTAAGCCCTGTGTTTTCCCTGAGTGTTTGTCGATCGTCGTCCATGTGTGGTTGTGTGTAAATCCTGATTTCCTGGAGTTTTGTTCTTGTTTCATTTTTGGAAGTTTCATTTTGTTTATTAAACCTATTATATGGAAATTCCGTGTCCTCGTCTTCAGCACCTGCACAAACCCTGACAGAACGATCGACCACAACAAAAAAAAGAGGGAATGAACTACGAACTCTGTGTCCCACAAGATGGCCGGACTCTGGAAGAATATGCGGAGATATATCTCCATCTTTTCCGGGACTCTAATTGGGACGAGGAGTCCCTGACACATGAGTTTTGGAGTGGGATGGACGATACCCTCGCTCAGAGACTGTTGTTGGGAGATCTCCACCTCCCGTTAGTAAAATTCATTGCCCGTACGCTGTGGGTGTGTGGTTCCTCATTCACCGTGGGAGACATCCAGCCCGATCTCCACGGCCAGCAAGAGCCCATCACCTGCACGCCAACGCCTGAGCCCATTGCATGCACGCCAGAGCCTGACCCGTTTGACGACCTTCCAGAGCTTCTTCCCCCAGAGCCTTCACAGCTGGTCCCGTCCAGCCCAATCAAGCCTTCACCGCTGGTCCCGTCCAGCCCCGAGTTTCCTGATATGCTGGTCCCGTCCAGCCCCGAGTTTCCTGATATGCTGGTCCCGTCCAGCCCTGAGTTTCCTGATATGCTGGTCCCGTCCAGCCCCGAGTTTCCTGATATGCTGGTCCAATCCAGCACGGAGCCCGTTGACCCAGAGCCAGAGCCAGAGCCCGTTGACCCAGCGCCAGAGCCAGAGCCAGAGCCCGTTGACCCAGACCCAGAGCCAGAACCCGTTGACCCAGCGCCAGAGCCAGAGCCCGTTGACCCAGCGCCAGAGCCCGTTGACCCAGCGCCAGAGCCAGAGCCCGTTGACCCAGCGCCAGAGCCAGAGCCCGTTGACCCAGCGCCAGAGCCAGAGCCCGTTGACCCAGCGCCAGAGCCAGAGCCCGTTGACCCAGCGCCAGAGCCAGAGCCCGTTGACCCAGCGCCAGAGCCAGAGCCCGTTGACCCAGCGCCAGAGCCAGAGCCCGTTGACCCAGCACCAGAGCCAGAGCCCGTTGACCCAGACCCAGAGCCCGTTGACCCAGAACCCGTTGACCCAGCGCCCGTTGATGTCAAGTCAGTTCCCGATCATGAGCCTGTCCTCCCCAAGAAAATTTTGGGGGGGCGCCATACGCCTTCGCCGTGGCCGGCCAAAGATCCACGGAGGCCCGAAAAGATAACACCGCCATGGCCACCCGAAGGGTCCTCACCGCCATGGCCACCCGAAGGGTCTATACCGCCATGGCCACCTGAAGGGTCTATACCACCATGGCCACCTGAAGGGTCTTCACCGCCGTGGCCACCTGAAGGGTCCTCACCGCCATGGCCACCTGAAGGGTCCTCACCGCCATGGCCACCTGAAGAGCCAGCTCCGCCCTGGACGCCCGAGGGTCACACAGCACCGCCTTGGACGCCCGAGGGTCCCACAGCTCCGCCTTGGACGCCCGAGGGTCCCACAGCTCCGCCTTGGACGCCCGAGGGTCCCACAGCTCCGCCCTGGACGCTCGAGGGTTCCACAGCGCCGCCCTGGACGCCCGAGGGTCCAACAGCTCCGCCTTGGCCACGCCCACAGCCTGCACCGTCGTGGCCACGCCCACAGCCTGCACCGTCGTGGCCACGCCCACAGCCTGCTCCGCCTTGGCCACGCCCACAGCCTGCACCGTCGTGGCCACGCCCACAGCCTGCACCGTCGTGGCCACGCCCACAGCCTGCTCCGCCCTGGAGGCTTCCTGGACCTGCACCATGCCCTCGTCAGCCTCCAGGGCGCCCACCCTCCCACCCCTTTGGATGTTATACGGCGCGAGGACGCGCCTTCGGGGAGGGGGGAGGTACTGTCACGTTTTGATGTGTTCTGTTATTGTTTTGAGATCTTGGTTTCCCCTGTCTTTGTGGTTTTTGGTTTAGTCCTGTTAAGTTTTCCCGCTCCTCGTTTGTGTTCAGTTTCATCACCTGTGTTCTGTTAATTATCCAATTATTCCTTGTATATTTAAGCCCTGTGTTTTCCCTGAGTGTTTGTCGATCGTCGTCCATGTGTGGTTGTGTGTAAATCCTGATTTCCTGGAGTTTTGTTCTTGTTTCATTTTTGGAAGTTTCATTTTGTTTATTAAACCTATTATATGGAAATTCCGTGTCCTCGTCTTCAGCACCTGCACAAACCCTGACAGATATATAGTCAATATTAATGATTTGATTAACTGCTGAATCACTTGATGAGGAGATGCAAAAATAATTTAAAAACGTGGAGCGAGGAAGCTATCAAACAACCAACGATTAAAATGATTCACAAGGCCGTGAGACTTATTTGACTAATTAATTGTCCAATTGACTCACACAAGTGAGTGCTGTGTACAGAGTTAAAGGCCCTAATTAAAATCGGGAGCTGATAATGAAGTGATTTAGGGAAGGATGTTGATTTAGGGAGAACAGATTATGAGAACCGCTTGAGAATGATGTCGATGTGTAAGGTTATATCCCTTCTGAGTTACAAGAAAACAGTAACATTTCTTAATTAATGATAGAACAGGAATGGGGACACGGTGTGTATAAATGCTCTTGACACATGCAGACACATTCAGAGCAGGAGTCACTGCACAGGAAGAGAGAGGAGCGAGTGTTAAAGTGCCCCTATTATGTTATTTTAAAGTAAAGTCCTAATGTTGTTTTGGGTGCGTGAAAACTGCGTATCATATACACGCAAAAACTATTTTTGGTGTATCCACCTTCCCTAACTTTCCTGGTTAGCGAATTTACCCATGAGTCATAGCGTGTTTGAACCGGAAGCCGGTTGTCCTTTTCCGGTTCTAAGCTTTATGAAGATTGCGCCGCTAGCTCAGAACGCCGCAGTGATGTGCTGGTTAGAAATATGTGAAATAAGTAGGGCTGCCCCTGCCCGTGCACGACTGAAGTTGGGTTGGAAGTTATGTATACTATATGGGAGAGAATGCTAAATCATAATGAGCGTTTTCGTAATATTGCCTATTCTGCATCACAACGCACGCATAAGCTTGCCACAAAAAAAAACAAAAACAAAAAAAAACGGCAAAAGTAATGATTATGCATTAAACATTTGAATTGTTTATTAATAACTAATGTTTTCTGTAAGTGTCGACTGCAAAGATAAATTTGATGATGCTGACTCGCCATCTTCGCAGTTAGTGAACGCGCCTAGAGAGAAATGCACACTTCATACGAATTAGCCTACATAAGAGAGCAGCCCATTTCTGCTTGTTTTTAATTATTTTGTTTAAAAGTACACATTGTGTACTTTCTATAGATATATTTCTTATGTATGTGAGGCAAGTAGCCTAACTTATACGCTGAGTTTCGTTTATTAATAAGACGCGCTATAATTGTCATATAGGATATATATGTCTACTTGCTTCTTATTTATTGGCAATTTGTTGATAAAACATTGATACAAATGAAGATACAATGTTTACTAAACGAAATTCACTTTACAGAAAGGCTTTCTACAAAACAAAATCATGTCTGAGCCATTCCAAATGTTTTCCGATATATTGGGCATCTTATGATTATATCTGACTCATCTCATGCGGTTCCCTTTTCATATAATCAACATAGATGAAATAAATAAATAAATAAAAAACATTATATTGTGAAACTTAAATATAAAAAGTATGTTTAGTTTTTTTTTTTTAATATATAGGCCTATTTAAGCGTCACACTGCTCCGCTTTGCTCATGCTATGTATGATGTGATGTGATGGAGTGGTGCGATTTTCGAATAATAATTGAATAATACCCAGCGATCTTCGAATATTATTTTTCCTTGAAATGCCCATCCATACTGGTAACGTATTACACCTTTTTCGTTGGATGCTTCAGTTTTAGCGCAGCTAACCAAAAACGTCTACTCTCGTTAGCTGATACGAAACGGACATAGGCATTCTCTCCTTTTTATCTTATGCTCAAAGCACCCAGTTTCTAAAAAGTTTTTTTTTTATCTTCTTTGAATTGTTAAAACAACCAACAACAACAACAGCACATAGAGCCTGAACTCATTCTCTCACTGCTATACATACAACGAAAGTAGGCAACCGGAGTCGTGTCATGGCGCACCGTGTTAGAGTCAGATAAGGGGATAAATGGCGCGAGAATACATTCGTGTTTGGTACGCACTTCATGAATCAGGCTGAAAAGGAAGTGAAATAAATTCATGGCAATTCCTTTTAATTGGATAATTAGTAACTAATTGAATTACACATTTTACCGCAGTAATACAACTAAATACAATTACATTAATTTTGTAATTTGAAAACATAAGTTCATATGTTATGAACCCAGTATGGGTTATATTTGTGGGTTGAGTGTGTTTCTTTCTGTTTACAGGATGGAGTTCGTGAGTGACGTCATTATTGACTAAGGAGTTACACCTGTGTTGGAGCTGATGCCGGCAATTAAAAAGCTGTTCCCTTCAGCTGTGACGGGGCGCGCTCTCCCATCATCGTGCTGTTTGTTCCTTGGATTCTGTTTGTTTGTTTGCTTTCCGTCTTGTCTTCGTCTCATTTAATTATTCTTACTTTAATAAATGTTATCTTTTTGAGCAAAATCCAACGTGTTGTCTCCTTCTTTGTCGCGGCTTGCGAGCCGGCCGTGACAATTACATGTAACTAGTCACTCCTCAACCCTGGATACATTTTGTTTTAAAATATAGATAATGATACAATTCTTGAAATAAATTACCCTCTCAATGTTGTTTAATTAGTTTTGTTCCAATGTTATTTGCATTTCAAAGTAATCAAATAACACAAAATCATTGTAAATGCAGTTATCATTTATTCCAATTCAAAACTCACTGAGCAACGCATCTAATTCTCAATAACTCCTCAAATGTTTATGGATTATTTTCAGCTCATATGATGTCAGCTGGATGGGGCAATGGAGCTCAGCAAGTACATCACTTGAAACATTGAGAACAGACCTCAGCATCTTTAACTAGCTATTACAGCGAGTGGCATTTGCAGGCTGAAGTTTGTGCCCTCCCTCTAAGGCGTCAGTAGCCAGTGTGGACTTGTGACAAAAAAGTTTTTGGACCTTGCCCAGTACGTTTTTTTTTTATGGAGCCAACCTCATCCATTGCATCACGACACCACAACGCTGAAGAGTGTGGACAAAGCATGAGCTTCTCTCTGGTGGAAAGTAGACCATCTCCTCTACAACATTCACCACTTCAAAATCAGATGTCTCATCCTGCTCTTCCTCTTCACTTTCAACAACATGCATTGGTGGGAAGAGGGTGAATGGCTTTATCATGTTGGATGCATTATCAGTCACAATGAATTACACTTTTTTTTTGAATATTATAATTTTGAAGAACATCCTCATACATTCTACACATGTTTTCAGCTGTATGCCTCTCTTTAAAATGCTGACAGCTCAGCAGTACACTCTGCAACATAAAATCTATAATGAAATGGCCAGTCATTCAAAAAAAAAATGACTTCATTGATCGGTTTGACCAAAGATCTACTGTCAGGCAAATATGCTCAGTTTTTTTCCATCAGATTAATCAGATGTGATTTTACAGGAGTTGAGCGCTGAGGGATACGGTTCTGGCTGAGAGCTCTTCGGGAGGGCATTGTGAAGGAGGGTTGGGCCAAATGCAAAATATTAATGAAATCCTTATTTTCAACAGTATAGAGAGGGAGGTGCCCATTTGCAATATATGTAACACCACTGTCAGTCAGAGCAACTTGTTGTCTATTAGTTGGTGACCACTTAGAGCTGGAGCTTGCTGTTTCAGAAGGATTACCATGATCTTCATTCTGGTTTGGCTGGATTGTGTAACCGCTGGTTTCCCAGTCCATCAAGATGTCCTGATGTTTCTTCTGTAGGAAAAAAAGTACCTCAATGTAGATCACTCTTTAAGAGAAAAAATCTTTATATTAATTCCATAATTGACAATAATTGTTTTCTTGATTTACAATAAGTAATAAGTAAAAAGTGTGCTTGCATGCTTTTAAACACATATGATATCCAGTGTTGGGGGTAACTCCTTACAAAGTAATGCCATAATATCATCACATTTGGCTGTAACCGAGTAATGTAACTCATTAATGTAACGGGTGTGTTGTGTTGTGAGTTGAAGGTGTGTTTAAGTCCTATATGAGCTATATGCCAGACTCTTGCTGTGTTGCGCTACAGTAATGTAATGAGTTAATATCCACAGAGAATAACAAGTAAGGTAATGCATTACTTTTTTTAAGTGAATAATGTGTATTACACGTTCTTGAGTAGTGACCCCAACACTGATGATATCAAATATCAGTAGCATAATACCATCAATAGATGGTTTCCAAAATAGAATACTTGTCTGCCTGTTAACTTACTTGTAGATGCCTTTTGAAATTTGAAGTAGCCTTGATGAAACCACAGACTGGAGCACAGCAGTGATTGCATATGGCTCTGCGGTTTCCAGATGTTCTTGTTGGAATTGGTTCCTCAAAAATAACTAGTACAGATGACCTTTTAGGCCTGCTATTATTTTCCATGTCACTGTTATTACATTGTGTAGAAAAGAAGCTTTCAAACAAATGTCCACCTCAAATTGTTTGGCAACCATTTTAAATACTTGGTTAAAGTAAAGCATTCTGGCAAATGGAGTAATGTTCCATCATGTTCCACAAAATGACAATTACAATAAATCAAACTTAATTATGTGTTCTTTGACTAGAGCTTTTACATTCATTGCTGGGGGAAAACATTTCCTGTTAATGTAACCTGTACAAGTAGTTCAAACTAATGTAATTTATAGAATATGTAATGCAATCATATCTGACACATATTGTTAAGCTTCATTGTTAAACACCACTTAAAATATATATATATTGAATTTTTATTGAATTGCAATTCTGCTTCCTTTATTTCAAATTCGAATTGCAATTCTAGATCCTGTTTTTGACATCAATTCAAATTCAATTCAAATTCAAGAATTACATTGGAACTAATGAGTCATTCTCAGTTCAATTTTGAATTGTCCACAAGCCTACATCAAAGGTCAAAAAACATAATATACATAATATACATTTACACATCACCACATTTTCAATAATTCTCAAACAACTGGTCAGATGAATCAATCTCTCTAAATGCATCCTTTCCGCGAGCAACTCTGCTCTGATTGGCCAGACAGCTCAGTCTGTTGTGATTGGTTTACTGCGTACAGCGTACGTGTCGAAAACAAACATGCCCATTGCCATGTCAGCTCTGGGTGTCATAAGGCTTCCTACATCGTAAATTAAACACATTAGTGAATAATGGTCGTCGATTTTACCATATCAATCCTAGCGCAAGTCCGATGATGAAACACTGGAAGAACTAGTTATTCAACCTAAACCTCCATCGCAAGGATGACTTCAGCAAATCATTAATAAGTAAGTATTACTAATATTAAGTATATATAATTCTTCAAGCTCAAACATTCAAACCTCTTAAAAGTTACATTTGTAAAATAAAAATAAGCACATGCTGTAATTTATTGGAAATACACTGACCTGCCACTTTATTATCGGGTTGGACCCATTTTGCCTTCGGAGCTCAAACAGCAAACACAGCAAGCTCTGTCTCTCCTCTTCCTGATTTGCGTCAGTTATGATCTCAGTGCTCTCTCATTCATTGTACAGCTGTCAGTCATCTCACGTGGTTCAACGTGACCATAATCCTGCCCTTCTGCATGACGCGGTCCTGTGATAACAAAGTACTTACTCATTCTGACCTCCGTGATAACAAAGCTAAAGACACATCTCTTCACCTGAAACAAAGCTAATAAATGCACAATTTCGAGTATATGTGGTTTGTGTGTGATTTTCATGCTATTTGGGGTATTTTCATATTAATAAAGAATGTTTACAGTATACGTGCTAAGCAGGTGTAGCCCTTATCTGGATTTAAAATGCTAAAAATAACATATTTCAACCTATTTGTTTGACTTAAAACCATTTAAAACCACGATCGGAATATGATACATAGCTTTAAAAGTGTAATATGAGTCTTTTAAATTGTGTCATGTAGCTTGATGCTACTTGTTGCTCTAATTCACCTGCTGCAGGAGCTGGTCTATTCCATAAACTAATTTGTTAAAAGAATTCACATAAGGTCCCGAGAATAGTTTTTTGTTTTTGTTTTCCAGCAAAACTTAAGATAATAAGTGGATTATTGATGTATAGTGGGATAAAAGAGGTGTAGATGGCCAAGCCTTACTGCCAGAATAAAGGCTATAATTGCTGAATTCAAACAAAAGAATAAGGATAAAATAATAATGAAGATTAAGGCCGTGTGTCCACCAAAGCGTTTTTAGCCAGCTGAAAACCCTAGACGCTCTGCTGAAAACGACGAGATGTGCGTGTCACAAGTGACAAAAGAAGCGGAACAAATGTCCGCTGGAAGTGTGTCCCCCCGGAACAATATCAGTGAAACGCCGAGCCGGTTCCGCCTGTTGTTGGTTTCCATGACAGCGGCAGCTGATGAGGCAAAACGGAATCAGGTGCGGGCGATTGGTGTGAGACTCAGCGATAGGGCTATCTCGATAGTGCCGGAGCAAGCAGATAAAAGGAAAAGGAAGAGGAGATTGAGGGTGGTACTCCCCCTAGAGAAATCGGTTTCTTTGGCAGTAGCTTGAATTCGCTGGCATCTTTAGAGAGGGCTGTGAGGATTTGGCTGGATTAAGGGTGCAGCGGTGATCTGTGTGAGGACAAGCTGGAAACGTGAACTGGATGGGAAGTGGAGGAATTGTGGAAATACAGTCAAGACTGGAGAGCGTCATCATTCTTGAGAGGAAGATAAGTAATGAAACATCGGATCTGTGTGAATGCATGCCTTGCACTGAGTTGAATAAGGGATTGTGAAGTGTATCGATCACGTGTAATTGTCACTTAAGAGTGTGGACTGAGTCATTATTGAAATACTGATATCCTCGTCCGAGTGTGAGTATCGAAGACGCTGTTTCCCATGCTGTGAGAAGTCCTCTGCATCTCGTCATCTCCTGAGTGCTGATTCAGCGTCACAGTGGAAGGATTGATCATTGGGTGAGTGCTGGCCTTATTGCACTGAGAGTGAGGGTGGATATGCAGTGCCTGAATTGAAGTCACACAATATTGGACTTGACGTGATGTTGCAGTGTGTGGATGTATATGTACAGTATATTTAACTGCCAGTATTCTCCAGTTCATATTCTCGCCCAGTGTTTGCTGAACAAAGCCTCAGCGTTTGAATGTGCATGTCCCGCTCGGGCTATTGAGCCCCCGCTTCGATACTAAAGAGAATTGTGCTTGCCCCGTATAACTTGTCATGTCTATTTAAATAGATGATTCTTCGGCTACTGCCTTGTGTGATGCCTGTCTGAAGGAGGGACACACCCTAGCCTCAGTGCTGACTGCTTAGAACAGCACCCTACTGCCGGAAGCCGAATTCTCCATCTCACAGAGGAGTGTGCCTGCACCTGTATAAATTGCTCTGTCTGTTTGAATAGATGGTTCTTCCGTTACTGCCTTGTGTGATGCCTGCCTGAAGCAGAGGTTCGCCCTGGCCACATCGTGTCAGCACAGCCACCCGCTCCAGCCGTAAGTCCTTGCCCCATTGTAAAGGGAAGTGAGCTTGTAAAATTGTCTCTGTCTTGGAATAAAGGGATACCTCTGCCAACGACTGAACCCGCGGAAGGAGGATACACGAGGGACCCCACACCTGCTGTCCAGCGACGACACGGGAGTGTGCCCTGCTCTGAGGAGATATACGTACCCGGCTATCCACCTGACCAGCGGAGAGTTCCCTCCTGGCCCACAGCCTCCGTGCTGAGCACATCTTGAACGATTAACGGCCCAGGAACATACCAACCCACCTGTCCTCCAGTGAGGCTCCTCATCCCTGCTTCATCCTTTGGAGAGGTATACGTACCTGCCACTTACCTGTCCGGTGGAAGAGTCCTCTCCGAGTCCGCAGTCCTTGTCCAGGCCCGTCCGGACCTCTGTCCGCCTGTATCACGCCCAAGAAGGTTCACTTACCAAGATACTTACCTGGTTGCTGGAACGGCGGTCGAATCCCTCCTTCTCAGCGGTTGCCGGTGGCACGGATCAGTGGGGTGAACCCCTCGCTTCCCAGGGTCCAAGAGCGGGTCCCCCTCCCTGGGAAGAGATCCAAAACTCACGTCAAGACTTTTTAATTCCCCTCTTTTATATTCAATAAAGATTGTTCATTTTAATTCCATTTGTCTGTCTGGTCTCTGGTACGCTCCTCAAGGTGGTCCTGGGTTTGAGGGGTGGGTGCAGTCTGGCTTGGCCCCCCCGACCTGTGACATGCGCGCTTGAGAGCGTTTTGGCAGCGCAGCGTTATGTCAGTTGAGACGATTCGTTGCTATGATACAGAATATCCACAGCACAGTTTACTTGTAACTGATTTCGCAGATAATTTGTTTTATACTAAAAACGTATTTTTCATCCAATTTGTTCAGTTAGCTCTGCTGGTCGTGCTGACGTCTTTGTACAGAAATAATGTTGTGACAGTTGGTCAGTGTGATATTTGTCCCGCCCCTCCTCCACTGTGATTGGACGGCTGGGTAAAAAGTGACGGTGAGCGCTGCGTTTTATCCAAAGTTGAAATTTTTTTCAACTCTCGGCGACCAGTAAATCGCTGTGCTCAGCGCTTCAGCGTGAAAAAAACGCTCAGCGCCTCGTTACGCTCATGGCGTTTAAACGCGGCGCTCCCATTGAAAACAATTGGAAATATACGCCAGCTGCGTGAAAACGCTTTGGTGGACACACGGCCTAAGTCTCATACAGGCAGAGGTGTGAAAGGTTTGTCGATTAACAACAATAGAGCATGAATGACCAGTTCTCTTTGCCAGACATTAGTCAAAGACTGTAAATGGGTGTTTACAGGGCAATACAATATTTGATAAGCATCTTATCAGCTTTTTCTAAAAAAAAACTCCACTGACATACAGTACTCTTACTTAAGTCTTCACAGCATCATTTTAGAGATATCATCCTCATATTTGAAATTAAACATGACCACACGTGTGGCTACACTTTAGTTGTGGTTATAAGTTGTTATATTCATATAATATTTTTATACATTTAACACATATATTATTAATATTTTCTATTTTTGTATATTTGAGCTATATCTCAATATTAATAACAGTCTGATTAATTCTGACTCTTGAACTGTAAACTCTCAAGGGTTGGCTTTCTAAATATATGTTGGGTATGTGTCTATTCAGAATGACTTATGAGCAGAAACCTTTTTATTTTGGGTATGTCATGTTTGCCCCACATGCCAAAATTGGGTCTGTCTGGTAATTCATTGTGACACAGATTCAACAAGGTGCTGGAAATATTCTTCAAAGGCTTTGGTCCATATTGACATGATAGCATCACACAGTTGCTACAGATTTGTCGACTGCACATCCATGATACAAATCTCCTGTTCAACCATATCCCAAAGGTGCTCTATTAGATTTAGATCTGGTGACTGTGGAGGCCATTTGAGTTTAGTGAACTCATCGTCATGTTCAAGAAACCAGTTTGAGATTAATTTGAGCTTTGTGACATGGCATGTTATTCTGCTGGAAGAATACATCAAACGATGGGAACACTGTGGTCATAATGTATTGACATGGTCAGCAACAATACTCAGGTAGGCTGTGGCATTTAATAGATGCACACTATACTAAGGGGCCCAAAGTGTGCCAAGAAAATATCCTCCACACCATTACACCACCAGTAGCCTTAACCGTCGATACAAGGCAGGATGGATCCATCCATCCTTTCATGTTGTTTATACGCCATAGTCTGACCATCTGCAAAACAAATCAAGACTCTTTAGACCAGGTGACATTTTTCAAATCTTCTATTGTCCAATTTTGGTGAGCGTGTGCGAATTGTAGCCTCAGTTTCCTGTCATTAGCTGCCAAGAGTGGTCTTCTGCTGCTGTAGCCCATCTGCTTTAAGGTATGACATGTTGTGCTTTCAGAGATGCTCTTCTTCAGACCTTGGTTACTTGAGTTACTGTTGCCTTAATCAGATCGAACCAGTCTGGCCATTTTCCTCTGACCTCTGACATCAACAAGGCATTTTTGCCCACAGAACTGCCACTCACTGGATATTTTCTCTCTCTTTTTAGACCATTCTCTGTAAACCCTAGATATGGTTGAGCATTTGAGCGTGATCTCAGTAAATCAGCAGTTTCTGAAATACTCAGACCAGCCCCTCTGGCACCAACAACCATGCCACGTTCAAAGTCACTTACATCACTTTTCTTCCTTATTCTGATGTTCAGTTTGAACTTCAGCAGATCATCTTGACCATGTCTACATGCATTTGAGTTGCTGCCATGTGATTGGCTGATTAGATATTTGCATTAGCAAACAGTTGAACAGGTGTTTCTAATAAAGTGACCGGTGAGTGTATATGTTATCCAATAACTAGTCGCTAGGTCTACTGAGGCCCCGTTTACACGTACATGGTTATTTTGAAAAATTGAGACATTTCCCTTAGTTTGTGCCCTTTGTTTACACCCTAACGGAGAATTAGCCCCTTAAAACGAATCTTTCTAAAAACTCCAGCCAGAGTTGAGATTTTGGAAAACTTTCTTTTTGGCAGCCGACGTCACAGTATTGGCGCTTTTCCACTGCATGGTACGGCACGGTTCGGTATGGTACGACACGCTTTGACGCTTTTCCACTGCATGGTACGGTACGTTATGGCTCACTTCGGCTCGCTTTAAATGGTACCACCTCTGTTGAGGTTACAAGCGTACTGCAGATCAGTGATTGGTCAGACAGAATTGGCACTACCAACGTCATTGTATTTGCTAGACATCAAACCCGCTAGATTTAAATAGCCAGTAACAGGCACCGCTGTAGCACCTATTTTAAAACTACTTGCTTGAAGAAAAAAGAAAGAAAAAAAAAAACTTCCAAAAAAGAAATGGCTGAATTGTGTTCAGTGGACAAAGTGCAGATGTTCATCTCGTTGGTTGCCGAGGAGCGGATAAACTATAACGATCAGTCTATAATTCCACCCACTTTGAAGCGGTACTACTGCAGTGGAAAAGCAAACTGTGCCGTGCCGTGCCGAGCTGAGTCGTACCACGCAGTGGAAAAGCAAAGCGAGCCGAAACGTACCGAGCCGTGCCATGCAGTGGAAAAGCGTGACGGAAATTGTACCTGCATTAAAAGTGCGACCTTTTTGATTAAAAGAGAAAGTGATCTGTTGCTGTTGTTGCTATTTTCGGGATTCTGATTGGCTAACATGGGCTTGAGCTTCTCGTTACACTGCCATCTACAGGTTTGGCATGCTCTTGACGGCATATATACCCAGGTGTGTGTAAACAAACACTTTTCTGAAAACTGACAGGTGTGCACAATGTTATTTTTGAAAACGGAGAGGGTGAAATAGCCGGCCATGTGTAAACGTAGCCTGAGTGACTACATTTTGATGCCCTGTTTTTATTATTATTTAAAAAAAATATATGATTAGTGTTATGTAACATGGTATATAGCAATCACACAAAGACAAGGAGTATCAGGAAACAGGATATTTAATAATAAGACTCAGGAACCACGAAAACACACTATACATCAACGAGAATGGAAGAAGAATGAGAGAGAACACAGGGTATATATACAAGGGCAAACAAATTAACATAATGAGGTAATTAACAGGACACAGGTGAATGAAATTACTAATAAAATGGACTGGGGAAAACTAGCTCACAGGACTGAACCAAAAGCACAATGAAGGGGGAAACACAAACAATTAGAAAAAAAACAAACAGCACAAATAAAATGTGTATGTATCAAGGAAGCTTGTTTTACATTCTAATTAGCCTAGATTTAAAAAAATCAAATCACAAAAAAGGACAATGTTTTCGGCTTGAGGATTTCTTGGCAAACATTATAGGTGAACTTTAATTAAATAAACTGTGTCAATTTAATAGTTCATTTTTCCTGTCATGTTGTTCACTGCCTCTTCTTTTTTAAAATGTTCCTCATCTTTGTGTCTACCTGCATTTTCTCCACGGCTTAATGACTTTTTCATTTTGTTCCCATTTCTCACCTCTTCACACGTCCACACTTGAGTTAGTTATTTTCCTTACTAAGAAATGAAGTATTTCCTTACTCTGCTTATTCTATTGTTCCGTAGGCAAATGTGCCTTTTCAAATATTTAATCTGCTTCGCCCCGAATCTTTCATGCAATATATCTGAATTCTAGCTCTCTTTGCAGCCTCTTCTTTCTCTCACACATACTGTGCATTTTGTTAGAGGTTTGTATTATTTCATTCTTCTTACCTGTGATATTTCCCTTTTTCCCCCTCACTCCCACTCCTTCACCATGCTGTCTCTCTCTCATCTCATCCCAGCTCCAAAGCTGACAGGAGGCCATGCTACAGGAACACTGAGGTTTGAAATCTGTCTGTGTAGGATGTTGGCTGCCTCTGTGACAGTACTTCCTTTTATTACCAGAGTAACTCTCACATTCACATGCACACAACTGGCATGTGCATAAAATGTGCACACAATCACCTAATAATATGTGGCCTCACACATGCATAAACAAAACATGTACTGTACAATACACTAAAGTTTTGATTTTTCTTATTGGCATTGATGGTTCCATGAAGAATCTTTAACATCTGTGGGACCAGTCCCGGCGCCTTGGCCAGGCATTGGGGGATGCTCTGTAACGTCCCAACTACCAGCCATTGGTTGTTTGCATAATGTATATTTTTTTGTCAATAGGCTACTGTTATCAAAAGTTATCATTTTGTATATACATAACTCCTGAATAAATATGTGTTTGGTCTGATTTTTTTTTTTTTAATAATTTGGTCTGATTTTTTTTATTTTTTATAATTTGATTTGATTGGTTTGTGACAATATTTCATCTAAAATGGAAGTGACTTAATATTAATTACTTATTTATTGAACTGTCATATGATATCAGTGTAACATTTTCAGTCGTGATAGTATCCAGCACTCTTGGCTGTGTGATGTTGCTTAACTATATCCACATTTTGAATTTTTACTGCAGTATGTTAAAGGGGAACTAAATCCTAAAACAACTTTTTTTAGTAAATGATCTGTAAGACTGGGGCTTCATTAATGCTGTTCATTGATTCAAGTAAAATTTTTGACATTTGGGTATAAAGTGTTTTAATTCTACAATATATGGTGTAAAAACGTCTGCACTCTTTAGGTTGAACGGTGGCTACTGCAGTTGAATTTTCCTATTGGATGTTGTGGTACTGCGTGACATAAGCAGACACCAGCTCACCACACCCCTGCCTACAGAGAACCACTAAAGGTTCTTTATAGTGAAAAAAAGGTCCTTAGGATGACTTGGATATTTCTAAGAGTGTACCACTATGACTGGGTAAAAACAATGGTCCTAAATATCTAACTGTGGTCCATCTATCTAAAAAGTGAAAAAATAAATTATGAAAATAAGTGCCAAATACGACAATATTTGTGCTACCTATTCAAGTTCTAAGGTACAAGTCCTCTAACATCTCCCCCTGGTTGCTAGACTGAAACAGTTTGTTCCACATACTGCAGCAGCTATCAACACACAGGCTACCTTTGCACATGAGTAGAGGAAATGGCACATGTACTAATTAATCTCCTCTACCTAAAACAGATAAGAAGGCTGGGAGCTTTGATTAATGTCAAATCCAACTGCACTCATTAATATTCAATTATGAACTTGCCTCACATGAGTTTCAGTTCATGCTCCCAAACTAATTAGCTTCTACACCGCAAATGAAATCTGTGTTAAGCTCTGCTATCAAATTCAGCCTGAATGGCACGGGTTTGCACTCTGCCAACGTAAAGAAAGTGTTTGCCAGCATTCTGGTAGCATGAATCCCTGCAGTCAGAGCAGTGGAGTGTAGCCCAAAATCACATGTTGGGGAGAAAGATAATTACAACGTCTTGAAAAAGAAATAGCTTATATTTATATTCTATTCAGCCTGGATCTCTACTCTCAAACAGAGCTGTTAAGGCAAATAAAAGTTAATAAGAGAATAGAAAGGAATTTGACAGCACATATATCCTATGGTTGAGTCAAACTCACCTAAACCCAATCTGAGAAACTTTTGATGTGAGTAACAACCCTTTAATCATGCAATAGCTGCCTTTAATGTCGAGAATGTCGAAAAACATGTTGAAATAAAGGATTGGACACTATTAATTTGGAAACCACTGTACCGCTAATTGTCCATGTGTCCACCCTAAAGTCAGTGTGAAATCATTTCTGACATATTTCCCAATGGATATTCAACAAGAAACACACACAGTAACACATTCTTTTTATGTAGTTAACTAAACTTAATTTACTGTGTTCATCCAATTAATTTTTCCAATGTATTTGATTTGACAAAAAATAAAATAATAATAATAAAAAAGTGAATGCATCTATGAATCATTCACAATAACATCTGAAACATACAATGAAAGTACATTTTAAATGTTGACATTTAAGACATTTGATGCTTGAATTGGGCCTAACATTGTTCATATGAACCAGTTATCATGACCCAATCCCATGACCCAATACATAACATATATATATATATATATATATATATATATATATATATATATATATATATATATATATATATATATATATATATATATATACATATATTATTAAAGGTGGACAGAAATCCACTGTATACGTTTCAACATAATTAGGTCGACCTCAATTAGAGGATTCAGTCTTAATATGATAAACGACTCTGACTGACCGATTACTAAACAGACAGACAAATGAGCCTCCCCAAATCAGAGGCAGCGGAGGCCATTAGCACACATTAGCCTAACGCCATGCAGATAACACATTATCATGCTGTTGCATGCGTATTAAAATGAGTTAATCAGAACATATTCTCCACAGTGATAATCTGCCCAGAGTGATTATGGGAAATGGAGATAACAAAGTCATTTGGCTTTTCCTCACACGAGTTTACGACCACAGAGCTACACAGTGAAGCGATGCAAGATACAATTTTGACATGACAACATGCTGGGTAGGGTGACCACCTGTCACGAAATTGGGAGCTCTGTCCCTCAACCCGCAAGACGTATAGCAGTTTCACATATTTCAATAATTGTCTGAAATGACAATACCACAATAAGTAATAGAATTCTAAAAAATGCAATTGCCATTTAAAAATCCATTTATTATTTTGTTGTAGCTAAAGCGGGAAAATAACTAATGCATTCATAGAAAGGGATTTTTCTGCTGATGTTGGATGATGAATGCCTGGGCAAAGCAAAGTAACCAGTATGGAAATGATTAAAATGTAGGCCTATTATATATAGATACACCAGCCAGGATTTCTTCTAGACACATAGGGGGGAGACCGGGTATAGTTGTAACATTTCTTGCTTCAGTAACTATAACTCACTGAATTTTATAGCTAGAGTTCTCAAATTGTTATACAAAGTACCCACATTTGTTCACTACAAATGGTACCAATTCAATCCCCTACAAGAATATCACAGTGTGTGGGTGTGTGTGTGTCGGTGTGGGTGTGTGTGTCTTCTTAATCAGAGTCACAGTGCTGACAAATGAATGCCGGTAACCCTGGAGTGCAAGCTTTGTGGGCCCAGAGACTGCATAGGGTCCCATGTACCTTTGCAGCTGACCTAACTGACTTCCCCTTCTGTAAGGGCATTCTGTAAAAATATTAAAATCAATCAGTTGTATGATAGGGGATGGTTGTAATGGTTGTAACTTACAAGAAGTGTTACAACCCACCCCACCCCTGTCAGTCACTGTTTAGCTAGCTGTATTATGCATAGTTTAATAAAAGAACATAAACTAGTTGCTACTTAAAAACATTTATTTTAATATAAAATGTGATTTTTACTGGCCTGTTATTTAGTTCATTATATTTAGTAAACGGAATAGGTCCTGTAGAGTAAATTACCACTCAAACCTGGGCAAATTGAGCGCCAGTCACAGAGCCGGTCTCAATTAACAAGGCTTATTGACAATTTAAAGTGTTATCATCCGACGTAATGACAAATAGGCTTTCCAACAAATGTAAGTCAATATTTACATATAATAGTAGTAAATTTATCTCTCCAGACGTATTTCACATTGTCCCTGAAAATCACATCTACTTTTCTGCAACAACAATAACCAGGTGGTAACCCTTTACGCCTAATTTTATGACTTTATGGCTGTTATTGTAAGTTATAAGAAAATATCTAGTGTTTTATGATGAAGAATAAGGACAACATTACTCCAGTTTTGGATTTCAAACATACAGCAAACAAAAACAAAAGGCATTTTGATAGTCGTGACAACACTAAGCTGGACATGAGTTTAAGCAAGTGGCATGTCACGATGCGACAAAACTAGTTGAATCCATTATATCTGTTGAAGTTCAATGGGAATAAACTAATTGCCCACTTCAGATGACGAACGCTCTTGTTTTGTTTCACTGCACAATTACTCTCTATGACTGAAATAATCATCATATGCGTTAAAATGATACATCAAAACAAAATGTTGTTGGTCTCTGTCCTGCTAATTTATTTCAATTTTTGTTTCTATGTGAACTGTAGGCATAGTACATAACAATACTTTAATACTAATACATTGTGTAAAACAGTTTCATTATTAGTAAAATACCAATTTAATGAATTTCTGTAAAAAAAAATTTGATTGTGATATTACTAATGGTTACAAATGGTTGGGTAACAAGGGAACAACAATCCAACGATCCAATCAATTCCCAATGGACAAAATCAAGTCCCTGTCCCGCCTTACATTTATTCTAGTTTGTGAAGCCGTTTCACTTGCATATGCATCACAATTGGAAAGAAAATACTATTGTAACTTTATTAGAATTTTAAGGCTTATCTTCAGATTGTATCCAACTGCAGCAGATTAATGGCATATTTCAAGAGAATCGTTCAAATTGATATACAAGCATGAAATTTGGCACAGATACTCTCCAAGGGTAATTTTTTGGGAAAAAGGTGTTGGCCACCCAAAAATTCAACATGGCGGCCATTTTTTTAAGATGGCCGCTATTTCTGTTAAATGCTCATTATGTCAATCAACATTTTGTGAAAATACTCTCTTCAGAATGTTTTTTTGGAAAACAGTGCTTGTCACTCAAAAATTCAATATGGCAACCATTTCTCAAGATGGCCACCATTTTTCTTTTTTTTTTAAATTGTTTTTTATTTTGCAAGTACAAAGAAAAACAGAGACAAACAACCTGGACACCTGGTTTCCATCCAAGTCCATCCCAGTATTAACCAATACTAAACAATATCATCTATGCAATAGGGGGAAGAAAAAAAAAACATGCATGAAAGAACCACCACCACAATGCACATTCCCCTTCATTTTATACCTACAACACTCTTTTCTTTCTTTTCTTTTTTACACACAAGGCAAGATACAATAGACAAGACAAACAGAACAAACTATTTAGACATATTCCGGACAAATTACAACACACAGGGCACAAGTCTATGGTTGTCACAGATGGTCACTATTGGAGTTCTTAGCATTTTCGTGGCATGATTTAGCACTTACCTAATCACTATTAGCATGTAGCTATTCACAGCTAGCATGTGTAGCATATTGGAACTCCTGTTTGCTAGCATGAGTCAAAAGAGCCAAACCCCTTCTCTATACGATGTTCTGATTATATACAGGTGCTGGTCATATAATTAGAATATCATCAAAAAGTTCGGTAACACTTTATTTGACGGGGTGTGCATAAGACTGACATGACACTGTCATAAACATGACATAACACCTGTCATGAACATGAAGGAGTCTTTATGAATGTTTACGACTGTTGTCATTAAGTGTCATTCGGTAAATTATGACACTTTTAATGCAAAGTTGACATTGTTTAAAATGTCTTTGTTATGACAACTTGACATTACCAAGGCACAAATGTCTTGATTATGACAACTTGACATTAACAAAGACAGAAATGTCTTTGTTATGACAACTTGACATTAACCAAGAAATCATAACCTGTCAACCTGTCACAACTTTGGCCGTCATGACACCATTATAACTGTGTCATGAATATTACCTGTCCTCAAGTAAAGTGGAACACATTGTACTAGTTATAAAGATGTCATTAAGGGTTATTACACAGCAAAATGCTTTAAGTTTGATAATTAGACCTGTTATGACATATTTGTGACAGGTTGACAGGTTATGATTTCTTGGTTAATGTCAAGTTGTCATAACAAAGACATTTCTGTCTTTGTTAATGTCAAGTTGTCATAATCAAGACATTTTTTTCTTGGGTAATGTCAAATTGTCATAACAAAGAAATTTTTTGTCTTTGTTAATGTCAAGTTGTCATAACAAAGACATTTTAAACAATGTCAACTTTGCATTAAAAGTGTCATAATTGACCGAATGACACTTAATGACAACAGTCATAAACATTCATAAATACTCCTTCATGTTCATGACAGGTGTTATGTCATGTTTATGACAGTGTCATGTCAGTCTTATGCACACCCCTTCAAATAAAGTGTTACCAAAAGTTCCATTCAAAAAGTGAAACTTGGATATCATATTCATTCATTACACACAGACTGATATATTTCAAATTTATTTCATTTAATTGTGATGATTAAAACTGACAACTAATGAAAATCCCAAATTCAGTATCTCCGAAAATTAGAATATTACTTAAGACCAATACAAAAAGGGATTTTTAAAAATGTTGGCCAACTGAGAAGTATGAACATAAAAAGTATGAGCATGTACAGCACTCAATACTTAGTTGGGGCTCCTTTTGCCTGAATTACTGCAGCAATGCGGCGTGGCATGGAGTCGATCAGTCTGTGGCACTGCTCAGGTGTTATGAGAGCCCAGGTTGCTCTGATAGTGGCCTTCAGCTCTTCTGCATTGTTGGGTCTGGCGTATCGCATCTTCCTCTTCACAATACCCCATAGATTTTCTATAGGGTTTAGGTCAGGTGAGTTTGCTGGCCAAATAAGAACAGGGATACCATGGTCCTTTAATCAGGTACTGGTAGCTATGGCACTGTGTGCAGGTGCCAAGTCCTGTTGGAAAATGAAATCTGCATCTCCATAAAGTTGGTCAGCAGCAGGAAAGGTGGTCAGCAGCAGGAAGCATGAAGTGCTCTAAAACTTCCTGGTAGACGACTGCGTTGACCTTGGACCTCAAAAAACACAGTGGACCAACACCAGCAGATGACATGGCACCCCAAACCATCACTGACTGTGGAAACTTTACACTGGACTTCAAGCAACGTGGATTATGTGCTTCTCCTCTCTTCCTTGAACTTGATTTCAAAAGGAAATGTAAAATTTACTTTCAACAGAGAACATAACTTTGGACCACTCAGCAGCAGTCCAGTCCTTTTTGTCTATAGCCCAGGCGAGACGCTTCTACATATATTTCCTCCCCTTCGCCTCTCTATTAAGAATATATTTTATAAAGACAGTCCACTTCACGTATACAGACAGGAGCCATCTTTGGAAAACAGTCTCGAGCAGTCGAACCACGAACGCCGAGCCAAGTGCGCTGGTGAGATGTGAACGAGCCAGAACTTGCACGATGTCAATGGTCGTCTTTTGGACAGCTGTCAGGTCAGCAGTCTTCCCCATGATTGTGTAGTCTAAAGAACTAGACTGAGAGACCATGTAAAGGCATTTGCAGGTGTTTTGAGTTAATTAGCTAATTAGAGTGTGGCACCAGGTGTCTTCAATATTGAACCTTTTCACAATATTTTAATTTTCTGAGATACTGATTTTGGGGTTTTCATTAGTTGTCAGTTATAATCATAAAAATTAAAAGGAATGAACACTTGAAATATATCAGTCTGTGTGTAATGTGTGTAATTAATATAATATCCAAATTTCACTTTTTGAGTGGAATTACTGAAATAAATCAACTTTTTGATGATATTCTACTTATATGACCAGCACCTGTAGGTCTTGCAAAATGGTAGCTAGGGAACTCTCTTTGGTTGCTGGGGAGTGGCTTGGCAGCTGCCAATCATGAAACTCCAAAGGCTGATTGTCACTATGAATGATATAAACCAACTACCATGTCTCTGTGAAATTTAGAATGGAAGATATCCCTCTTTGGATTTTGGTTGCTAAGGTGCTCAAAAATGTTTACTATGGAGGAGCTAAGAAGTGCTTACATGATTCATTATTGGCTGTTTGTTGCCCAAAGTAAAACTTGTATTAACCCCATATCTATATGATGTTCTGATGTAGAGATATAGGCCTTGAAAATGGTTGCTAGGGTACTCTGTTTGGTTGCTAGGTAGTGACTTGGCAGCTGCCAATCATGAAACTCCAAAGGCTGCTTGTCACTATGAATGATATAAACCAACTCCCATGTATCTGTGATATTCAGAATGGAAGATATACCTCTTTGGATTTTGTTTGCTAAGGTGCTCAACAATGGTTGCTAGGGAGGGGCTAGGAAGTGTTCAGGTAATTCATGATTGAATGTTTGCTGCCCCGGGTAAAACAAACCAACCTCATGTTTCCATGACACTTCTATCCAGAGATATCCTTTTTATCTCTTTCAATGGAAGTCAATGGAACTTGTTGCCAAGGTGCTGTAAATGGTTGCTAGGGCGTGGCTTAATAGCTTCACAATGATCCTGAGAGACTGATTGGTGATCTGAGTAAAATGAGCCCACCCACTTGTCTCTATAGGCTTGTTCGACTTCATGCAGCTCTGCGCAGACCGATCGGCGGCTGACTTGAAACAGTGCATGCCGGTTAGAAATTTTGTCCGACTTGATGCAGCGCTGACTCCACATGACTGTGACGTATACCATCAAAGTACCAGAGCGATTCGAGAGTAGCCGGAGAACTCAGCCAGCGCAGCTTCTGAAGAGCTGCTGCTCTGGGCTGCACGAGCTCTGATGACGACACAGCTGTTCCACGATTCGCCGGATTCACCGTATGACAACGATCACGTGCGTTTCGTGTTTATTCTCACACCTTCAGTTCCACTAAATCTCACAAATCTGTTTTTTTTATAACAGTAAACACTCGTTTCATGTAGTCGGGATGTATTGTTTATGTTTATCAAAATAAAACTGATTAAAAAAACGTTGATTCCACTTCATTAATAGTAGCTGCAGGCTTATGTTGAACTTTATTCTTGTTCAAACAGACGCTGTATGAAGCACTACATAAAATATTAATGAAAATGTCTCTGAAACATCTGTGTATTTTGCAAATATTGCATTTATTTCACTTCAGCTGTGGTAAAGTATACAAACACCACGTGAGCTGTCACTACGGGAACCAGAAAGTGTCTGACTTCACGTCTCCGTTTGCAGTTCCTCCCCGCCTGCACGCGGCTACTCTCGCCGATCGGTTACATCCAGCCGCAGCCATGTCGAACACACCTTACGACACTGTGATCCAGAGTGTTTTGTTCAATACAAAATCCCTATGCAATGCGTATGACGGGCGTGATTTTTTTCCCAAACCACTTCAGCGGAAATCCCGCCCTGCAGCTGATTCTAAAGTTTTCATTGGTCATGTCAATCACTGTACAGATTGCCTACACCCAACCCTGATCCCTAAACCTACCCGTCACTGTAACCTAAACCAATGAAATCGGTTGCAGGGCGGGATTTCCGCTGAAGTGGTTTGGGAAAAAAAAAATCACGCGTATGACGGTCCATACACCATAGTAAGTCATGGGGCAACTTTTGGGCTGCTCCTGCTTTGCTTTAAGCTTGCTTTACGCTTTAACACATCTCATCTCATTTTCTAGTTGAAACTTCCAGGGACAGAGAGAGGAAAGAGTGCTAAATGTCCTGTTTTTAATATATGCTGACTCGTGTCACCTTGTCAGTAAAGCCGTCAGCTGTCAGTTCTGTTTAAACTGTCAGTCAGACACGGTTTCATAGCTCTATTGCGAACAGAACAGAGTGTCCAATGGGTACATGCACTTGTGTGCCTCATCCTCTGTCTTCGGTACCGGACACACCAGAGGACTTTCAGCTGTCATGTCTTCCTGCCCTTCATCTCACTTCAATTTCATTGAGTTTAATTAACAGGGATGTAGTCCTCCCCTGGGCCTGGTTAATGAGGTGAGACGTCATGATGTTGATAGGACATGCACACACATTGAACGAGAAGTGCATTCTGTAGAACTTTACCTCAGATAGATATACAGAGAGAGCATTTGACTGATGTACTCTTAACTGCAAACACATGTACCCTGGACAAAGAGAACAAGATCTAACATTATGCTGCAAAATTAGAGGTCTTTCAGTTTATAAATTCACAAACAAGCATCTGGGTCAATGACATGTATACTAGAAGAGTGTCCACAATAAAGAAAGGGAAAATCCTTTAAAAATAAGATAAAAAAGCAGATTAAAACACATGTGCCAAGTTCTACTTTTTATTTGTGTTGGTTTCACATGGTTTTGAAAAGAAAGTTTCAATGTATTGATGCATTGGAGTCTCCAAGTAAAAAGTAATGTACCTTACACATTATGTTAAATACATATATGACAAATATCATAATTATTCATTAATTCAGTAAATAACATTACGTTTTTGTATGAATATGCACTAACTGGCCTTTAGGTCAGGGAAAATGCATATTTTAAGAGACTCACTGATGTTTCCAGGTTTTTTTATTTTTTTTTATTTCTAATGTTTTCATTACAAATAATTTCAGAATGTGTTAGCATTTGGTTCATCCTCTCTCAGGTTCAAACCTGATGACCATGTATTATGATCAGCTGGAAATTTGACCCTTTTTTCACATGGTCAATTTCAGAAATGTGCTTATCTAGGTAATGTTCTACAAGTAGTGCTGGATCTTAAAGCAGAGAGCATTCAAATAGTTTAATGCACTGCTAGCCGGTCAGATATGATACAAATATGATGTAGCGAATCAGTAGAAAATCGATTGTATTAATAAAAGTCCTGTGGGCAGTGTTGATAACAAGGCTGCATCCAAAAAACTTGGGTGACAGATAAGATAAGAGCATATTTAATTACTACAATAGTAATTTCTCAGGATAAACAACATCAAAAGTGATAATTGTTCGTCAAAAAGATACATTCACACACAAACTGACCACCAACCGCAACTTTCAGACACCATCTTTATTTTTTAGCTTAACTGTCACTGAATGGAATGCACAGGATTGTGGGATATCAAAGGCAGTGAAGGATACATCTATACTTTCTTCAAAGATTTACCAGATCAAGGTAGGAGAAAGGAAGTGAAGCTAAGGATTTAGACATGTCTTAAAGGGACAATATGTAGGATTTTTTTTGCCACCAGGAGTTGCTAACCTCTTACAATAACAAAAGCGTATATTTATGACGTATATTCCGCTTTCAGCGTAAATATGGATCTTGTCTTCAAGCTGATGGATCTTTTATGCATGAGTGAATACATTGATGTTTTTAACATGACTGTGGTGTGAAGCACGGCGCGATTGCTAGACTATACAGCGCCACACGCAACGCGAGTCCCGCGGATATAAAGGAATAAGGACATTTCATTCTACCGAACTACACGCAAGTGCTGAATTAATACTCACACAGGTCAGTTTATTAGACTAATGAAACTTGAGGTAATGCAGCGGTGTTTCACTTGCTCTCACAGTTACACTATCATACTAAACGGCATTTGAGTGTGTTGAATGTTGTTAGTTAGGTTGTTTGTTGGCTGTATGAGACTGAGTAAGCTAGATCAACATTAGAATAACATACAGATCATATTCTAACATTTCATCAGGTTGAACTAAATAACATTATTAGACAGGTGAGCAAATGTACATAAAACTAATCAAAGTACATGCAACACTCGCGTCTCTGTCAAGTCGAAGTTAGTCGCGGACGTGGAGCTCTCGGCATCTCGAAAGATGTTGATCTTCGTTTTAGTCCTCTTTTTGTCTCAAAGTCTGCTTGCAATGGTCCATAATGTTTGAACAAATCCGTGAGCATCCTGCTAGGCATAACGGGCATAACCCGGTTGGTTGTCCACGTCTGTCGCCATGGTTGCTATGGCAGTGCGAGCGCAAACCTGGCGGTAACCGAGGGTAACGCGGATATGACGCCATTGGGTGGGCGGTGAGGCCACTTCAACCTGTGGACTTATAAACAGTGTAAAAGTAGCCCAATACAGAAGGGAAACTGCAGTGCAATCTCTGAGTGACATGACAAGTGTGTGTGCTTAAATATAAACAGCACGTTAAGGTGGGCATACAAACATAAAAACAGCACGTTAATAGTATAACAGAAATTAAACTGACTTGGAACTACCTGTGCATTAAACGTCTTTATTGCACACCTTCCAACCAGTCAGAATCAAGTATTCAGACATACCATGGTATAATTATTTTTTTATTACTTTTTTTTTTTGGCAGGAAAGCATGACATCTTGAGTTCCAGAAAAATGGCTAGGCAGAACATTAAACAGAAAGAGAAATATAGTAACCGCTCAAGGCACTTTTATATTAATGCACATCATAGATAATTCAGATGCACCAAAGGCTACATTTTGTCTAAAACATAAATCTATCATATTTAACTGCTACATGTTCCACCTCTAGCACTTAGGGGGAAAAAAGGGAAGACAACGTAGAACACAATATTTTATTACTCTCACCTTTTTTCTCACCTCCTGCCTCAAATCGAGATTGGTGCAACATTCCCAGGTTTCAGCATTCATTAAATCATATGAAATCTATCTATCTATCTATCTATCTATCTATCTATCTATCTATCTATCTATCTATCTATCTATCTATCTATCTATCTATCTATCTATCTATCTATCTATCTATCTATCTATCTATCTATCTATCTATCTATCTATCTATCTATCTATCTATCTATCTATCTATCTGATGTGACACTGTCAGGCTGCGTTCCAGTCCAAAATTGACATGCCCTTCACTCGCTAACTTCCCTCCGTCTCGTTCACTCGGATGTACGTCATTGCTTACGTTGCATGAGTGCCCACCTCTGGCGGAAACTGCAATGGGCTGAACTGGAACGTCCTAAGCCCTTGATCACTTGGAATCAGCTATGGAGTTGATTTATTATTTTAAAAAATGTTCACTTTAAGAATTTGTTTAATGTAGCATCCAAATGTATATAGGTGTGTTTGGGTTGTTTTAAATTAAAAAAATATAATTAATATATCAGAGTTGTTTGTTGTGGTTGTGATTAGACGAGATCTGTGGTGACGTCGAAATCGTACTGCATTGTGGGACATATGGTGCCTGAAGTGTACATATGAAGTACACTGTAAAAAATTCACCCGTATATTTACAGTAAAGAACTGGCAGCTGTGGTTCCAGCGCTTTACCGTAATTTTACAGTATCAACAATGCTGTAATTTTACAGTAAAGTACTGGCAGCTGTGGTTCCAGCCCTTTACCGTAATTTTACGGTTTCAACTATGCTGTAATTTCACAGTAAAGTACTGGCAGCTGTGGTTCCAGCCCTTTACCGTAATTTTACGGTTTCAACAATGCTGTAATTTTACAGTAAAGAACTGGCAGCTGTGGTTCCAGCCCTTTACCGTAAGTTTAAAGTTTTTAATTTTACGGCTGTGCTGTAATTTCACAAAGTCAAAAATGGTCACTCAATGGAAAAAATAAAGACCAAATAGATTATGGTACAGTACATTGTTTGCCATTTATTTAAAACAGGTTACAGGTTTTAACAATACATTAACAGTATTTAAGGAAAAAAAGTCACAGAAAATACATTTTAAAATTCAATGAGAGAAACCAGTAGGCAAAAACAAAAACCTTACAAAGAGGCAAAAAAAAAAAAAAAACGAACAAACAAAAAACTAAAACCAGCCAACATATCACATCGGCAACCAGGCCAGAGAGGAAGTCTGGGTCTGAGAGGAAAACATTGAGAACCAATGGAAGAAAAATCTTTGATAGAGGCAAAAAAAAAAAAAAAAAAAACTGCCAAAACATCCCAAACCTGATTTTGAAAGATCTGGCCTGAGAGGAAGTCCGGATCTGCGAGGACATAATCACGAGAACCAATGGGTGAAAAAACGTAAGAGGAGGCAAAAAACAGCCAACACGTCCCACATCAGCTTTTGACACATCTGGTCTGAGAGGAAATCCAGGTCTGAGAGGAAAAAAAAAATCAAGAAAATATTAGTAGTAAAATAAAGCACATGGCAAAAACTAGTGATCACACTCTGTGAACACTTTTAAAAGAGACATAAAATTATCAAGTTAAAGGGATAGTTCACCCAAAAATGAAAATTCTTTCATCATTTACTCACCCTCAATTTGTTCCAAACCTCTATGTGTTTATTTGTTCTGCTGAACACAAAGGAAGATATTTGGAAGAAAACAGATCTCAATCCCCACTGACTTCCATAGTAGGAAAAAATACATACTATGGTAGTCAATGGGGATTGAGATCTGTTTTCTTCCAAATATCTTCCTTTGTGTTCAGCAGAACAAATAAACACATAGAGGTTTGGAACAACTTGAGGGTAAGTAAACGATGATAGAATTTTCATTTTTGGGTGAACTATCCCTTTAATGTACTTAACTAATCTTAGTTAACTAATTCTTTTGACACTTAAAAAACAACACAACGACCCCAGTGGATGAATGAATGTCTTCTGAATCTGAAGCCAAACGATAGATCAGATGTATGTAATAAAAATATTAATATTTTTAACTCATTTTATTTTTGTGTAAGAAAAACAAAAAAAATGTAACTAAATGAACTATAAATCATTACTTCTGATCTACTGTCATAAGACTGTACATCAGGGAAATGGTAACGTGATGCAAGTCAATTGTGAAGCTAATGCTAAGTGTCGGTGACCCTTCTGTTACTTCTCGAATAGCAATGCATTTACAAATGATAATGCATGATTGTGCACAAAGTTTGCAAGTATACATGGCGTGAAACTCACCAAAGATTAGGGCAAGCTGTCTCAGTAAAACATTTACATCAAGTGAATGATTCCTAGGACAAAAAGAAGAAAATAATTATTTCGTTATCTTTAATAAGCAAAGAAATTCGACGTCACAGCACGGAGAACAACATTGAATAGTGAAATGCCTCAGCTGTTGAGAACTGTCTGTCTGACTCTGCAAAAACGTGTTTCGCGCCGTCAAGAATATCCGTCTCGTTTTTTTAAAAACTGATGTCAATTTTGCTTTGGGAATTTTAACAGCTTTACATTATTTGCATGGAAACTAAACAAATTAATCACTACATTTTAATTACTACAATGGATCTGTATATTTCGAGTAGTTTTGTAATTATTCTCCATCTTATGTGCATGATTTTATTCGAATTGATGCATCTGGTAAGATTCGCGTCGTGTAACTTAACGTTACTGAATCACAAATTCATGTAAATCGAGTTAAGGGTTAGGCTAGCCTACTACAAAAAGAAAGCCCAACTAATTTCTAAATGGTAACTTAACTTTAACCAAGCAAAGAAGTCGCAGTAATAATCGCATAGTAATCGGAGCTCAGAGAGCATTCACTAGCAGGCGAAAGTCCTCAACCGTTGAGAGCTCTGTCTCCAAAACGCGATTCGCGCTCAGTAACTTAAGCACATGCATGCAGTCAAAAATACCTCGTGAAAAAGACGATTTTACAGGTTGGGATTAACATAATGGAATAACAGCAAAGAAATAAACTTACCTTGAACAGTGTCCTTCTTTAAAACAGCCCAGAGGAGTGTTGTGTTGTTGCGAAACAATTTTGCTGCTTTCTGTTCGAAAAAAATAGACCGCGTTGAAGATGCCCCGCCCCCACGTGCTATTTTTTACAGTCCAAGACTGTTTTTTCCAGGAACAAACTGGTTTACACATAAATGCTGTAAATTTACGGCAAGTAATTAATTTATGGAACATATACTGTAAATTTACAGGATTAAACTGTTTATTGAAATAACAGTATTTTACTGTTGGAAATTGCCTGTATTTTTACAGCAATTTTTAACAATGTAGACTCGCTCCCTCGGTCTAAATCGAGGGAACAATATTTATGTCTGTCCATATAAACTTCCCTCGTTCACTTCACTTCAAAATGGCGGCAGGGATTCCCCGAGGGGAAGTGCTTAGGGAAGTTTGCAAGTGCGTGTCTAAAAGTGGACTGGAACGCAGCCGCAGTTAGTCTGTTTTGAGTTCTGAGTTCTTCCTTCTTTCTTCCTTTTTTTTTTTGGCGATTCTGTTTTGAGTTCTTTTCTGGTATTCGTTTATATAATTTGTTAATTAGTCTCAGTTTAGCCTGCCTCTGCCTCCTGCCTGTTTGTTTCTATGGTTTCTACTTCATTGTTAGCTCAGGTGTGTCTCGTTAGTCTAGTTATCTGTCACCTATGCATTTAAACCCTGTGTTCAGTCTTGTTCTAGGTCAGTTATCGTTGTGTGTTTGGTTGTTCTGTCCTGAGTCTTGTTCCTGTTCCCTGTATTTGTGAAATTTTGAGTTTGCTTATTAAACTACACTGCACTTGGATCCTGCTTCTGCCTCTGCTTCAACTAAGTGTAACACTATCTACCTAATCAAAACGGAATATCAATAAGGGTTGAATCAGACTCCACAAAGCTGTGGAAGAGAACAAGTTAGAATAGTGCATTTGATTATTGCTAGTTTGCTTGGTTACAAAACTGTTTACAACAAAAAAAAACATAAGAAAGTACAATCATTACTATTAGTCAGTTATTCCTCATAGTGGAGATGCTGTATTGAGTTAAAAAAAAATGCTTATACTTTCAATCTTTTCTGTTCTAATAATTCACCTTTTCAAATAATTAACAATTAATTCCATGTTTGCATTTGATTCTGTCTTTTATCTCATTTCAATTACCTTATTTCTCACTTCATTGCCATCAAATATATGCAATGCATGTTTCTTCACGTGCAAAAAATAAATAAATACATGTAAAATAAATAAACAAATGAAGGGCATTTAGATGAAATTAGTGAGAAAGTCAAACAGAGAGAGAGAGAGAGAGAGAGAGAGAGAGAGAGAGAGAGAGAGAGGAGAGAGAGAGAGAGAGAGAGAGAGAGAGAGAGAGAAGAGAGAGAGACAAGGAGAGATAATGAGATAATGCAACAAGAAAGCAAAAAGCAAAGAAAGTAATTAAATGCCAATCAAAATAAAAAAATGGGAATAGATAAGCAAGGCAACTCAAGGGGTGTGCTGAACTGCAATCAATACTAAACGCCTCATAAGACTAATTTAACTTTAGCTTTTATAGATAACAGACAGACAGGAAGTCTTTTTCTCAAGGTTGAGGACAACCTCTGGCTCTGCTAGCCTGAAAAAAAAAAAAAAATGAAATATGATTTCAACAGCAGGTTTCGGATTGATGAATGAGTAAATACAGGCTAAGAAAGAGACTATCAGTCAAAGTGTTTATTCATTCAGAGGAGGCTTTTCGATTCTCTCTGGAATCAGTCACCAGAACCACTGACCAGGGTCTACATTTAAAACCCAGCAGGGTTGCTGGTGTTGCAGCTCTAGGCTATTTACTCCATTACTACCTACTCCATTATTGGATAATTTGGTGTAATTTATGAGTTAAATGCACAGACTTTATTTTCGACCATTTGAGCACTTGCTGGGGCTTCAGAGGAGCTGGATTCAGAGAAATTGTCACAGGGCTTTATAGGGACGCATGTAAACATGATAGATCCATAAATAAGCCAGTCACAGAATCAAGAACAACAAACAAAGCCTAGCGTTTTACCAGTAACTTCTGCATTTTGCAGAAATGTGTAAATTTGAACCTTGTCACATTAAATGTGTCAGCTTAATTCTACAAATTCCAGAATCCCACATACTGGAGCCCTGGCAAATTCCAACCATTAGAACCTCAAATAGATTAAATTTAGGTAAAATAGATTCCACCTTTCTTGAGGGGTGCAGTTAATTAAAATATCACACATTCTATTTCTATTCTATTCTATTCTAAATATTCTATCTATTTCTATTCTATTCTATATATCACATTCTATATCTAAATAATTTTCTGAGATTCTCACATTTCGTGTGAGTAAATAATGACTGGGAAACCACTGGCATCTCCTAAAAACCCTCAAAATCAGAATTATTCTGTGGCATTGAGATATCTATACAAGTATTCTCCTGAAAGCCAACTAATTTTGTTTTAAGTATTTCCTTCCAGAATAATTCAGCAAATTATATATGTTTTCTATAGGACTATATTTTCAAATCAAAAGACAAACAAGGTTTGGCCTCATGTTTGCATGGTTTCCAATCAACGATGTTTATTTGTGTCTGATGAAATAGGGTGCCAAGATTTTTTTTACACTACTTCCTCAGGTACAAAGTCAAATTTGACAAAAACACCTTTACTATAATGTAAAACTATCTACTACTCCACTAACAGGTGTTTCGCATGTAAGCCTTTCAACACACACTGTCAAGTATGCAGGTGTGTTTTCAGGAAATTCACACTATGTACACTTTGTTAGTGAGCAATCAACACTTTTAGCTGCTGTTACATGTCAAAAGCATTTCTGTCAACCCAACATAAACAAATCAGTGTGGCTAGAGAAGGACTTGACGCCAACACTTCACACAGAACTCATCAATATCCTATGTACTACCAAACATGACATCAACTGCTCTCAACAGCTGATTTTACTCTTATATGGACTATTTTACTTGTTGACACACAAATAGGAAAACCATATTGTGAGTATAGTTCAAATATATCTGATATAACTAAAAGTCATATATTTAACAATATGAGTCTATTCAATTCTTGGTAAAACTTTACAATAAATGTCTAATTTGTTAACATAATGGGTCCCACTTTGTATTAGGTGGATTTAACTACTATATACTTACATTGAAAAATAAGTACAATGTACTTGTCTTCATGTTGTATTTTAAAACACTTGTGCTGCTATTGAGATGTGATACGGGTAAGGTTAGGGGCTGGTGTGGTGGTATGGGTAGATTTAAGGGTGGGTTAAGGTGTAAAGAAAGGGTCAACAGTGTAATTACAGATGTAATTACATGCAGGTATTTAAAAATATAAATACAATGTAAAAATGTGTAAATCCATCAGGGCCGTGCACAGACATTTTGAGGGGCAGTGGCCTAAACCAAAAAAAGGGGCACTATAAGGGGGTGGTTGCTTGTTAGCAAAAATGTGCTATAACGCCACCGGATCGTGGGTTGGCATCATTTACGGTCGGAACTACGATGGTATGTGATCATCTTCGAACCTCCGACTTTCGTTCTTGATTAATGAAAACATTTTTGGCAAATGCTTTCGCTCTCGTCCGTCTTGCACCGGTCCAAGAATTTCCCCTCTAGAGGCGCAATGCGAATGCCCCCGGCCGTCCCTCTCAATCATGGCCCCAGGTTCACACAAAATATTTTGTGTGTCCAGAAACCCACAAAATAGAACCGGACTCTTATTCCATTATTCCTAGCTGCGGTATTCAGCGGCGACGGGCGGCCTGCTTTGAACACTATTTTTTCAAAGTTAACGCTTCGGGCCCCGAGGATAGGACACCCAGTTAAGGGCATTCGGGGGGCGCCGCGAGGCATGGGTCCGGGACAGGCGGTGGCTTGTTTCGCGGCAGACCGCCGGCCCGCTCCCGAGATCCAACTACGAGCTTTTTAACTGCAGCAACTTTAGTATACGCTATTGGAGCTGGAATTACCGCGGCTGCTGGCACCAGACTTGCCCTCCAGTTTTAGGATACGCTCATTCCAATTACAGGGCCTCGAAAGAGACCTGTATTGTTGTTTTTGGTCACTACCTCTCTGTGTCGGAAATGGGTAATTTGCGCTCCTGCTGCCTTCCGTTGATGTGGTAGCCATTTCTCAGGCTCCCTCTCCGGAATCGAACCCTGATTTCCCGTTACCACCATGGTAGGCGCCAAATGTACCATCGAAAGTTGATAGGGCAGACATTCGAATGAGTCGTCGCCCCCACGAAGGGCACGCGATCGGCCCGAGGTTACCTAGAGTCACCAAAGCGGCCGGAGCTGCACCCGGATGGGTTTTGGATCTGTTAAATGCATGCGTTCCTGACCCCCCGGGGGGAGCCGGGTCGGCGCTCGTTTGCATGTATTAGATCTGGAATTGCCACAGTTATCCAAGTAGCGGGTGGTGCGATCAAAGGAACCATAACTGATTTAAGGTGAGACACGGCAGGCAAAAACATCGTTTTTTTTTTCACTGTTCAATTTTGAGATTTTAGGATATTTGTCTTCAATAACATGTCTTCTTTCAGACTTGTGATGAAAAAAAGTCCGAAATACACATTTAGGTCTTTATTTTACTACACTTTGTCTGTTTGCGTCTGTAGATTTCTCATAAATTCTTCAAAAGTTGTCATTATAAATCATCCTGCTGCTCAGCGATCGCGATCTGCTCCCTGTCAACACACACACCGTTAGAAAGCTCTCTTTCTCCTGAACAACGCTGTCGGATCCAAATATGGTCATTTCCTTTTTATCAGCAACCAATCGCGAAAGTAAAAGGGGGGATTTAACTCTAAATGCGCGATCTCATTGGCTGATGCTAAATCTATAAAGCCTGTTTTCTCAAAATGACTTTTCTCTCATACTCCAAGTCCGAAATCTCCACTTCAGTATCACCTATATACACCAAACTTTCCAGTTTTGTACCTAGTTATATTATGAAGACATTTACAGAGGGATTTGTATAACATTTTATTCCAAAAAACATGGTGAAAATCATTTAAGGCAATTGGCAGTATATTCTGATTTACAGGATAACAAAAGTAGATATCCATAAATCCCTCAGTATTTTTTTTCTCATCTAATATGTGAACACAATGAAAAAAGAATTTTGAACCTGGCTTTATCCAATACTCAGATTTCGTTTTTTGAAATATATGCAAATTTGTGCATATTTAATTAGATAATGTCTCATTTGCATATTTAAACATCAAATTACAGAAAACTTGTAATATATTTTTTTTCTCATCTTAATATAGGTAATCAACTGGGAAAGTTTCATGGTGATATCTGCTAGTTAAAAAATTACCCAATTCACCTGTAGTGTCTCGCCTTAATGAGCCATTCGCAGTATTACTGCACAGACTGGCCCTCATTTATCAAAAGTGCGTACACCAAATTTCGAGCGTACACCTGGCGTACACCCTAAACCACGGTGACTTTGAGATTTATCAATATGGACGTTGCCGTACGGCACGCTCAAATCCCACGCCAGCTCAGGAGGTGGTGTACGCACGTTTGAGTTAGTGCTGAAACGCGCAGAAACACAATTCCTAACACCACAAAATGCGCTGACAAACTATGACAAAAAAACAACAACAACATAGGCTAATTATAAACTTCAGTGTAAAAATCTGTCACAAAGAACCGGCAAAAGTAATGATTATGAATATGTAAAATATAGCAAGGAGATATTTTAATTGTTTATTAATAAAGAAGTGTTTTCTTTGTGTCGGCTGCAAAGATGAAGTTGAGATGCTGAATCGCGATCTTCGCAGTAGTGAACGCGCCAGAGAGAAATGCACATTTCAGATTACATAAGCAGAGAGCAGTCTGCAGTCTGTTTTCTTTCGTTTTGAATTGTTCTGTTTAAAAGTAGGCATGTCTGAGGCACCTTATACGCTGAGTTTCGGTTTATTTATGAGATGAGCTCAGTTCACGCGTCCTCCGTTTCATATCATCTGCTAGGCTATTTACTTTCCTATTTGTTAAATCCAGGTAGGCCTAATTGGTTGACGAAACATTGTTTAACCCTCTGAGCCCGACGGCATCGTCGACGACGCCACACATCAGCTCCGAGAAATTATGATATAACTCGCTGACAGTTTTATGGATTTTCTTACCGTTTTTTCCAGCAGAAAGCTAACGAGCTAGCCATCACGGGGGTGTCTTTGGTGTCTTTCTAGCCTTTACAGAAGGTTTTCTATCCAGCCTGGAACTTGTGCATACTTTCGGAGTTTTTCAGCAATAAATCCAAACGTTTATATCCAACTTTGATACACTTGAAGTCCATAATTTGTAAATATTCCGTCATATTTGCCGCTAGCTCGATGCTAGCTGCCATTTTGGATATCCACGTGATGTTTTTTGACCAATTACAGGCTGATCCGTCGTAAACATTGGGTGCGTCTTTGTCATGACGCACGCACGAGCCAAGTGGAGAGAGAGAGAGAGAGCGAGAGACACGCAGGGAGACGCAGGTTTCACAGAGAAACAGAGAAATAGATCTAAATCGAGCGCTGAATAATGGATTTTCAGGAGAACAGAGGTTTTTGACAGATGAGGAACTAGATTACCAGGATAGACCCAGCTGAAGTGCCATTTATTTATTTACTGTAAAAAAGTATTATAGAAGTATAAATGTAGTATAAAAGTATAAAAAGTATAGAATAAATAAAATTATAAATAAAATATAAATGCAAAGCCTGTGATGTGGCCCTCTTTGTGATTGCTGATAGGAACTGTTTTGAGGCTTGGCACCAGTGAATTTTATGAAAGCGCCTGGACTTCTTTTGGAAAAATGTAAATAGTTTTGGTTCTGTACAAGTTATAATGTTTATTCCTGTGCTCCAGGACTCCAAAGACATGAACAAACTATTTTCCAGAGGAAATTTGCTTAGCTTTTATTTATTTGTGTGTGATTTCCATAAATATTTGAGTGATTCAATTTCCGATTTATTTTTTCATTTGTCTTTATGGTCCCATAACTTATTTTACATTCAGGTGACATCAATGTAACACAAATATGCTGAAAGTTCAATTTGTCCTGAAAAAACAGAGGTGTGTCAATTGTCTGTGCACAAAAGGGTTGATGTTTTACAAGCTTTTTTAGTGAATAACACCAGACGGAAAATTTATTGTAAAAATACCCTTAGGTCTCTGAGGGTTAAAATTAAGATACAATTAATACAAAACGAAATTCAGTTTAAAGAAAGGTTTTGTGCTTTATGTTTGATGTCTCTGTGAAAGTTTTAAAATATATTTTAGTGCCGCTTTTAGAGCGCTCATGTCCGTATCATTGTTTTTTCCTCATAAATGCAAACACGAATAATAATAAGAATAAGAATATTACAAATGGACATGCAATTATTAATGTGAATGAATGGTAGGCTACTCCACATCACATTATCATCACTATTGTACATGATACGATATTAAATGCTAATTGTTTCAAAACACGTGCTGTAAAATAATGCATTGTGATAGGTCATTTGATCTCCAGGTCGGAGAAGTTTCTCTTCTTTGCCGTCTTCCGTGTGTCCATGGCGTAAAATGAGGGCGTGGGGGAAGCGGAGACTTGAATATTTAGAGGCGTGTTATTCTAATGACGATCGTTTTCAGCCGCTGCATTTATCAAGGACAGGTATTGCGTACACCAGGATTTCAAAGGTACGCACAGCTTCATACATCAGGCGGTGAGAGGAGTGTAAGCATAATCTTACGCCAACATATACGCCCGTTTCTACGCAAGAATGATAAATGAGGGCCACTGTGTGCAGTTAGACCTGTATGGCTTAATCTTTGAGACAAACATATGTTACTGGCAGGATCAACCAGGTAAACGCCCTGGAAGGAGAACCGCGACACACTGGCTTCCTACAAAAAATTTTCATTACAACAAACTTTCTCATTATTACTAGATGTTAAGTCATTATTACGAGGAAGTTTCTCATTTCTCATTTATACGAGCAAGTTTCTCATTATTACGATAAACTTTATCAATATAATGATATACTAAGTCATAATTATGAGAAGGTTTCTATTTTTTTTTTTACTCAACTATGGCGGAAATGGGCTTCCATACAGTTTCAAGAAAGTGCCGCAGACACAAATACTGTGAGTAATGCTGCCGAGCAAGTGGGAAAACCTGGAGCAGATTATCAAAATCAGCGGAATGCTTTGAGCAAAGCGGTGGGGGTGGGGAAGAGGGGCAACTCAGTCGAGGAGGGCAGAGGGGCAGTGGCTCTAGCCACCGGGCCACCCCCCTGTGCACGGCCCTGAAATCCATTGTATCAAATTATTAATTTCAATGTTAATATAAAGTGGGACCAAAATGAAATTGCAGCTATTTACAATATCATTTCAAAATAATTCAGCCAGCAACTAAGAAAATGAAATGACCATCTGCAACAACTCAAATATACATTCGGTTGATGGAAAACAGCTTCTGCAGTTATGGCGTATTGACATGCAGTTGACAAACACGTAGCTTCACCCACTGTTGACCGGTGCTCTGGATGATCGATATATTTTCAGATCATGAAAATTAGGTTAGAGACAGTCAGGGTCGAATGCATTCAGCATACTTATACAGCTGACATAAACCAAGGGACTATTCAGAGCCATTACCTCTCCACAACACTGACTTCTGCTAAAAGATGCCAAACCATAACACCGGTTTCCTTGTTTTGACTGGTTAAGCCATTAGATGGGAAATAAATTAAACTGACAGCCGTCAGTTATAATTCACTATTGGTAACATCATCTTGTGTTAAAGAACCTTAAAGGGATAGTTCATACAAAAATGAAATGTATGAAATATCAGTCTTTGCAATGACAAGTCAAGTTATTTCTCAATGATTTTACTTAACTAAGAACATCTTTTTGAGTATAAACAACCTTTAAAATGTTAGTTCACCCAAAAATGAGAATTCTGTCATTAATTACTCTTATGTCGTTCCAAACCTGTAAGACTTTGGTTAATCTTCAGAACATAAATGAAGATCTTTTTGATGAAATCAGAGAGCTTTCTGACCTCCATAGACAGCAACCCAACTACCACTTTGACGATTTAAAAAGTTTATAAAGAGATCATAAAACTAATCCATATGAATTGAGCGGTTTAGTAAAACAATTCTGAAGAGACTCAATCGCTTTATATGATGAAGAGATTGAATTTAGGCTTTTATTCACATATAAACATTCATCAACTCACACATACCATTTGTGGTAAACGGTAGCTCAAGCATGTTCGCTTGACATGCGAGAACCAATGAGATTCAAATGGAATGAAACGTAGAATTAGTTTCCGTGCTGATCACTTAGATAATTTAGAGATGTCATCTGGTCAAGATGAATATATAAGTTGAGAGAGTGTCTTAAAGATATAAAAAATTGCAGTCATTTTCTTCTAAATAATTCAGACAAGACTGGGGTATTACTTATTGAACCAAAAACTAGTACAGAGGAGCTCTTAGAATACAATTAGCATAGGAATGTACTGTTACTTCATCTTCTATTAAAGACCTGGGTGTTACATTAGACAGTAACTTTGACAGACATTTCATATGTTACAAAAACAGCCTTCTTCCACCTCAGAAACATCGCTAAGCTACGAAACATGCTATCTGTTTCTGATGCAGAAAAGCTAATTCATGCATTCATGACCTCTGTAATGATTATGTAATGCATTATAGGTGGTTGTCCTGCAGCCTCAATAAACAAACTACAGTTAGTCCAAACTGTTCTTACTAGGTCAAGCAAATATGATCAGATAACCCAATTTTATCATCTCTACACTGGTTACCTATTAAGTTCTGTGTCGATTACAAAGTACTGTTACTGATCTGTAAGGCCCCAAATGGTTTAGCTCCTGTGTATTTGTGTATTTAACCAATCTTCTGTCGCCTTACAATTCATCACACTCTTCAAGGACTCAAAACTCTGGAATTTTGGTAGTACCAAGGATATCTAATTCCACTAAAGGAGGGAGGGTGTTCTCGCATTTTGGCTCCTAAAATCTGCAATAACCTTCCTGATGCACCACATAACCTTGCACTCCAGTTATATCAGATAAAATGCACATGCACAAATTTTGCTTGAAATGTTATGAACAGCAGCTACACTAATTATTGTCCCTTTGCTTTTCTGTCTTTACCTCTTCTGTCTTTACCTCAGAATGGGCTAGAAAGTATGCCAGCTCCAGTTAGGATCCTGCCTCTTAGGAAAATTTCAGATGCCCATCACCTGTGAAGAGATGACGCCAACCCCTGCCAGGACATCAGATGGCGCCAACTCAAAATCAACATGCACCACTAACAAATTGTCTATATATTATAATCATTTTGATCACACTTGTACTAATTGTTTTAATGAGATCATTATTTCTGCATAAATAAATACATGATATTAGCTAACTGCATGATTTGTACATTTTAGACATATGGAAATTACTTTGACAGTCACCTCTGATAACAAATTACTCTAAATTGCAATAAAGAAACATTGTGAAAAGTGCTATACAAATAAATGTGAATTGAATTTAATCTAATTAATTGTGCGAGCGGTGTGGGTAAACAAAACAAATCAGTTTTATAGAACACCTCTGAGTTTTGGTGTGTAGGCTGGTGGAAATTCATTTGCAGTATTTCAAAAATAATTTCACATTAATCTGAACAATTACCTTAACAAAATTGTCTCTGTAAGATCTACACAGCCAGGGGGTGTAAACACCCTCACCAGACACACAAAGACCTATGCATGCCTTTTCTACACAAATCTTAGCAGGGAATGTTTATTAAGTGTTTTAGAGGAATGCTGTTTTAATGGTCAGCTTGTTAGAAAGATGAAAGGATAATTTATTTAGTGGTGCTTAATTATGTAAAGAACACGGCCAAGAGGGGGCTTAATTATTGCTCCGCTGACATATTCTTAGTGTCTGCTTCATACTTAACAAGGATGCATTTTCAGATTATGTGGCATATGGTAATAAAAAAAGAGAGAAAAAAAGATTAAAAGTCTAATATTATCCAAGCAAGATTGCTATTAGATTTAATATAATTATATCCTGAGAAAATAGTGAATACACAAAATGTGAATTATTTTGCTACAGTTATGCAGTATTGATAATATATAAGGCAATAGCAGATTCACATATACAGTGCCTTGCTAAAATATTTGTACCCCTTATTTTTTCACATTTTAATGTTGCAGCCTTATGTTAAACTGCTTTAAATAGAATTTAAAAAAAAAATCACATTAATCTGCATTTACCATAATGACAAAGCAAAAAAACAGATTTGTGACAACTTTGTAAAGATATTAAGAAGGAAAAACTTAAATAAGTGCATTGCGCAAGTATTTGGAACTCAATACTTATGCCGGGCATACACCAAAGGATTTTCACAGTCCCAGACTAGACCGGCAGTCTTTAGCATTCTTACTGGAGTCTCGGCGCGCTCCCATCGTCTCGATCGTTAAATGTGAGGTGATAATCTGCAGTCGGCGACCCGATTTATCCCAGTCTTTCTCTAGTCTTTCATATCAAACATGTTTGATATTATCGCAAGTCCTAGCATAGTCATAGTGACGTAAAACAATCAACAACCAATAAAATCGTTCTCAGAAAACCGGAAAACAGGAAACAGGAAGCCATCAGTCACAACAAAGAAACATGTTGACGGACGTGGAAACACAACGAGCGCCAAGTAGGCGAAAATGGACCATGGATAAAGAAGAGCGCCACGTCAAGCTGTGGGCAGAGCAGCCGTGTCTTTTTGATGTAAACTGCCATTCATACCACGACAGAGTGGAAAAAGAAAAGAAGTCTGTTATCTGGTTAAAAACCGGTTGCTCCCGAGCCGTGCCGCGGTTCGCGTGAATGTGAAAGCAACACGGACTCGGGTGCGCACTTGTTCAGGAAATAAAGTAACCTGCGCATGCGTTTTAGCTTATTGTGATGTATTCAGTTAAATAAAACACTTGTAAGGGATGATAGTGTTGATGATTCACCTTGGATACGAGCGAGAGTGAGCCTGCAGTGTAACGTTATTCATGCATTCCACGTGGGATCAGGGCAACAAAGTTGGAAATCCACTGTTTCCTCAAAATATTCCGTTTGCAAGCAGCAGAAGTCCACCTTATGTGACACACGCACAGTAAACCTGTATTGTTCACTCAACTGCACATAATAGCAGCGAATTAATAAAAGAAAAAAACAATATTGACCCGCGTTCTGTTTTCTATCATGCGCCGTGCACGTTTGCGATGACGTCACATGCACGCAAACGCACCAGGGTTCGATAGAATCAAGTTAAGTGTGAAACCAGACCAACGCTGCGGGGGGCGCCGGGAACAAACGCGCTCGGGCTCGGACCACAGCAAACCAGCCCAGTGTTAAAGCCCCCTTAAATCACTGCTGAGCATGATGGGAGGAATTCGGTGGGAATAAAAACTAAAATAATCTAGTTGTAGTCTTGTAAATAGTGTCACTACAAGATTCAGTGTTTGTAAAATCTTTAGTCTGAGACTAAAAACTGTGAACCCAAGTCTTTAGATGTGAGCTGATAATCTTATAAAGTCTTTTCTAAATCTTTTCAAAGTCTTTAGGTGTACAGACAGCATTATGGTGTTTCAAGTCAAACAGTTGTTTCATTTAACTGTCCGACGTGCTTTCTCTTTAAATGTTCGTGCATCACCGAGGTGCTGCCGTGATACGCAAGGACTGCTTTTCAAACCATGCAGGTAATCTTTTTATTCGCCGTATCCAGACTAAAATGCTCTCAAACTTTAGATGTTTTGGTACGTGCAGCTGCTGCGTTGGACTCCGACATTTCTGTATGTTATCGCTCAGCAGAGAAGCTAATGCGCATGTGCGACTCTCAGCAGAGACTGTAATGAACATATCTGACGACAACTTCGACAATGAAATTCATTGTTGACTATTTCTATTATCGATTTTTGTCGACAACGTCGACGAATCGTTGCAGCCCTACTGTTGAAAGGTGAACCTTCTGCCCTGTCCAATGTTTTCACTAAGTCAATCTCTATATTTTGCTGCGTTAAGCCTTCCTTCTACCCTAACGAGTCCCCCCAGTTTCTGCTGCAGAAACACACCCCCACAACAGGATGCTAATGTCACACTTTGCTGTTGGGATGCTATTGTGCAGTTGATGAGCAGTGCCTGGTTTCCTCCAAACTAAGGTTCATCAGACCTGAGAATCTTTTTCTCACAGTCTAAGAGTCCTTTATGTGATTTTTTTGTTGTTGTTGCAAATTCCAAGAGGGTTTTTATGTGTCTTCACTGAGGAGAGGCCTGAGTCTGGCCACTCTTCCATAAAGCCCAGATCGGTGGTGTGTTGCAGTGATGTTTGTCCTTTTGTATGTTTCCCATCTCTATGATCATGGAGCTCAGCTAGAGTGACCATCAACTTCTTGGTCACGACTCTAACCAAGGCCCTTCTCCATCGATTGCTCAGTTTGGCAACCTCTAGGAATTAAAGAAAACGTTTTCCAATAAGGATTATGGAGGCTACATGCTTCTATAAACCTTCAATACAACAGAATTTGTTTGTAGTCTTCCCCAGATCTGTGTCTCGACACAATCATGTATCTGAGCTCTGCAGGCTGTTATTTTGACCTCATGGCTTGGTTATTGTTTTGATATGCATTTTCAGCTGTTAGACCATTTATTGGGAGGTGTGCGTCTTTCCAAATCATACCTATTCAATTGAATTTGCCACAGGTGAACTTCATTCGAAGTGTAGTAACATCTAGGGAATATGTTCCTGATATATATTTCAAGTGTCCCAGAAAAGGGTACGAATACATATGCATTGTATTTTAAATAAATGTGCAAATTTATCACAAATCTGTTTGTTTGTTTGTTTGTTTGTTTGTTTGTTTTTGCAAGCAGTTTAGCATAAGGCTGCAACATAACAAATTGTGAAGGGGTATGAATATTTTCGCAATGCACTGTATTAACTTTGAGCGGCAATCTTCCAGTCTCTCTCTTGAAGCCAACAAGTGGCTTAAACTGCAATTAATTTACTGGCCGCTAGAGACAGGCTTCAAAAGGGAGTCAATTCCATATATCTCCCAAAATGCCCAACTTTACAACAGAAAAAAAAATATGTTTACAGCCTGGTACAAAAATTGGTTTTGGTCTATATAGCTAATTTTTGCCTTCATGACAACTGTGAGAAATATTTTATTACTCATCCATTTAAATTATATTGAGACTTAAATTTCTGCATAATTAAGGGCGTGACCAAATGAGTGACAGGTGGATTGCCGCTGCTAGCCGTTTGTCTGCTGTCTGTGGTCATACACCTCAGCTAATTCCAGCTGCTGAACTTGGCATCTCTACCATGTTGGTACTTTTTTTCGGTTTATTTCATACAATTTAATACACACCCATTATAAATTCGCCCACACCTTTGGATTCCGTCGTTGTCGAGTATCGAGAGAACAACCAGCGCTGTTTTTCAGTTGTTTTCCTCTGTGAACATGCACTAATGGATGTCTGTTTCGTTGCTTTTCGGAGTTCTCAGATTTAAAAACGTCTATAGATATAGAGGCTACACTCGTTCTGCTGTGCCGTTGCAGATAGACTATATATGCTTATGTACCGTAAGATTAAATCCTGCAGGTGTCAGTGCTTTCTCCGTCCATGCAATAAATGCACATCCTTGAATGAGCGCGGATTTCTAGTGCATTTACTTGAACTTCTTAGGTAATATCTATGGTTGACGCGCTGACTGAAATGTATGGGCATGAATCACTGTCACACACGCGCTCAAGATCAATATTGTAAGTTACTGCATAATACATTTTTAACTAGCAGAATAATACAGCTTCAAGATAGTCAAACTTTTAGCTATGTCTTTTAACTATTATAATATTTCAAAGGGCAAAAACAGGAACTTTAACTATTGGCTTTAGATCCTCAAGTCAGCTGTCACTTAAGTGTGAGGCCCTGTGCGGTTGCACACTTGACACAAGACGGTATAGAGTGTATGCGCATGATGCCCACTAAGTGGCAAAAAGACTGAGCGACAGCATTTGTTTTCAGCATGAATGCCATGAAAAACACACAAAACACATCTAAAACGGGAAAGAGCTTTGCGATTGACTGTACAACTAGATTTAACCAGAAATCTGAGGTACTGTATATTTTTACAGACTGCAAAAAGTTACAGAACAGACTATATTCTGCATAATTGGATGTTTTTAAATAAACACTGACAAAAAACTATACAAGTTTTAGGGCTGGACGATATGATGATATACAGTATAACATTAATGTAAGTGATCACTCGGATTTAGACCTATCTATATTGTATTTATAAAACGTTTACAGGCAATTTTTTTTTTTATTTATTTACCCAGCGTCGTAATCAGGCACATATAAATGTCAGGAAACACGATTCCTGGCTGCATGTCAATATCCATGGATCACTGGATCTTTGATAAGTTGTTAGGAATACTATAGTCTCGCGTAGCCAGACTTTCAGACTGACGGCTGAAGGTCTGGAATTCATAGCAGCTTTCTTTGGCCAAGGCCCGCCCATAAGGCCGTTTGAACGACATGTCAAACAACCAATTACAGTTCGTTTCGTTCAGCGTCACGTTTCGGGGCGTGGAAATGTCCCCACAACAACAGACCAGCGTGCAACAAGTCAGTCAGCATAGAAAATCAAAGAAGGAGAAGAAAACAAGCAGTAAGTCATTGCTGATTACGTTTACTGATTACTACGTTTGCTACGTTTAGCTGATCTTGATAAATGCTCATTGTCACTCATGTAAACACAACAGTTTTTCTTCCGCAATTGCACGTCTGCGCTTTGTTTCCCAGCGGACCGAAAATAAACGCGACACTCGCGCCCCCGGAAATCCGATAAAATTCAACGAATCAGACGACATTCCTGAAGTGTTTCCAGTTAAGTGTACCATATGCATTAGACGTTTAGCCAACGTTCCGTGGGCGTGACGTCTGAGGCTGAGACTAGGAATACTATATCGAGTCCAACTTTTAGTTTAAACTGATAATAGTTTGTTTTACTCGTGTTTTCGCAGTTTCCCCTATTAACTCCAGCCACGGAGCAGCTCTTTTGCCACTCAGTCCGGCTGAGGGGGGCGTGTTCCGGCGGGAAAGTGACGTTAATGCATTCCCTCTATTGCCAGTAGCATATAGCATTAGCTCCTTAGCCTGAGCAAACTCGATCACGTTGAGCTAGGCGGGTGTGGTTTCAGCAACAGACACCTCAGCTCCACCCACTTCTCTCCTCTTTGCCCATTTTCTGGTATCCAGGAGTGACGAGTGGTGACATGCTGCCAAGATGGCGATGGCCGGCTCCACCCACTTTAGGCTTTAAAAATGCTCTTCAGAATCCTACAGACACTATGTCCATATTTTTTTACAGTCTATGATTAACTTACTAAATGGGATGTTCAGTGGCAGCTTAATGCAAATTGTAATGTGAATTTATATTTTTACACAACTCGGCACATACACAAAAGTGACATTTAATCTTCCGCCTTGATCTTTTGAGAGAAAAAGTTCAATGCACAATGAAAACTGCTGTAACTTGCAGAACTCAAAGCTTCCTCTCTGTTTAAAAAAAGATAATTTATGGATACAGCTGATTTTTTTTATAACATTAACATATGACTGGTCGCATTATTGTATGCATGCTTAATTTAAAAATAAATTTTAAAAAGTAGCTATGTAGGCCTCCCAGAAATCATTTTTTTTTTAAAGGGGTCATATAATGCCATTTTTGTACAAGTTAATATGAATCTTTAGGGTCTAAATGAAAAGTTTGTAATATACTTTTATTAAAAATTCTCATTAGTTTAAGAAAACACTAATTTTACCTGCTCAAAAACAGCTCTGTGTTCAGCACTCCGTTTAAGTGCATATGCCTTTAAATGATAATGAGCTTCGCTGACTCCGCCCCTCTGTTCTGTGGGCGCTGTAACACAACGCACGTGGAGTGTTAACTTGACAACAGTTGAGGGTTTATTATGGCAGCGGGATTCTCTCTGAGGACGCATCTGTGCAACCGTATCAGTTTGAACCGGACTCGGACCCGAAACAAGATGACGGCCCCGAAGAAGTTCGACAATAAGGCTCGAACAGGACGTTTCTGAATGGTTGGTTAACAATGTCACTTTGATCTATTTTTGTATGTACTGGCAGGGTAACGTTAGAGTTGTGAGATACAAACGCTATGTGTTTAACGTTACTAATGTAAGTTATAGGTTAGTTCGTTGACAGATTTATGTTGAAAAACTTTTCTTTCTTTTTTTGTCATGTTTTTCTCATGAGGTCATGTCAGTAATGGCAGTGTTTCCCCTAGGATCTTTTTCAGGGGGGGGGGTCGATCACCCGAAACTAGTGTCGCGGAGCGGGCGTGTTACGGATACTTGGTGTACATTTTTATGTAATCAAAAATCATGTCTAATTAATTGAAATCATAAAACTTTTATTATAAACTATTATTAAACTTATACAATCTTTTTTTTTAAATCTATTAAATGTTTTTTTTCCCACACAAATTCTGTTGTTTTTTCTGGTAACCAAATGAAGACAAAACATTAATTACATTTCTTTTAATCATATGAAATTGAACAAACTTTTTTTGTCAAACAACGTGCTGCACAATGAGCTTTACTGTTAAAATTAAAACATGGAAGAAAAATGTATTATTCCTTTAAAAATAAAGTTGAGATCATAATTTATTTGTATTAGTGTTAGTATTATTATTACATTGAGATGCATCTAAATTCTACTGTACAACAGTAATATATTTCTGTCAAGTTAAACCGAACTTTTATTTTGACGGGTTGCCGTGGCGTGAAGACCTTTGAGTTTCTGTTTATGACATGACGATAGATTTCTCAAATGAAGCGGTTAAATGCTCACGGAGTTACTTTAAGAGCGGATCTAGAGTCTGGAGAGGAAGTTCATGCATTTGTGTCCTCATATAGGCAAAAACAACCTTTTACTGTCTATGAAAACAACAGGTCGATCGTCACGCGTGCGTGTGTGTATGTGTGTGTGAAATGAAACTGCGCGTCGTCTGCACCAGCTCGAGCGTGTGTGTGTGTGTGTGTGTGTGTGTGTGTGTGTGTGTGTGTGGGGTGAAATGAAACTGCGGGTCTTCTGCAGTTCATTCATTCACACAGTGATTCATATTTAAATAGTATTTTAGCCGTTTAATATTCACACACTAGTCTATCGTGATTTGATTTCAAGTGTACTAAACTGCTCTATCGCGAAAAGCATAGCCGCTAAAGTTACTACATGGAGCTCTTGCGTCCAGTTTTTTTTTTTCTCGGGGAATTTTTCATTCAGGGGGGGCGGGGGGCAGTTTTGAGGGGGCGGGCCGCCCCCCCAAAACAATGGTAGGGGAAACACTGAATGATTCTAGCAGTAGTTGAAGGATACCTAAGAATTTGCTGTATGTTTATGTTTAGTGCAGTACGAAAATGTTTTATGTTTTAAGAAAACTTTTAAGTACTAGTTTTGTAACTGCATTGATATATTCCTGTTAATATTCCTTTTACGTTAACTGTAACGGCGTAACTTACACAGTTTTTAATAACAACACCTCTAACGCGTTTTTCATTATAAACGTGGGATTATGAATTATATTGAGAACGTCGTAACGTTACATAGAACACATGCCGTAATGCATCCTGAGTGTAAACATTAGCCACATTCATCGTGAAGCGTGCAAGGGATTTGCAAAGATTCATATAAAGGTTAATAAATAAAACGTTACACTCACTTCTTCTGGATGTCCAGCTGGAACACGAATAGTTGGTACCGATTCCTTTTTCAGTAGCAGCTTCTTAGCTAAACCTGATTTATATTGACCCTCGCCTCGTTTAAAAAGCAGTCTGGTGAGAAATGATTTGCGCAAACATGAGCGCATTGACGTTGCTCGTCGGAAATATTCCCTTCATAAACAAAACTCAGCCACTGCGTCTTCAGCGGTTCGGATTTAGGAACATTAAAACGACTGCTGTGTTCCTTATTACACCCAAGAACAGAACACCACAATCGCTTAGACGGCCGCCATTCTGCTCCAGTGTAAACAATGACGAACTATGATTGACATCTCACTCACGAGCGAGGGCGGGTCTGTGTTGAAACGCTGCTGTCAATCAACAGTCGTGGGAGGGGCTTGCGAGCCTGTGACGTCACAGGCTCGAACGGCTCGATTTGAAGCAGGGGAAAACATATAAGGAGATTAAAACAAAACCACTGGATGGATTTTTATCATTATATGATGGCTGTGTACAGGCACTGCCAACACACATTTCAGTACAATCAACTTGTAAAAGTGCAAGTACCATTATATGACCCCTTTAAAATTTTTTATAATGAAATGCTAATACCAGACTAAATAAAATTGCCTATCCTTATCCTTTCAAGTAAAGCTGATATGTGAATCAATGAAGTCAACGCAGTGTATCAAAAGACCAGGAACAATTAATATTATATCCTGCATCATTATTGAGGAATATTTAATATCAGTGTAGCAATTCATATTCAGAATACATTTAGTATTAATGTTTCTGTCATTTGTGCTTTTGTCTTATGAATGGAGAGTGATTATGGTGTTGTACTAAACTGAACCGCACATCTGTTTTTCTGTTGTGTGATGTGTTGGCTGGGGATATGTGATATGATAGGGCAGTTTGCTGGGATAGTGCAATACTTTACAGTATGTGGTTCATTTCAGTGTTGCTAGACTCAGGACAAATGGCAGCGATTTGTGGTAAGTGACCTGGGGCCTCATTTATAAAACTTTGCGTAGGATTTGTGTCAGAAGTGGTGTACGGATGAAACATAGGACGTGCGTACGCACAGAAATATTCGGATTTATAAAACCGTGCGCACACACATCCTACGCAGTTTTCCCTTAATAAATCACAATCAATTCTAAATGTAGCGCAGCTTTTGTGGATTCATGGCACGCACATAGTTGCCCATAGTCCGTGAAACACCCATAGTTGCCCATAAATAGTCCGTGAAATGCCCACAAGTTAATATTCATCGATTGTGAAATAATGGCAAATAGGAAAACCAAGAAACGTAACTTTACTCAATGTGTAGAAATTATCGTTAGCGAAGTAAAAGAGGAGTAACATGTTGTTTGGAGGGCACAGTGTGGGCATTACTAATGCCAAAAAGGCACTTGAGTGGCAAAAGGTTGCAGACGACGTGGTCGGACATCAAAGTTGATGCAAAAAGCGTCTAGCGCTCCATTACATATTGTGATGGCATGGCATTTTATTACCATCCATTTGATTGCATCTGACAAGCTACAGATGTGTTATGAGGATGAATTGCATAACATGCCAATATTATTGCAGAACATATTTCAATTTTCTTTTTGCAAATATGTGTTAATTTGCATTTCTTTTGTAATCTTCGTTTGATTTTGTTTGTTTTACACTGCAGATCGATCAAACGGGTGTTAGGCTGTTAATTGTAACACTTGCTTTGTGAAGTCTTCATTTTATTTATGAGAGACAGTATTGCCATTTCTTTTACACAACGGTCACACACTTTTACATTTTTTTTCCATACCGACGGTGTCGCCATTTCTCATTTCACCCGCTTTTGCGTGTACACCTAGGTCAGAGCTTGCGTGAAGGACCGCACATTTTCCCGTCAAGTTTGCTTTTTATAAATACCAGTTATTGCGTAGAGAGCGGCGCACGCCTTCTTTTGTGCGTACGCAACGTTTATAAATGAGGCCCCTGGTGGATGATGGTAGTCTTATAGTTAAGGAGCTTGGCTGATAATATAAAGGGCACAGATTTGATCCCTGAAAAAAAAAAAGACCAAGAAATGCCGGGCTTGTGACTGGGAAAGAGTGTTTTACTCGCATTTGTGACTAAATACGAACTGCAAAAAAATATTTAGATGCAAGTGTAAACAAAGAAATGTCCCCACCATTCCTTACAAAATTTTGAAATAAAACTTGTTTTATGAAATTTAAGGTCATAAAAAGCTCATGTCCTAAATGGTATAACAAACATGTTGATGATCATTATAAGATGTATTACATTTGGGGATGGAAAAACAGCAATGACGATATAACTTAATGTGATTATTACATTTCAAAATTCTATGATTTCTTTAAGTGCTGCAGAATCAAGGTCAAAACATGGCACTATTGTGTGTTCTCCAGGCTCGCAGTTTCTGAGGTGTTTGCAATCAATTAGTATGTGAATGTACTGCATGCCAAACTATTGCTTATGGTTCATTGTTGAATTATAACAATTTTAACTTTATTGACTTTATATTGTTATATGTTATCTTGCTCATATTGTAGAATGAGCAGACGACAATAAAGCTGTCACAGTTTACTGAAGGATGAGAATACGAAAGTAGAATATTCAATATTTATTTGACACGTAAAGCAAGCTCCAAGACAACAGGGGAACACCAAAATCCAATCAGAGGTGCACAGCACACAAGAGATACTTTTCCTGGAACAGTCCTTGGTACAGATCGATCTCCAGATGAACAGTGAAGTTTCCAGGACGAAGGTGGCACATGTGAATGGAGCTGGGCAATTCAAAGGCGATCTCCCCGTTGAAGCTGTATAGGAGACACAGATAGGAAGTTAGCACAAGACAGTCTATGCTTTGCAAAAGGAGTTTCTTCTAGAACCAGACAATGACGATTTGGAACCAGAGAGTCATGAGTATCGTGTAGACGAGACCGGACGCTGGGTGTAAGGTGATCGGGCCTTATAAGCAGTGAGTGATAGAGGTAAGTGATGATGACATGCAGGTGGAACTGATCAGAACTCCGGAGATGATGAACGAGACCAGGTGCGCTGAGTTGAGTTTGATTGGTGGGTGTCATTGTTGATGGGACCCGTGACAGTACCCCCCTCTCCACGGCCAGCTCCCGAGGGCCGTAGACTTCGACGACGAGGGCGGCCCCTTGGACGGGGGCCCGGACGCTCTGGATGAGCTTGATGAAACTCTTGGAGGAGTGTGGGGTCCAGAATGTCGTCCCGATGGACCCAGCAGCGTTCCTCGGGTCCGAATCCCTCCCAATCCACGAGATACTGAAGCTGACCCACTCGTCGACGGGAATCTAGAAGGGTGCGAACCTGGTAGATGTTCTCTTCAGCGGGATCCACAGGAGGATGAGGGAGCACTTCGTCGGCACTAGGTTCTGAGGACTGAGAGGAAAGGGGTGCTACGTAGGGTTTCAATAAAGACACATGGAAAGTGGGCGCTATCTTGAAGTGACGGGGAAGAGCAAGACGATAGCACACCTCGTTGATCTGTCTTATGATTGCGAAGGGCCCGATGTAACGGGGACTCAGTTTCCGTGAAGGCAGCCGGAGGCGTATGTTCCGGGTCGAGAGCCACACTAGCTGGCCTGGAGTGTAGTGGGGAGTGGTTCTGCGACGAACATCTGCTTGTTGCTGATGTCTCCGGACAGCCCTTTGGAGGTGGACATGGGCTGAATCCCAGACCCTTTCACTTTCAATGAACCAGTGTTGGACCGCCGGAACGTCAGATGGTTCCCCCGTCCAGGGAAAGAGAGGTGGTTGATATCCCAGGACGCACTGGAACGGGGTTAAACCAGTCGAGGACTGACAAAGTGAGTTTTGGGCATACTCCGCCCATGGGAGGTACTGATGCCAGTGATCTTGAGCTTCATGGCAGTACGTTCGCAGATACCTTCCAATCTCTTGAATCTTTCGTTCTGCTTGACCATTAGATTGGGGATGGTACCCTGACGTCAGACTGACCGATACTCCCAATAGTTTGAAGAAGGACTTCCAGACGTGAGAGATAAACTGAGGTCCACGATCTGACACAATGTCTTCCGGAATCCCGAAGTGACGGAATATCTCTGAGAACAGTAATTCGGCAGCCTTGAATGCGGTCGGAAGTCCGGAGAGTGCCAGTAACTTGCAGGACTTAGAGAACCTGTCCACGACAACGAGTATACAGGTCTTTGTGTCTGAGGGAGGCAGATCAGTGATAAAATCAACTGCTATGTGAGACCAGGGTCTGTTTGGGATTGATAAGGGCATCAACTTTCCCTCTGGTAGTCGTCGTGGTACTTTGGCCATGGCGCAGGCGGTGCATCCCTGCACATACCGAGAGGTATCCGGAGCCATACTGGGCCACCAGTAACGCTGTCTGAGAAGTGTGAGGGTCTGATGATAGCCGGGGTGTCCTGAGCCTAGAGAAGTGTGCACCGATTCCATGAGGGGGATACGAAGATTGGCTGGAACGTAGACTTTACCTTCAGGACTTCCCGGTGGCGCTGGTTCGGACAGGGTGGCATCCGCTAACATTTCGTCGAGGTTCCATTGGATGGGGCTAACAATGAGTGCCGGAGGGAGAATGGTTTCGTTTGTTTCTGCAGAAATCACTGGTTGATACAAACGGGACAGAGCGTCGGCCTTGAAGTTCTTTGTCCCGGGACGGTAGGTTACGGAGAAATTGAAGCGAGTGAAGAACAGGGCCCACCGGGCCTGACGCGGATTCAACCTCTTGGCACCTCTCAGATATTCCAAATTGTGATGATCCGTGATCACTTGAAATGGATGACTGGCCCCCTCCAGCCAGTGTCTCCACTCCTCCAGTGCCAGTTTAATGGCCAGAAGTTCCTGATTGCCCACATCGTAATTTTGCTCTGCTGGGGACATTTTTCGTGAAAAGAACGCACATGGCCGGAGCTGAGAAGGGGTTCCCTGTCGTTGAGACAACACGGCTCCTACCCCATTGGTGGAGGCGTCGACTTCGACCACAAATGGTCTGTCCGGATCCGGGTGGCAGAGCATGGGCGCGGAACAGAAGGCACTCTTCAACCTCTCGAAGGCGGTAGTAGCTTCAGTAGACCAGGTTAACCGTTTAATTCCCTTCCGTATCATCGATGTTATGGGAGCACAGACCTTGCTGTAGTCCTGGATGAAACGACGATAAAAGTTGGCAAAGCCAAGAAAACGTTGTAGTTCCTTTAGGGTCTGAGGTCTTGGCCAAGTGCGGACTGCCTCCACCTTGCGTTGGTCCATAGCTATGCCTTCAGGACGAATCACGTATCCTAGGAAATGAATGGTTTTCTGATGGAATTCACATTTCTCTAGTTTGAGGTATAGTTGATACTCACGCAGGCGTCTTAGGACTTGTTGTACCTGCCGTACGTGTTCATCCAGGCTGGTGGAGTAGATAAGGATGTCGTCGATGTAAATGATTACAAACCGGTTGAGGAAGTCCCGGAAGATCTCATTCATGAACCCCTGGAACACCGACGGTGAGTTTGACAGGCCGAACGGCATGACCCGGTATTCATAGTGACCGGCCGGAGTGATGAACCCAGTCTTCCACTCATCCCCCTCGCGTACTCGGATTAGGTTGTAAGCACTCCTGAGATCGAGTTTCGTGAAGATCTTTGCAGACCGGAGTTGTTCGAGTGCCGCGGGTACCAACGGTAAGGGGTATCGGTATTTGACTGTGGATGCATTCAGAACACGATAGTCAATGCAGGGACGTAGGCCACCATCCTTCTTACCGACGAAAAAGAAGCTTGAAGCGGCTGGAGAAGTAGAAGGCCTGATATATCCCTGACGTAAGGCTTCCTCCACATACTCCTCCATAGCTTTCTGTTCCGGTATGGATAAGGGATAGATCTTTCCACGCGGTGGAGTGGCCCCAGGTAGTAGATCAATCGCGCAATCCCATGGCCGATGCGGTGGTAATGTGGTGGCTAAACGTTTACTGAACACGTCCTGGAAAGCTTGGTATTCTGGTGGAATGGTGGTGACGGAATCTGTAGTTGGACTCTCTATGGAGGTGGACCCCAGGACCATAAGTGCTGTGGATGGTGGAATAGACTTCTTAATCGGCCATAGACAGTGTTCTTTGCAATGATTGCTCCATCGACGTACCTCACCCGTAGTCCAGCAGATGTCGGGCGAATGCAAAGCGAGCCATGGACGTCCTAGGACGATATCCGCTGTGGAGCCCTCTAGTACTAGAAACGAACATTCCTCATGATGCATACAACCTATGGATAGGTCTATGACAGGACTGCAATGACGGATGTTACCTCTGCCGAGCGGTTTGCCCAGAATGGAATGAATGCTCAACGGATGGTTTATCGTACGACGGCGGGCTTGGAGTCGGTTGAGTAATGAGGTAGAGATGAAATTCCCTGCTGCGCCTGAATCAATCAAGGCTTTTGCTGAAATAGAGTGTTGGTGATAACTCAAACATACTGGGGTTAGTTTCAAACTAGAGACTGGGAAAGGCAAATCAACAGTACTCACCGCCGAACGTCTGGGACGGACAGGACAGTCGAGGCGATAATGACCCGAAGCTCCACAGTAGATACAGAGGTTCTGGTCACGACGGCGGTTACGTTCTGCGACCGTTAGATGTCCCGAGTCGATCTCCATTGGTTCAGGCATTGTAGGGTCTATGGGTACGGGGGGTCGTGATATAGGGGCTGTGGTTGAGTTTACGTTCCTGGAGGGATAGAATCGTGGAGAGGATGCTGTAGTTGAACTGAGACATGCAGCGCGCTGTTGCGCAATGAGAATGGATCGCTGGATCAGTTTCTCGATCCCTATGGAATCTTCATAGATGGCAAGTTGCAGACCAATGTCGGGATTTAATCCTTGGCGATAGGCGGACATCAAGGCAATTTCATTCCAACCGCTGCTAGCGGCGATCGTTCTGAACTGCAGAGCATAATCAGACACCGTCGACCGGCCTTGGCGGAGACGTAACAACTGATTGTGCACAGAAACAGCATTAGTAGTTTGGGCAAAAACAATTTGAAAATGTTCGACAAAGCTACTTAATGATTGCAGTGCAGGTGCATTGGAGCTCCATAGTGCTTGTGCCCAGTTCAGTGCGCGTCCCGTGAGCAGCGAAAGAATGAAAGATATCTTGGCTTTTTCTGAAATAAACTGGTTAGCATTGATCTCCATATACAGACGACATTGTAAAAGGAAGCCACTGCATTCGCCTTCGCCTGAATAAGATGAGGGTCTGGCCATGGGACTGGCTGCGGCGGGTCTGATATCTCGTAGAACATGACGAAGTTCAGACAGAGTTTCTTGAACTGATGGCGGTTGCGGGGGTGGTGCAGCTGCGTCATTGATGGGAGGCTGAGTTGCGGCAGCAATCATATCAGCATTTATTCCCAATGTCGGGCTCTCATGTGCAGCTGGAGCTTGCATTGTGACGGTCCGGTCTTCTGTCACAGTTTACTGAAGGATGAGAATACGAAAGTAGAATATTCAATATTTATTTGACACGTAAAGCAAGCTCCAAGACAACAGGGGAACACCAAAATCCAATCAGAGGTGCACAGCACACAAGAGATACTTTTCCTGGAACAGTCCTTGGTACAGATCGATCTCCAGATGAACAGTGAAGTTTCCAGGACGAAGGTGGCACATGTGAATGGAGCTGGGCAATTCAAAGGCGATCTCCCCGTTGAAGCTGTATAGGAGACACAGATAGGAAGTTAGCACAAGACAGTCTATGCTTTGCAAAAGGAGTTTCTTCTAGAACCAGACAATGACGATTTGGAACCAGAGAGTCATGAGTATCGTGTAGACGAGACCGGACACTGGGTGTAAGGTGATCGGGCCTTATAAGCAGTGAGTGATAGAGGTAAGTGATGATGACATGCAGGTGGAACTGATCAGAACTCCGGAGATGATGAACGAGACCAGGTGCGCTGAGTTGAGTTTGATTGGTGGGTGTCATTGTTGATGGGACCCGTGACAAAAGCATACACATTTCAAAATAAGAGTCTCATGATTTTAGGCTTTGTTTATAAGTCCCACATTATGCATAAAGTTTTTGTTTGTTTTAGAGTCTTGTCTTAAAATTGTTACAATTCACTAAATTAAAAATAAATATTTACACAATTAAATGAAAAGCAGAAATGTTTAAAAAGCTAGTGTACTTTGTTTTCTAATTAGTCTCCTTGTATCTCTTAAGGGAAAAAAAAGCCATCTTTGATACATTTTCATTGTGCCCATAAAGTTGTCTGATGCATTCCTATTACAGTTTTTTACAGTCGCTAGGACCCATTGTTCAATACTTAAGTCACTTTTTCAAAACTCTTCACACAGTTCTCCTAACCAACTTTCAGCTCGGCACAGCAGTTCATTTCACATTCAAAATGCACTAAAATTACCAAATCACTTCATACATCTCAAATCAACACATTTTTCCATAACACTAGCAAAGGTTGTCAGCTAACAAACACACTTTATCACCCACAAAACAATAACATAAAAAACACTAACAACAGGTAACTTCATACAATGTTTTCCTGTGTAAATGCTTTCTTTCCTTTTTTATAATATTTTTACTAAAGGAAGAACAGAATGATGTATCATATACAGAAAAAGTTAACAATGTTCCTTGTTTTTACATTTTCTCCCTTTCCCCACAACCCACCCACTGAACAAAAAAAAAAAAAAATAGATGTAAATGCTTTCTTTCTTCTACCTCTCTACTGTTTAGAATTCACTGCAATATATGTTACTAGAATGAATCAGACATCATGCAGTTATTATATTTTATGTTTTTGGAGTAATTCCAAAGTATAACAATTCGTATACACACCATCCACCGATACAATAGGAATCAGCTGTGGTTGGTCCAATTGTTTTTATACCATTTAATTTTTAGATTCTAAATATATTTCATTACAATATTACTGTAGAAATGTGGTAAAAATGCTGTCTTATTCAGTTTTGTATTATTTTATTGTTTTGAACATACGTTTAACAGTTTCGAAATCAGTGTGTAAGCATGCCCAGGTGAAAAAAAAGTACACTAAAATACATTTTATTTAAGTACACTTCCATAATGTACTTAAAGTGCTCTATTTTCGCACACTAATTTTGTACTTAATATACTAAAAGCTTAACTTTAGTACTTCTTAAGATAAACTTAAGATCAACTAAGTGTACTCAACTGCTATTTTGACACACTGAAGATGAACTTAAAATATATTTTTAATATACTATTTCAACCTTTAAAAAAATGTATTTTGTTACCACTTTTAGTATATCTAAAACCCATTTTTAATGCATTTTAATTATACTAATAAATTATTTAAAATATAATAATAATATATTATAAATATATATATATATATTATACTTAAGGTGTATTCGTTTGTCAAAAAAGTACACTAAAATACATTTAAGTGCACTTAGTACACTTCCATAATGTACTTAAAGTGCTCTATTTTCGCGCACTAATTTTGCTTTTAATATACTAAAAGCTTAACTTTAGTACTTAAGATAAACTTAAGATCAACTAAGTGTACTCAACTGTGCTATTTTGACACACACTGAAGATGAACTTAAATATATTTTTAATATACTATTTCAACCTTTAAAAAAATATATTTTCTTACCACTTTTAGTATATCTAAAACCCATTTTTAATGCATTTTAATTATACTAATACATTATTTAAAATATAATAATATTATAAATATGTATATATTATACTTAAGGTGTATTCCTTTGTCAAAAAAAGTACACTAAAATACATTTAAGTGCACTTAGTACACTTCCATAATGTACTTAAAGTGCTCTATTTTCACACACTAATTTTGTACTTAATATACTAAAAGCTTAACTTTAGTACTTCTTAAGATAAACTTAAGATCAACTAAGTGTACTCAACTGTGCTATTTTGACACACACTGAAGATGAACTTAAATATATTTTTAATATACTATTTCAACCTTTAAATTTTTTTATTTTCTTACCACTTTTAGTATATCTAAAACCCATTTTTAATGCATTTTAATTATACTAATAAATTATTTAAAATATAATAATAATATATTATAAATATGTATATATTATACTTAAGGTGTATTCCTTTGTCAAAAAAAGTACACTAAAATACATTATTTAAGTGCACTTCCATAATGTACTTAAAGTGCTCTATTTTCGCGCACTAATTTTGTACTTAATATACTAAAAGCTTAACTTTAGTACTTCTTAAGATAAACTTAAGATCAACTAAGTGTACTCAACTGTGCTATTTTGACACACACTTAAGATTAACTAAAATATGCTTTTAACATACTATTTCAGCTTTATTTTTGTATTATTTTGTTATCCCTTTTAGTACTATTGAACCCATTTTTAATGCATTTTTAAATACACGTATAAATTATTTAAAATATAAGTATATATACAAATCATATTTATGTATTGCTCACATATTTTTAATATAGTAAATAATTTATTTCAAATATATTTTAACTCTGTTAACAGTACCTTTATAAAACAATTAAATAATGGTTTATTTAAAAAGTAGTCAAGTACACTATGACTGTGTTATCAGTAGCATTTTCTGCCTCATTTATGCTAAAATTATACTTGATAATTATATTTGATTAAAGTAAATGTAATTCATGTAATGTAAATACTCATAGTTTAAAAGGATACCACACAATACAGCACAGGCTATGTACAAACAAACAGCATCTTTCTTGAAAAACACTTTAATTTTTTGAGACGTTATTCACACACAAGTCTACAGCATACAGTACTTATCTTAAATATGAACAAAACACGATTTTCTTTTCTTTTTTAAAATTTACAATCATTTCCCAAACAAACCTTAGGGGAAAAAAACAACCAACAACAAAAAAATCACTTAACAGTGTTTTTTTCCCGACACAAACCTTTCGTTATTGCATTTTCTAACAAGGGTAATAAAGGCAAGTATTGGCTAGAGACCCTTTTCACAGTATGTGCGTCATCATATCTGATCTGTAATGTAGGCCTAAAGGATGGCTAATTCTTAAGAATTCCGTTAATCTTCGAAAGAAAAACTGAGATATTGTAATGAAACCCGAGAGATTTATATCCCTCCGATAAACGATTCACCAAAACAGTTCACGTTTGAAAAAGTTAATCGCAAAAAGCACCTACTACATGAATCGCGTGGTTTCCTCCAAGTCCTCTAAAGAAACACGATCGCTCTTATTTAATAGTTTAAATGTAGACTTCTAAATCTAATCACATTCAAGGAACATACGCAGCAACTGAAGCTCTTTGAGTGAAATGAGCTCATGATCATAAGAACCAATCACAGCCGTTCAACGGCTCTGGAACCAATCAGGACTAGTCACAGGTGTTATGCATTTTGTTCAAATTTAAACAAGTACAACATCTTTTATGAAAACATTTAAACATCTTTGGAAAATGCATCTATGATGCATTTCAAATAATATGTTAAAATCCTTGTGGGAATTTCAGTAGTATTAATGTATGGTAATGTACAACAGCCTTTAATCAAGTAAAAGTGAATAATAATAGTTGACAAATGTTTATAATACATTATAAGTTAGTACATTATAAATGTAACCCCCCCCCCCCCCCCCCAATATTAAAATTATAAATATATAAATATTAAAATATATTGCAGTAGGCCTAAGTGTTTAAAAAGTAATCCCCCCCCCCCAATATTAAAATTATAAATATATAAATATTAAAATATATTGCAGTAGGCCTAAGTGTTTAAAAAGTACTTTAAACATACTAAAAGCTTAACCATTTTGCTATGTTCTTACACAAAGAGCAACATAAGTATGTTTTCTTTAAATACACTAAAACTTCACAAAAATTGTAGATTGTGTTTAGCATATTTCTTAAAAATGTAACTAAGCATTTATTTATTTATTACCAAAGTACTTGTAGCATACTTTTTAGAAATATATAAAAATTATGCTTGTGTTTAGCATATTTCTTAAAAGTATAATTAAGCATATATTTATTACCAATGTACTTATAGTGCATTTGTTAGAAATATATTAAAAGTATGCTTGTTTAGCATATTTTTTAAAAGTATAATTAAGCATATATTTATTACCAATGTACTTATAGTGCATTTGTTAGAAATATATTAAAATTATGCTTGTGTTTAGCATATTTTTTAAAAGTATAATTAAGCATATATGTATTACCAATGTACTTATAGGGGATTTGTTAGAAATATATTAAAATTATGCTTGTGTTTAGCATATTTCTCAAAAGTGTAATTAAGCATATATTTATTACCAATGTACTTCTAGTATACTTGTTAGAAATATATTAAAATGCAAAAAAAATGCACTAAAAATACATTTAAAATATCAATGGTATTTAATATACTTTTGCAATTACACTTAAGTACTACTTAAGTAAAAATATACTTTTAATTAGTGTATTTATAGTGCATAATTTTTACAGTTTTATTTAGCACAAAAAGGAAGAATGTATATACTTTCTTGTATTTAAGTGTTTTTTTAGTGCAGTAAAGTACACTTTTTTTTCACCTGGTTGTGCAAATTGGCCTGTAGGTACACAGAGTTTTGGCGGTTGTGTCGAAGTGAGAAAAGAATTAATGTAATTTGAAAGATGTAGTCATTGAATGCATTTTGTGCCAAAGAAATGATAAATGATCCACAGATTAGCCCACATATACTTCTGTTGTGCTCACTGTGTGAAGAGTTTTGAAAAAGTGACCTAAGTATTGAGAACTGTGTCCTAGCGACTGTAAAAAACTGTAACTTAGTCCATGTGCTTTTGGGAAAAAGTTTGACCCCTTAGTTCTTACAATTAGACATATTAAAGGAAAGACACTGAAGCATAACATTTTATTTTAATAGTAATATTTACATTATTTCTCTCCTCTGTAAAACCTTACAAAAACAACCACATTTTGGGAAGCAATTAGCTGCTTAACAGTCCTCTCGTCTGTGTTTTTATTATATTTGAAGTAATGCTGAGAGCGTTCCTGTATCCAAACACCCACACTCACTTATATTCTTGAACTCACATTCATCATTAGCAAAACTATTATTAATTAGCTGAATTGCTTGCTTGTATTGTTCAGTTTTGATAACACTAACCAAATAGCAGTCTCATGAAAGTGTGGATCAATACCACAAATGTTATTTCTCGTGCCATTTATACGCCAAAACTGGTTTTTGCGTGCATATGCTACACACTGAAAACCCCTTGGGTAGGATTAGGGGAGGGGGTGCGTGCGTATTACACGCCATAAAGTGCGTATACACGCAAAAACAATTTTTGCCGTATTTTGGCGCGAGAAATAACATTCGTTCTATTGATACGCACTTTCCTGAGATCGGGCTGAAATATGACAACATTTCCAACATGTCATTTATTTTCTACACTGAAATAGACAATGCTACTGTCAGGATACAAAAGGTATTAAGGATGCAGACACACTTTTAAGCAACACATGGCAGAGGCAGGTGAGTAATAGGTCAATGAAACAGAGATGGGAAGAATGCAGAAGAATGACAGTCTTAATCCTTTATCACAATGCAGGAGGAGAACGGAGATGCACACACCTCAGTAGTAGGGATGAAGTTCAGTATTGCATGTAGATTTCCCCAGGAACAGACATGGAGAAACTGGAACACACTCTGGATAAATGCAAAGAACAGGTAAAGGAGACTTTCCTTGCTTAAGCCCAGAGGGTTGAGTGAGTGTGGCTTATGTGTGTGTTGATTAGGTGTAATTGATGGCAGGTGCTGGTGATTAGTCTGGTGACAGAGATCGCTGTGTGGTGAAAGCCTGGCTGATCTGTGACAGCTACATTATGCAACAAAATCAGAACCAATCAAAACATATTCTATGCATCACCATAAACCATGATTTTGAAATTAATCCTATATGGAAGATTACCCTTCATCATGCCACATCTGATTTTGACGTGGTGTAAGCATTTCTGAACAAAATAACACAAATTATATGAATAAAAATGAATTACAGAATACAACTAAATTACTTCTTGCTGATAGTAACCAATAATACATTTCTGATTATATAAATAATGTAAAAAACAATCATAAATAAATAAATAAAAATGCTTATGTTTGGAAAATTTTTGATTTTCTGTCACCCAGTCCCGTGATGATATCTTATGAACAGTATTGTATTACAGATCATCCTTACAGTCACACACTACACACATACATTTATTCTATATTTCTTCCAGCTTATACTGTAACCCTAATAAGGGTTCAGTGTTTTCCCTCTCACAAATCAAGCTCTCTCTCAGGGCAGTAGTTTTTCCTGCAGTTTACAGTAATGCACTATAAGCACATTATTCATGACTTCATTACCAAACCTGATGAGTGTAATTAATCTGCGCTATGTGTGGCTGCAAATTTAATCTGCTTCTCTTCCCATTAGCTGCCATCACTTACTCTGTACTGCACTGAAAGGAAGAATTGGACACATTATAAAGCTGAAATTAGCAGAGAAACTCAGTGACTGTGTAATATAGAGAGCTCTGCTTTCAAGAGTTTGGTGGCTCACTAAATTACAGGCAAGCTTTGGAATGTTCGGTTACTGGTTGATGGTCTTTGATTGGTCCTGTCTGCTTGATTGTGTTCTTGTATGCACCTATAAGTGAATGAGAAGATTATTCTGTAGTTTTGATTGGGCAGCAGCTGCCAATGTTTTAGCTGGAGTAATAATGCGTCATGGCTAATGTTCTGCAGTTATAGCACTTACTAACATTCACCATACAAATGCTTACAGAAAATGAGCAGTGTTTAATGACTTCAGGTGTCTACATTATCATGTATACATGAGATGTGTCATTACTTGAACTCTATAATATTCTGCTGTGTTTCTTATCTCCTGTAAACTGGTAGTCTACATGTGCCCAAAGCCTAAATCCGAATTAGAAAGACATTGAAAATGAGTAACGCATTCTTGCTGCGGCAACTTCTCACGGGAAGATAGTAAGGAGAATGACTGACAGGACAATATCAGATGGTTTGGTGCGCAACAGATCCTGAGCATCAGACAGAAATATTATCTTGTAAAATATATGGTTAGAAAAGCCACTCACAGATTACGCGTGATCGCAAATTCAAAAGTAAGAGTAAAAAGCGTGTGTGCATTTAAAAGTAATTTCAACACCCCACATATTGATAGAAGCTCCCTGATACCCCCAAATTATATATAAATAATTGCCCAACTATATAATTGCGAGAGAATGCAAAAGAATTGAAATATATTTTTTCCTCCCATCTAATATTTTTTCCCATCACCATGTCCCTTTAGGGTCCCTGTAGAATGCATAATTTCCTTTCCAATCATAGTATTTGGCTTCGCACATCCCTGATATTGTTTATATATTGTGTGACTAGGCTTTATGGAATGTACTATTGAATAATTATTCATTCTGATTATGGGTAGTAATAAAAAAACAGAATTGTTCTATAAATAGCACTTAAGAACCATTGCAGTGATATGACTTATGGTTAATGAATTAAGGCTAATGAACAAAGGTAATGGGCAAGGGGGCTTAGACACTTTCTTGGGGTCTTGGACATTTTCTTTGGGTCTGAGAACTTTCTTTGTCTGCAGTTACAAACATATATATCATTGCAATGCCTATTGTAGCTAATTTCTTTAGTATTGCAGGTTGTTTTTGCTTGTTTTTTTGATTATTTTAGTTTTTTATTCAAAGCATGCACACCAAATCGCAGGGACAACTCCCCAGGAATTGACCTTGCTCAAGGGCACACTGGTGATTGAGATCTTTCAGTATATTTCCAATTCAAAAACTGTGCCCATCTGGGATCAAACCTGCGCCCTTTGTTTAACTACCCCATAGCCTTTAGCCCCACGGCAATCACCTCTGTCTTCCTCTCTCTTTGTCCTGAGCTTGTGCTGAAACAGCATTAACACACTCTGTTAGAGCATCCATCCTGAATGACAAACAGAAAGATGGAAAAAGAGAGTGAGAAAGAGAATGATTTAATCAGAGACATTAAAACAGAGAGAACTAGGTATTAGCATGCATATGTTGGGATTGTGTTCTTAAATCATGAGTAAAATACAGTAATTCAACTTTCCCTACAACATTCCCAGAGCTATAGATTGAAAGTATTTGCGTATGAGGTCATCACTATTTAAGTGAACTCTGTGTGTGTGTTGTTGTCTTAAAACAGATGGTTATCTGCATAATTCATATCGGGCAACTCTGCTGTGTCTGGACGCAGGAAGGTCAATCACAGTTTGGTCTTTGATTTGGCTGCTTGTTCTTACTGTTGGGGAATTTTCTGAATGTATAAGCAGTATTTAGATGAAAAAAAGAGTCCTCAGGTCATGCCCATCGAGACGCATCATGATTATTCATCTATCCAAGCCGTGAATTTATAAATGTTTGCCCTGACCTTTCTTACAATCTAAAAACACATATATAGCAGTATTTTACTGTCATACTGAGATGCATTGCAGGCTCAATATAGTATACTGTCATTAAAAATGCACACATTGCAGATTATATAATACATATATATGTACATAATACATATATAACGACTATATATTAGTTTTTGATGTTAACTCTTTCTCTTTTGTAATTTTGTTTTGTCAATTTTTTTTATTTTTATTATAGAGATATAATAAAACCACTATGATGACAAAAAAACATGTTTCTTCATTGACAGCTATTCAAAAGTATTCAGACTTAAGTATAAAAAAGTCCTAGTAAATGACCTAGTAAATTAAGTATGACCTAGTAAATTAAGCATTTTGCCAAACAATACTGTTGTGCCAATGGCCTAAAACTAATTCTAAGCTTAGCATGCAAAAGTAGGGAAAAGGTCTTTACTAAACATTTGAAGTGGGGCCCCAACAATCTCATGGCGATTTGTAACTACATTTGAAGTGGATCAAAAAAGTTAATCAAAGTGTCCTATAATAACGGGTATTGTTTAAAATTCATGTATAACTTTGATGAAAGGTTTTGATCTACCTCAAATGTTGACTACTGTATTTTACGTTTTTAGCTAATTTCGGTCATATGAATTCGTACAATTTCATTCAAAGTTTTTGTATGATCTGCTTGCATCCCGGTGATGGGGTGGGGTTAGGGACAAACCACTATGCTTATTTTTTTTATCTAATAATACATTTTCACATCATACGAATTCATAAGAAATCGCCATGTTTATCGTTACATTTTCCTGTGAGATCAGGTTGGAGGGTCCCGTTTCTCAAAAGCATCTGAGACTTCTGGCAGGCAAGAATTTTCACAATTTAATCAAATAAAATAGCTTCATGTTGCTAAAAAAATATTAAAATGTTTGTTAATATTGAATTGTTTCAACATCAAAACATTATTAATTATAACCTTTTTGACTTGTTTATAATGTTTATTTTAAAGAGGTATAAAAAAGGAATAAAAAGTTACAAAAAGGAAAGTGTAATTAATGTGTAGTAAACTAAGATTTTTAAATAATAATAGTATTTTTATTTTACTTTATTTTTACTTTTAAAAGTCTGCATACGCAATTTACTTATGTTTGTATTTTTAAATCATTATCATTCACATATTTCCCAACGATTTAAGCCACCCAGATCATGTACGTAGTGGAACACCTACAGTACCACATGCCCACATACCACAAGTGTTACCACATGCATATGATAACTGAAAAAAGATCCGGACACCACATGCCCCATGTTATGTCCGGATCTTTTTTCAGTTATCATATGCATGTGGTCCTACTGACATCCCGAATTATAATCAGGCATTTAGATTTACATCTTCTGTTCCCTTAAGCACAACTTACTGTTAGTTAAAAGTGGCACAATTTCCCAATTCTGTAAAAAACAAAAAGTTCACACTACACAACTTTAAACGTCGGCAGACGAAATAGATATAAACCTGACTTAATCAGAAGAACCGAAATAAGAGTTATTATGTCGAAAAAACGACTATTTTTCTTTTTTACATAACAATTTTCTTTAGTTTTATTCTTCACCATGCGGTTCAGGGCTTCCATAGAATACAGCCTGAATATAATTGCTTCCAGAAATTGTTTTTGGGGGTGCTATCGAGGTTCTTTGGTCTTTCTTGGGGGTGCTGAAGCACTGCTAGCCCCTCCTATAGCGCTGCCCAGAGAGATTTTGGAGGTGAGTAAAACATGTTTAAAATGAAAAAGCAGCTGCCAGCTCGGTTGTGGTAGGCTGCATCTTGTAGGAAACATCATACAGGCATTCATGCTCCTGCCACAGTTCAATTAAATGTGTCCAATCATTTTGCCCCATTTCTTGTGTCCAATGCATGCCTTGCTCTCTCATTGGCTGTTGCTCATCGCGACACGTGACACCACAGGCTATCGAGTCGGCCGACAGCTCCAGATATTTAGCATGCGACTCACTTTAAAAAGTTGGGTTAAAAACGGCCCAACAGCTAACCCAATGGTGGGTTGATATAGCACTGGCCTATTGTTGGGTTATTTTATACCAATAAATTAGGTAACTAGTTTTACCCAATAAATTGGGTTACAAAAACCAAATCTGTTGGGTTATTTGGCCAAAATGCTTTAATCAACCTATTATTAATATTAATTATAATTACTATTATTGCCATGTAAATAAATAACTCACTCACAACTTAACTATAACAATGCTTTGTTTACATTCAATTAGACATTGCATTCAAAAGTTTTTGTTGCAATTGTTTTAATGTACTAAAGGTAAAGAATTGTTTCAATAAATAAAAATAAAAAAAGTAATGCAATTATAAACTGCCTCATAAGGCGACATGTTGAGGGAACACCTCCAGGCACATTAATGTTAAAATTAATCAATTTAGAGTTATGTTTTTAAGTGTTAAGAAACATGGATCACAAAAACACAAATAAACAGTTGTAAACATTACAAGTTGTAAACATTTTCATTAAGTTATTGTTTGCAATTGCTTTAATTTACTTCCTTAAGATAAGAAATTCTTTCAATAAATAAATAGAATTAATGCAATTATAAACTTCCTCATAAGGCGACAGTGTGTTGAGGGAACACCTCCAGGCACAGAATATTAATGCTAAAATGAATTTATTTACAAATATGTTTTAAGTTCTAAGAAACATGGAATACAAATACAAATACACAAACAAAACAAACCAAAGCTTGTCCAGCTTATCCAATTATAAACTGCCTAAGTAGGCGACAATGAGTTGATGGAACTCCTCCTGGCACAGAATATATTGTGTGTTGTAGAAACTGCCAAACAGCTGCCGCAGGCTTTGGATACTCAATGTCTAAAACATAAAATAATTGAAAGCATGTATCCACAGCTTGTAAAAGGCTGTCTTGCTCTAGTGCCGCTCCTCCCACAATGACGAAGGCTTGTTGTGAGTAGTTGAATTTGTCCCCAAGCTGCAGGACATGAGGAAATTGCCTCTGTTGCTCCTCCTCCTCCAAATATGGGATGATGTTTGTTCCAACCTTTAAATAGAATTTTTAAATGGTAAATATACACACATGGATCAAATATTACCCCAAATGTGTTGTCATAAATAATGTACCTACAGGCTGTAAATCAACAAATGCTGTTTTGCCCTCCTCCTGGTAAGAGGGGCCGAACCATCTTGCAGCCTGTTTTGTGTGGCAATGGAGGAAGGATAGCTGGCAGGGTTTTTAAAGCAACATATCCATGTGTCTTTACATAAAACAGAAAGAACAATGGATTAATCTTTAAACAAGTGCATTATATTATAGACAAAATATTACAACTTGACATGAAAGTACAGAGCTGTTGTGCAGGACTTTCTCACCAGAAGAAATGTTAGTCTGAACAGGAAGAAGATCCAAGGATCTCTTCTTGGTCTTGCAATATGAAAGGATTCGTCGAGATGCATGTCCCCAAATTTCAAAAAGTTTATCTTTGGCATGTGTGTATAAAATACCAAAGTCCTGAGCAATCTAAAAATTAATAAAGAAAAAGAAAAGTTAAAATCACACCAACACCTCATATGTAAGGGATAATGTAGAGCGAGGCGGTTGTTATAGTGAATACAACCCCGACAGGCTGATTATGACCCCGACGTGAAGTGGAGCCTGAAGGGTTTGTATTCACTATAACAACCGCCTCACTCTACATCATCCCGCTTATTACATTGCTACCTACCAAATAAATCAATAATTTTACACAAAATATTGATTTAAAAAGGAGTTAGATTACAGCCCGACCTGTCAAGCTCGTTAACTTGCAAATCGGGCTTAAAATCAAGGGGGTAATCCATAAGCCGGAAACTGAAGCCTCTCTGGGAGCCGCCATTGTAGCTGACTATCACCTGCTGTTAGCATTCCATTGACTCCCATTCATTTTGGCGTCACTTTGACAGCGAATAACTTAACATTGGAGGCGTCTAAAGACTTCTTTTGTCCATTATTTATTTCTAAAGAAACACGACAATGTATAAAAGGCTCCATTACTTTGTATCTTACGTTATGGCCCCGTAGAAGCTGTTTTTGTAAAAATAGGCTAACGATTGCGTCATAACACGCGACTCTCTGTCGCACAGAAGAGAAATTACCGTATAGACAGAAGTAAAAGCTTGCGCTCAATCGGGGGGACGTGGAGGCATAAAGTCGAGGGAGCAGCCCATAGAGAGTCATAAAGTTGCTCCTGCTGTGAGCTCATGGACAGCTAATAGTCACGATCTCCGGCTCTGCAAGTTTCAGAAGGGAATGATTCAGATTCCTCTTGGCACCGCTACTAGAAGACATACAACTGTCAGTCAGGTTGCTCACGTCACATCTACGTCGTCAAGCTCAGTTTGAGCATGCGCAATGCGCTTGGCTATCAGGAAGTGAGTGCTTCTATTGGGCTTCAATTCTCTCCATTGAAATCAATGGGGTCGCTGTGTCCATTTCTTTTACTGTCTATGCTTAAAATCCTGTAGTGTTTACTCGGCATAAGGTGTCCAATCCTGCTCCTGCCGATCGACTGTCCTGCACAGTTCATCTCCAACACTAATCAAACACACCTGAAGCAACTAATTAAGGTCTTTAGGATCCCTTGAAAATTAAAGGCAGGTGTCTTTGATTAAGGTTGGAGATTAACTGTGTGCAGGACAGTCGATCGGCAGGAGCAGGATTGGGCACCCCTCTGCTCTAGACAATTACACATTAGAATGTGCAAACAAAACAAACCTAAGCGTTTTGTATTGGGAGGAGAGATCATGGAAAATGAAATGACTTGTGATGAGTGCACTGTTCATCAGTGGATAAGTGTGATGCCAGTGTTAATGTGGAACTAACATGCTGTGAACCATGTGAAGATAGATGTGGAAAGAAATCTGTCAGAAACTTATGCAATTTGAATGCAGTGATGTGTGTGGCCCAACTGAGTGTTCAGGAATTTATGGGATGATGTCAAGAAAACAGAGCCAAGAAAATGAATGGGAATATGTTCTACTCTCTGTATGTAACATACCAGCCGTTCTCATCCCAAGGCGTCATACATATGACGCTTTTGACATTTCGTCGAAATCTTACGCACATGGCATCCTTTAGCGTCAATATGAGACGCCGAACCCAAGGCGTCATACAGGTGACCCGTGTCTAAATCCGACGCACATGGCATTGTAAGGGGTTTACAGTCAAAGACCCAGAACCAGATATGAAGAATGAAGACCCGGAGTCAAAATTATAAAAAATGAAAGAACAGTTTTTACTGAAGATAGTTTGCAGTTTCATCAGCAGAAGTCAGCTTCAATACTCACACAGGAGTTCGTAGGCCGCCCCCCTTACAGTTACAAAGATCACAGCAGTTATACCATTTTCAAGGTCTAAGCTACGTCATTGCTTACAGGTTGAATGGTTCTCATTGGCTTAGAAATAGATAAACACAGTAATTTTCCACACACATACAGACAGACGGAAGCATATCTCCATCGATTATGCATCTGACACATTCGGACCCACGTCATGACCTTCCAGGTCGCAGATTTGGGTTGTTGAGCGCCAGCATGTCTCGAACAACAATTCACTCAATCTCCAATAATGCCAGTGATTCCTTAACCAAGAAGACTAACACACACACCGACACACAGCTTTTCCAAGGTTGGATTTAGCCAGGCTCAAACTATAAACATGAGAGTCATCTCAAAACATCAAGATAATGCGTTCTTTCTCTTAACTTTAGTATAACTGGAAAGTAAGGCTTTAACAAAGAAATGGTCCATTAAACTATAGGTTTTAACACGTTGAAGATCTTTCTCAAACACAAAACAAGTCCCTATTTCATTTCTGGAAGCTGGGATAAATAAGCAAGCACTTTTACTGCATTCAGATATCAAATACATACATTAAAGAATACATGAAAAGAATATTTCAGTTATACTGGTAACTTCTATAACAAAGTGAAATCTCAGAAGCCTAGAGAAATCATTCAACTCATTTAATATTTAGAAAGAAAAATATTGATTAATAATTTTATTATAATTACTCATCATTACATATACATTGAAGCAGCAGTGGATTTCAATCCACCCCCTTCAGTCCCCCGTTTTAGACCAATGTGGGGTCCAATACCACCACATCTGGTCTATCAATAAAGGCTGCTTCAAAATGTTAAGTTTCTGACCCATGCTGCTCTGTCAGGTTAAAAATTTTTTTTATAAAACAAACAATATCTTTTTCCTTCAAGGACTTAACATGAAAAAAAAAAATATCCCTCAAATTATCCCTCATATCCAAGATAGTATATTATTCTCCAGAACCTTTGGACATAGCTGTCTTTACATTTTACTAATTTGGTATTATCATCAACAACACTGATTACAGAACAAGTGCATATCTAACATCCAAAAAGCCGGGCTGAATAAGAAGACACTGCTCCTGTACTCTCGACCTTGATCGAACCCTCAGTCACTCCTCAGATATTAAAGACAGACATTGTCTACAATCATAAATACACGAATATATGAACCAGTTTTTATAAAACTATAATTTTCAAATCCTTTTATTATAAACAAAGTTGGATGGTTAATCCATTATTTTCACTAACCCTTTTATAGACCCGTTAGGTTCAAAACACAATGGTTGTCAAATAAAATAAAATAAATAAACAACAAAGAATAAAATATTAATAATTAAGAGCACTTTAAGTCTTTACTGAAATTATTCTTAAGTTGACGGTCACATAGCATGTACCATGTTAATTGTATAACATCTTATACCCTTTTTTGTTTGTTTCAAAAATAGAAATAAAATAAAACAAATTCACATCATCATTTCAATCATTATTTTACCACTAAAATATAGTATTGTTCCCCCATTCTGCTTAATAAAGCTTTTGTTAATTCCTTATCTTTATATCACGTTAATCCCTGTTAATCATATAATGGCTCATTTTTATTCTGAAACTCACTTTTCATACCATTTAAACTTAATTTGACTTCCATAAATTCTATCAGAAATTTTATTTTCATAACATACATTTTTCTATATTTCTTCCATCTTTCCCATGAGTCTCTCACCCATGTCTTAAACTAAAAGTTAAACAACACTTAAAGTTCCCTCATTAGGGAAGTCCTGGTATTTTAATAATTCTTCAATACCCTTGTTTTCTTATCATTAATTTTAACTTTATTTTTCATTATAACTACTTCTCACAGTATTTCTCTATCAAATGGTTAGTCTAAAGATGCAAAAAATATTATCAGTATTGTCTCAGTCCCACTTATCTTTATACAGTTGTGCAGAAAACCAAAATATTATGTCATTTAACCTTTATTAACTAAATTGAAGTTTTCTTGGACATCTAATGTCATACATCCATTTAATGGATTGAGAAATTAAATTTTTTTAGCAGTTATATTCACTCTTCCTTTGTTCGCCCCACCGGCCTTTCATAAAAACGAGGGAGCTCACTCTGGATAATTTGGATAGTGACTTAGCCAATGTGTCACTTTGTCTCTCTGCCGTCAAATCTATTATTTTTACATTTACCATTATGATCCCACCTAGTTGTCTATTTAAATTTAGACCCTCAGTTGAATTTAGACAAGAGTTTTTACCCCATAATGGACGGCAATCTTCAACTTCACAATTCCAATTTAAATACTAATCCAGAGAGTAATTCAAATCAACATCATACATGACAAAAAAGTCATAATTACCAATAGCAGACAGAGCTGGAAAACCAATCCAATTAAAGCTCGTCCCATGTTCTGCATTGTCTTTTCATCAGATTGACTCAGAATTATCAGCTTCTTTAAAGTTTGTCGTTTCACTTAACCCATCTGTAATGATAAAACACTCATTCCAGAGGTTAATGACACAATATCACAAAATAATAGTATTAACACATACACGACATAAAGTGCAGTCACCATCACACACACTCATACTGGACACGCATGTTAACTGCTCATTTTCAATGTTCGCTTTTTAATATTAACTCTTTCTTTTATATATTATTGCTAAAAAGATTTAAATTTTAAATAAGATTTTAAACTTCACATTTTTCCTGTAGCTTTTACCTTACTTTACGTAGTCTCTTAACCAGTTGCAAAGCATTTCTGTTCATTATTCCTTAGATTTTTAGACAAGTCAGCTGAGTTGCTTTGTTCATTATCATTATTTTGCTTCAGCTTGCTTTAGCAGGCCAATAACAGAAAGACAGACACAGTTTACCATCCCTTCCTCCACTCAAACAGTCTCTCTCTCTTATTAACAAATAATAATTACATTAAATTAATCACTATCCTTTTACCATTAAATTTTGTTATCCAGACTTTTCTCAAATCAAAAACTGTCTTCATCTTTAGCCACCCACCATGTCAAACGACCTTCAGGAGTTAAAACATATTAGTTCAAAATCAACACTTCTATAAACTTTCTTATTCTTGCCCATGAGGCAGCCAATACATACAAAGTTTTGTTCCTGTCTCCACAACAAATAATGGCAATCCCCTCATTTCTCAGCTGTCTCTTGAAAGCCGATTCCCGTTAGCTCTTTATCTTTAATTTTCCTCTCCTCAGGGTGTTGTCCCCTGGCATAATTGCAGATACTTGTCACAATGAAAAACAAGCCATACAATTAATGCGGTTTCTTCTGGTGAGTGGTATAGAGGAGCTTTGCATTTATAGGGCAGACTGCCGTAACTCGTCACAGTGTCATCTCCCCTTAATGGTATAAGGACGCTGCTGGCCTCACAGCTCCTGCTCAACTCTCATACCTGTCTCAATAACACACCTCCATTCAGGAAGTCCGCAGTGACTTTACGATAATCCCCTGGCTTAGGTTGCCCTCTGTCTGGCCAAAGAGAGTCTTACCCGTCGTGGGGTGATTATCTCGTGCCCACTGGTACCGCTCTTTCCCAATACCAAATCAGTCTTCTTCAACAGAACTCAGCTGTTTTCTGGAGCTTTAGGAAAGGCACGTTCAAGAGTCACCAGAGCCATTTTGATTGCCTAATAGTGTTTACACAGGGAGACAGATTAATAACAGCAGTATTTTAATCACTAAAATCCATTAACCATCTTAAAATCATCAACCTAGCTATTTAGATTATACTCAGTGAATTTAGATCACAACCATACATTCAGTGTACTGTTACTGTACATCTGTAGCTGTAGCCATCGGGCCTGTTTCAATGGTGGAGACTTAAGATAAGACAAAGAAGTTACTGGTCCTAAAATAAAATAATCAAAAAATGTTATTTCTATCATTTAAGATCTGTATTATTATTTTAAAGACTTCTTTAAAGTCATTCAGTTTTACATTTAAAACATTCACAAATACAAATTGCTCTATGAATGGCAATGATTTCTTTTAACATCTCTGTGTCTGATTTTTCAACTGAAACACTGTGCTTTTACTATAAATAGCTTATTATTACTTATGACACAGGGTCAGATAACAGCCTGTTAGCTGAGATTGACTGAGAGAGACTCTGAGGCACTCAGGATTGGTACACTGTTCTCTCATAAACTTCTAACTTCAACAAAATCATTAAACTTTATCTATCATCTTTTAACTATCCCAGCTTAAGGCATCTTTGCCAGAAATGACATTTGTTTCCAAATAAACATAATTTTATAGTTGTCTTCATTTAGACATTACAAATTTCCACTCAGATTGAGTGTCTGTCGTACTGGCCGTTTACAGCCATAGCAGACATCAGATTCAGATAAGCGAGCTGTTTCATTACAGCCAATAACAAACTTATCTTTTGAAAGCAAAACATCAGCTTCTAGTTCTTTCATGGTCAACAGTTTTCAAGCTGTTTGTTTAATCAGATGCCTTTCTACACATTTTACATTTAGGAACTGTTAATTCAGTAGCCTACTGCCTCTGCTTATTTAATCTTAAATAATTATTCTAGCTCTTAATAACATTTCACATTTCATCTCAATTTTAATTGTCAAGTTCTCAATAACCATAGCTTAATATGTCTTCAAAGTTTTTTTTTTTTTCCTAGGAGTTTGTCAATCTCCAATCAGGATTCACACTAAATTTGACAAGGCTACTCTGCATCTTTCGCAGTTATTATAAATCATCCGTGAGATTAGTCTCTCTATATAATCTAAACCCTTTTTAAAATGTTTAATTAAAACACAATCATCTTTTTTAGTTAGGTTTATACATTTTGCAACTCACATTTGTTGGAGTCATTAATTTTCATGGGTCATTGATTTTACATCAAACTGTATTCATCAATTCACTTATAATAATTACTATTATAGATCTTTTCTTCAAAAGGACTCACTTTAAGACTTCAATCTTTTGACCTTGTTTTTATCTCTTATTCTTTCTCAGACAAAATGTTAATATCGTCTTCACTTAAACACTGATCTACTTTCAAACCTGCATTATTACCAGAAATGTGTCACTGTCACATTTTCAAACACCTTCTCAGTGGGCATTTACATGTTAAATGGTCCTGCTGACCATAATTAAAACACTCTCTGTCTGCTTTAACTTACTGCACACCCTTGAAGCAGTGTGTCCCATTTAGGAATGCAAACAGAGCCACTGATAAGCAGTGCTCCATATTCTTTTACAGTCCACCAATGGCAGATACAACAATAGCCGAATCATAATCTTCATCATTATTATTGGCACAACATTAATTTTCATAAGCTGCATCGAAATGCTCAAAATATTCGAAGTTGTTTTCTCAAAGTTTCTGTTTAACTTTAGTCACTTGTCCAGGGAAATTATCCCTGACCCAGAATTTCTTTCACTTGCTTTTATAATCATCGTAAGCAATACGAGGCTAAACATTTAAAATATTTCAGTTTCTTTGTTTATTTGTAGCCAGTCAAGTTGTTGTTTAAATTTCCAATCAGAATCAAAACCCTGACCATTTACTTAATAATTTCTGCAAATTTCTTTAAAGTGAGGGCTTCAGAGCACAGCTGCTTACAGCGTTTGCTTTTCTGTCTCACTATTTGTTTCAGGACTGTTCAGGTTACTGATCATGTTAGGCTATTACATTTTTTCTGCCATATCTTAATCATGGTTCATACTCACCTGAAGTTATTGCAGAAATGGAGGCGGCGATCTTTGAACAACACAGCTTGGCTTCTGCATGATGAAACTGCAAAGTATACTCCAAAATCACAGTTACATATACTGGTCCACGCCAATTTGGGTCACAACTTTTTTAATTTTTCTCTCGGAATCATTCCTGATGCATCCCTGGCAAACAACCCTATTATTGTTAGTATCCCTAACTGCCTGATTCACTTCACTAAGTTCGGGGATCCCCTATCTGAGATGGAAGAGATAGAGCAGGTTTACGGTGCCACTGGACCTCCAGCCCAGGGACGTACTCTGCTGGGGTGGTGCTACACCAGTAATGCCCAGCGGGGCCCCCACAGAGCACGCTTCGCTTGCACTGTCTGCTGCCGTTACCATTAACGACGCTCTCAGCGACTTATACTTATACTGTCAGCAGTATAATTAACTTACTCCTTCACTCGCCTCATCGGAGTGAAGGCTCTCCCCGCTCTCCTTCAAAATCTCTTCCAGTCAGACAGCCCTAACAAATAATAAAAAGCTTACTACCTTGTTTGTTGATTTGCCAGGGGTGTCACCGAGAATAATTGCCTGCGCATCCTCCACCATAACTGTAAGGGGTTTACAGTCAAAGACCCAGAACCAGATATGAAGAATGAAGACCCGGAGTCAAAATTATAAAAAATGAAAGAACAGTTTTACTGAAGATAGTTTGCAGTTTCATCAGCAGAAGTCAGCTTCAATACTCACACAGGAGTTCGTAGGCCGCCCCCCTTACAGTTACAAAGATCACAGCAGTTATACCATTTTCAAGGTCTAAGCTACGTCATTGCTTACAGGTTGAATGGTTCTCATTGGCTTAGAAATAGATAAACACAGTAATTTTCCACACACATACAGACAGACGGAAGCATATCTCCATCGATTATGCATCTGACACATTCGGACCCACGTCATGACCTTCCAGGTCGCAGATTTGGGTTGTTGAGCGCCAGCATGTCTCGAACAACAATTCACTCAATCTCCAATAATGCCAGTGATTCCTTAACCAAGAAGACTAACACACACACCGACACACAGCTTTTCCAAGGTTGGATTTAGCCAGGCTCAAACTATAAACTGAGAGTCATCTCAAAACATCAAGATAATGCGTTCTTTCTCTTAACTTTAGTATAACTGGAAAGTAAGGCTTTAACAAAGAAATGGTCCATTAAACTATAGTTTTAACACGTTGAAGATCTTTCTCAAACACAAAACAAGTCCCTATTTCATTTCTGGAAGCTGGGATAAATAAGCAAGCACTTTTACTGCATTCAGATATCAATACATACATTAAAGAATACATGAAAAGAATATTTCAGTTATACTGGTAACTTCTATAACAAAGTGAAATCTCAGAAGCCTAGAGAAATCATTCAACTCATTTAATATTTAGAAAGAAAATATTGATTAATAATTTTATTATAATTACTCATCATTACATATACATTGAAGCAGCAGTGGATTTCAATCCACCCCCTTCAGCATCCTTTAGCGTCAATATGAGACGCAGATCCCAAGGCGTCATAACCTAACGCTACCCCAGACCTAAACCTACCATAACAGTGCGTGTTATATTGACGCTAAAGGGTGCCATTGTGCGTAAGATTTCGACGAAATGTCATATGGCGTCACCTATATGACGCCAAAGGATGAGAATGCGTTGAACATACACACCACTTAAACTCTCTCTCTCTCTCTCTCTCTCTCTCTCTCCTCTCTTCATCTCTCTCTCGTCCTCTCTCTCTCTCTCTCTTCTTTTGTGTGTTGTGTGTGTGTGTTGTGTGTGTGTGTGTGTGTGTGTGTGTGTGTGTGTGTGTGTGTGTGTGTGTGTGTTCGTGTTTGTGTGTGTGTTCGTGTTTGTGTGTGTGTTTTGAGGTCAACTTTATTTAGAGAGCAGGCAGACAGACGGCTGGAGCCAGTGCAGAGATTCTGGACAGAGGGAAGGCCTGGAAGTTTGATACATGCACATATACGCACACATAGTGGAAATCCCTCTTATTCCTGACCTGGAATCAGAGTAACCCGTAGAAACCCTCAGAGTCATGGTGGTTTGGTTTGATTAGGTGTGAAGGAATTTCTGTGGATGTGTTTGCCTGAGAGATAATTCTTGTGTCTAGCTTAACCATGTTTATAATGTACACTGAAAAAGTTGGTGTAGAAACGCTTTCCATTCAAAAATTGCTAGCAAAATTAACACAAACAATTACAAAGAAACAGCACGTATTAAACACATTTAAATTAAATGTAATTTGTTAATGCAGAAAAGCTGAAATAGTATTTTCTTACTCATCTTTGTTTCCTTTCATGAGAACTCGTGAACCACGTATGAAATCAATCCAATGTCATGACGGAATGTCAAATAAAGCATTATAACGGCAAGCGTACAACAGTTCAGGAAGTGTGTTCATAGGTCTGCCCTCGTTTTGTTACTGGTGGAGATACACATGTGCTGTGCTGTTTGATTGGATAACCAAACACCAGCTTCTGGCAGCGTTTGTGAGGAATCTTAGCCCCTTCCTTATGAGCAATGGAAGGACCAATGACGTTCAAGCTTCAGGTTCCTCACTGACGGTTTCTCTTAGAATTTCCAGATACTTAAATGACGCCATCTTCCCTTTCACACACTGCAGGTTTCCAGTGCCAGAGGATGCAAAGCAGCCCCAGAGCATAACCGAGCCACAACATGCTAAACTGTAGACAGTGTTCTTTTTAGCATATGATTAATTATTTTTCCTCCAGACATACCGCTGATCCATAGGGCCGAAAGTTTCGAGTTTTGTTTCATCGCTCCACAAAACAGTATCCCAAAACTTCTGTAGCTTGTTTATATGATTTTAAGCAAATTGTAGCTGACCTTTCTCATTTGGGTGAGAAGTGGTGTACATCTTGGAGTTTTGGCATGCGTTTAGTATGCACCTTACTATGCAAGCTGAAACCTCAGTGCATGTTGTCACCAAGTCTTGCTGCAGGTCTTTTGCTGTCACTGAAGGGTTTTTCTGAACCTGCTTTCTCAGAAATCTGGTTGCAGCCGTTGATAGCTTAATTTAGGGAGATAGAAGCTTGCTCAATATGTAAAAGCAGATCCACTCAGTGTGAGTAAATTGAGTTAGTATCTCATGTGCTCTTAATCAACATAAATCTTAGACAATAACAACATCATTAACAGTTTATTTCAGGTCAAGGGAGGCACCTGGTATCTCGCTGTGATCAGTAATTGGGTTATGGATGTGTTGCTCTCAGGCTGTTCCTTTTTAAGATAAAAAGAACAAGTCATTTTGAACTACACAAAATGGCTTCAAGTGTAAAACTGACTAAAATGTTGCAGTTCTTGTTCAGGGTTTCTGACAAGTGTGCAAATTATGCAGTGGGGTTAACTTACAAAATATATATTTTAAAATACTTTTTAGAGCGCAAATAGGTTTAATACATAACAAATAATTATTATGTGATGTATATATGTCATGAGTTTAGTCTATGTTTTTGTCTTGTTTCATGTGTTACAGCTATCTGTCATGTTATTAGTGTTCCCAAGTGTTTCCCATTAGCCCACACCCTCTTGTTATCTTGTTTAGCTTGTCTACCCTTGTATTTAAGTCGGTGTGTGTCGTGCAGTCTTTGTTGAGTTCTTAATGTTATGTGGCTGGTTGTTCAGTTCCTGAGTCCTGTTTCCGGTTCCTGAGTTTTCGTGTGTGTGTATCTGAGTTTGTGTATTAAACAATACTGCAAATGGATCCTACTGCCTTGTCTGCTTCATCCAGCCGTGACAGAATAACTCAACCAAGAATGGATCCAGCAGATTGTCACTTTTGCCTCCACCAGGAGAAACGTCCGATGGAGGAATATGTAAGGGAGTCTTTTGATTTTTGCCATGAGGTGGACTTCAAGGACACGGTCTTAAAGGGCATGTTCGGCCAGGGACTTAATAAGTTTATTTACTTTCTCATGCCTAAAGATACCCCGCACTATACCCTGGCACAATATATCGGCTTCGCACTTTTATTGAGTGGTGCGCCATTTACGGTGGGCTTTGTAAATGAGGAACACAAAAAGCTCACACTAATTTCAAAGCCTGTCTTAGTCACCGAGTCTGCTGCTGCGGAGGCCGTCCCTGAGTCTGCTGCTGTGGAGGCCGTCCCTGAGTCTGCTGCTGCGGAGAAGGCCGTCCCTGAGTCTGCTGCTGCTGCGGAGGCCGTCCCTGAGTCTGCTGCTGCGGAGGAGGCCGTCCCTAAGTCTGCTGCGAGGGGAGGCCGTCCCTGAGTCTGCTGCGCGGAGGAGGCCGTCCCTGAGTCTGCTGCTGCGGAGGAGGCCATCCCTGAGTCTGCTCGGAGGAGGAGGCCGTCCCTGAGTCTGCTGCTGAGGAGGCCATCCCTGAGTCTGCTGCTAGGGAGGAGGCCGTCCCTGAGTCTGCTGCTGCTGCGGGAGGAGGCCGTCCCTGAGTCTGCTGCGGAGGAGGAGGCCGTCCCTGAGTCTGCTGCTGAGGAGGAGGCCGTCCCTGAGTCTGCTGCTGAGGAGGAGGCCGTCCCTGAGTCTGCTGCGGAGGAGGAGGCCGTCCCTGAGTCTGCTGCGGAGGAAGAGCCGTCCCTGAGTCTGCTGCGGAGGAGGAGGCCGTCCCTGAGTCTGCTGCGGAGGGTGAGACCGAGCCTGTCCCCGATTACGTCGTGGAGGTCGTTCTCGAGCCTGTCCCCGAGCACGTCGTGGAGATCGCTCTCGAGCCTTTCCCTGAACACTCGGTGGAGGGCGCTATTGAGTCTGCCCCTGAACTGTCTGGTCTGCTGCGGGTCCCTGAACTGTCTGGACCATTTTGGTTGCATTCTCAGCATGCTCCACCCTGGTCGTCCGCATGGTTTATTCTATCGACCTGGCCCTCCCACCTTCCCCAAGTTCGCTTCCGGGTCACTACCACCCTGGACTCTGAGAAGCGTCTGGAATCCGCTTTTTAAGGGGGGAGTTATGTCATGAGTTTAGTCTGTTTTTGTCTTGTTTCATGTGTTACAGCTATCTGTCATGTTATTAGTGTTCCCAGGTGTTTCCCATTAGCCACACCCTCTTGTTATCTTGTTTAGCTTGTCTACCCTTGTATTTAAGTCGGTGTGTGTCGTGCAGTCTTTGAGTTCTTAATGTTATGTGGCTGGTTGTTCAGTTCCTGAGTCCTGTTTCCGGTTCCTGAGTTTTCGTGTGTGTGTATCTGAGTTTGTGTATTAAACAATACTGCAAATGGATCCTACTGCCTTGTCTGCTTCATCCAGCCGTGACAGTATATCTATAATAAAGTGAAATAATTACAATAGTTATGTTTTGATATACCATTTAAAATAGTAAGTGATTGACCAGCATACTTTTGCAATGGTTATCGAACATTGACAATGGGTACATCAACTGTCTGGTTACCGACATTCTTCAAAATATATTCCTTGTGGTCAGCAGAAGAAAGAAATTCATACAGGTTTGAAACAACTTGATGGTGAGTAAATGATGACAGCATTTGGTAACATTTTATTTTACGGTGTCCTTGTTACATATGTTACATGTACTTACCGTAGTAATAACAATAAATTATGCATAATTACTGTACATGCAACTAACCCTCAACCAAACCCTAATCCCACCCTAACCCTATAGTAAGTACATGTAGTTAACTATTATTACTCAGTACTTAAATATATAATTACACTGTAACAATGACAGCTTAAAATAAAGTGTGACCCAGCATTTAAATTAAGTGAACTATTCCTTTAATTAATATTACCCAGTACTTATTTGTGTAATTACACTGTAACAACGTCACCTTAAAATAAGGTGCAACCTTCATTGCATTCCATTTCTGAGCATGAGCACTAATCCACCTATAGTTTTATTTGCATGCAACAAGGTTGTGCACTTGTAAAAAATCCAAATAGATAAATGGTATTAGTCAATTTGCAGAATGGAGCACCAAAAATAAGACACAATATATTTGATTTAAAAGTAATTAAGTAAGCACTGCACTAAAGCTATCTATTAATTGTATATTTGCTCTGTAATTAAAAGGGTTAGCTAGCTAGTGAAATTTCTGATGTAGATCCCTCCACTCTTATCCTACAATAATCTTCATTTCATACCCTTCGGTTTGGGCTGGACAGCAGACAGTGCCAACTGTCACTCAGTTTCCTGCTGTTAGCTTGTCACCATATGTCATACAGTATGGCGTTGCAGGGAAGCTGTCGAGGGGATGTGTGGGTTGGGGGTCTCAGATCTAAATTGGGCCTACAGAGAAGGACTGTCAGTGAGTTATCGATTGCTTTTGTCCAATTTCTGAAGCATGGCCTTCCCACAGCAAATGAGACGTCTAACTGCCACGCTGTGAGTGGATTTGGGGGCAAATGGAGAAGATAAGTCTAGGTCTTGGCCTATGTTGGATGATATGTCTTTTAGGTTGTCCAAGTTCTGCTCAAAAAAATAAAAACATCCCAGCATGAAAAGTGGTATTTGATGACGGACTATAACAATATTTAATTTAAACCCTATGAAGAAACAGAGGCCGAGATGAAAAAAGATGGAAAAACATTAAAAAGAAATGGGCTCCAAGAGGAAAAAAATATTCTGCAGTGGTTGCTTTTTCTAAGACTTTGTTGATACTAAAATTAGAGATATATGAGAATCAAACTGTTTTAGATGTTTCTCCTGAAGAAATAAAAGTAGACACAAACACAACCTGAGAAGTATCAGAGAGAAATTTACTCAAAACTGAGAATGTGGTGGAAGACACATGGAACACCTTTTTATTGTCTTGCTGTTATCTCTTCCAAGGCTCCATTATAGGAATAATTTATTGCTCAAAAGATTGCTCTTTTTAAACTCTGAAGACATTGCTAATTGATAATTTACTTAGACCTTACTCCTAATCAGGGGTGAGAGAGACAAGCATGATTTGGCCAGCTGTTTGAATCGATGGACTCTAAAGGCCACGATTTATTCACAGCAGGTCGCCACAATGTCTCCGCGACATCCTCATGAGCAGAAACTCCAATAACAAGCTCCATTCAAGACACTAGAATAACACTTCCAGTTGATTCTACAGTTAGCATGTGGCTAAACTAACATCTCAATACTCGGCAGTAAGTACAAATTAATACACAAATTATATGTAATGATTTCCTTTGAAGAATTAGATCGTTTTCTCTCGGCTCTGACTGTAATCTTGCATTATTTTTTTCATGGTGCTCATCACAACACATTCTGGGATTGCTTTGAAAAATACAAAACTTCCTTTGATTTTTGGTGAAGCGATGTATCTTAAAAGGAAGCATCATTTTACTGCCTAATTGTGGGCAGCTGACTATGTTTTGGAACAGAGCGGCTGTTATCTCCTGCCGTGAACTTTCAAGCATTTGCCAAAAAATCCAAAGGATTTTGTTATAAATTGCTAATTTACTTAGACCTTACTCTTAATATGGGGTGAGAGAGACAAGCATGATTTGGCCAGCTGTTTGAATCGATGGACTCTTAAGGCCCCGATTTATTCACAGAATAGTTATTTTTCGTTCTTTACCTTGGGGTAAAAAAAGCTCTGAGGCTCCACCCTCTTTGACGTGGAAATCTTCTCTGGTTCATTTGTTCTGTTCAATCCATAGAGGTCGGATGCACGCAAGTTAAAACAGTGGAGAACCACTTTATAGTAGAACAAGTAGTTGTAATTATAATTGAAAGAGACACTGACACTGTTTTTCATGTTTAATACTGTAAAAAATATATTGTATAAATTGGTATATAAATGAAGGTGATGTGGCTTCCCTGGAGTGCCAAATTGCAGAGCTCATGCAAACATCCACTATCACTATGATAAGATGCTTTCTTAACTACCGTTTTCTCATCGCTGTAATTTTTGTTGTTTATTTTGTTATTGAAAGGAAAGTGTGCAGCACATATTAACATATTCATCTAAACCAGATGTCTTCACTCCTGCTCCTGGAGAGCCACTGTCCTGCAGAGTTTAGTTCCAACCTGCTTCACCACACCTGCCTTTGAATACTCAAGCGATTCTGAAGTGCTTGATGAGCTGATTCAGGTGTGTTTGATTAGGGTTGGAACTAAACTTTGCAGGACAGTGGCTCTCCAGGAGCAGGAGTGAAGACCTCTGATCTAAACGCTGCTCTGTTGACAGAGACAGGATGTTTGCTAACAGTAAAACTATGCTTACGTATTTCAAACTTCTTTTTACGCCAAAGCAAGATTTAAACCACAAGTATATCGGGGCTTCAACGCTCATCTAATCAATTGTGATAGCCCAAATCACTGAAGAACTCTTTTATTGTGTCCTTTTCAGATGAACTTAAAACCAAGAAACAATTGTTAAACAATTGTAAAATTGTTCCGGAACCAAAAACGGAGCATATTTTTTTGGCAAAATTCCTGACATCTTCTCGTCCTTGCCAACTGGAATAAAATTTATAATATTGATTAAATAAACTCCAATTCTGAATCTGTTAAGGGTTTGTAGCACCTGGACACTGATGTTTAGCAATAAGTACTTTCTCATCAGTTTAGCCTGATAAGTTGCTGACCACTGAATAGATATTGTTGATGTGTGAAAGTTGATGGTCATATGTTATATTATTTATCACATTCATAAATGTATAAATTATGAAACGGAGTATGCCTTTCAAAAGTTTCTGGATGTTTTTTTGTGTTTTTTTGTGTTTTTTTAACAAATGGCAAAAAAAGTCTCAGGTTACAACTGTAACCCTAGTTACGAGAAAGGGAACGAGACGATGCATCAATGACGCTTAGGGAATGCCCCCAGCGTGAATGCTTCTGAAGCATCTATGTCAACTAGTCCAATGGAAAGAATGAACGTCACGGGCGGGTGATGTCATGACCAGGAAGAGATAAAAGCGCATCTGGTGCAACCGGCATTAGCTTCGAAAATTGCCGAAGCAAGTCGATCACAGGGATGCAGGAAGTATGGCAGGGCGACGCATCGTCTGGTTCCCTTTCTCAGGACCTGAGACGTTCCCTTTCGAGGGAACTCGCAATGCGTCTATGACGCTTTAAGAACGAGAGTACCCAAATCGCCAAACTTTCAAATGCCTAGAGCTGAGTATCATCAGCATAACAATGAATAGTAATACCATGCTTCCTAAGGATACAGTGGTGCTCAGAATTAATGGTACCCCTGGTAAAAATGATAAAAAATGGCTATAAAAAATAAATCTGCATCGTTTATCCTTTTGATCTTTCATTAAAAAAATTGGCAAAATCCTAACCTTTCATTGAAGTAAAAGATTTGAAAGTGGGGGGGAAATCACATTATAAAATAAATGTTTTTCTCCAAAACATGTTGGCCACAATTATTCATACCCTTTTATTAAATACCTTTTTGCAATCTCCTTTTGCCAAGATAACAGCTCTGAGTCTTCTCATATAATGCCTGATGAGTTTGGAGAACACCTGACAAGAGATCAGAGACCATTCCTCCATACAGAATCTCTCCAGATCCTACAGATTCCCAGATCCATATTGGTGCTTCTTCTCTTCAGTTCAGCCACTCATTTTCTATATGGTTCAGGTCAGGGAACTGGGACGGTCATGGCAGAAGCTTCATTTTGTGCTCCCTAACACATTTTTATGTTGATTTTGATGTTTGTTTTGGATCACTGTCCTGATGGAAGATTCAACCACGGCCCATTATAAGATTTCTAGCAGAAGGCCTCAGGTTTTGATTTTTTATCTGTTGATATTTGATAGAATCCACAATGCCATGTGTCTGAATAAGAAGTCCAGGACCTCCAGCAGAAAAATAGGCCTACAACATTAAAGATCCAATGGTATATTAAATTGTACACATGGGATACTTTTTATCCTTGTGTGCACCAAACCCATCTAGCGTGTTTGCTGCCAAAAAGCTCTTTTTTTAGTTTAATCTGACCACAGAACCCTGTGCCGTTTGAAGATCTAGTCGTGTCTGACAACTGAATATGCTGGAGTTTGTATTTGGATGAGCGAGGAGCATTTTTCTTAAAACCCTCGTAAACAACATGTGGTGATGTAGGGGTTGTTTGATTTTTTTTAATAGGCTTTCTGACCCCCAAAACTCAACTAATCTCTGCAATTCTCTATCTGTGATCCTTGAAGAGTCTTTGGCCACTCAAACGTTCCTCCTCACCGTCCAATAAGAAAATATAGACACACGTCTTCTTCCTGGCAGAATCGTAACATCTTTAGTTGATTATAACTTCTTAATTATTGCCCTGATGGTCAAAATGGGATTTTTCAATTCTTTAGCTATTTTCTTACATCCACTTTCTAGTTTGTGATGCTCAACAATCTTTAGATGCACATCAGAACCATGTTCTGTGGTTTTATTCATTGTGATGTATGATTAAGGGAATTTGGCCTTTGTGCTTCCTCATATTTAAACTCCTGTAACACAAGAAGTCACAGCTGGACAATTTCATGTTCCTGGTCACCCTGGTGTGCTAAAAAAGGTAAATATTAATGGGAATATACTTCATAGATATTTTATTCATAAAAAATTCTAGGGGTATGAATAATTGTGGCCAACGTGTTTTGGAGAAAAATATTTATTTTATAATGTGATTTTCCCCCACTTTAAATTCTTTTTCTTCAATGAAAGGTTAGAATTTTACCAATTTTTTGAATGAAAGATCAAAAGGATAAACAATGCAGATTTATTTTTTATAGCCATTTTTTTTCATTTTTACCAGGGGTACCATTAATTCTGAGCACCACTGTATCTCCTAAGGGTAGCATGTACAGAGTGAACAGCAACAGTCCTAGTACTGAGCCTTGTGGTACACCATACTGAACTTTTGACCGATAAGACATCTCTTCATTTACTGCTACAAACTGATAACGGTCAGATAAATATTATTTAAACCATGCTAGTGCAATTCCACTAATGCCAACATCATTTTTGAGTCTATTTAAAAAGAATGTTGTGGTCGACAGTGTCAAATGCAGCACTAAGATCTAGTAGCACTAATAGAGAGATACAACCACGATCGGATGATAAGAGCAAATAATTTGTGACTCTAATGAGAGCTGTCTTAGTACTATGATACGGTCTAAATCCTGATTGAAAATTCTCACTGATACCATTTCTTTCTAAAAAGGAACATAGTTGTGAATATACTGCCTTTTCTAGTATCTTTGACAGAAAAGGTAGATTCGAGATCGGCCTGTAATTGACTAATTCTGTAGGATCAATTTGCGTTTTTTTAACAAGCGGTTTAATCATAGCCAGCTTAAAAGTTTTTGGTATGAATTCTATGACAAAGATGAATTGATGATATTAAGAAGAGGATCTATATGACCTCTGGAAGCATCTCTTTCAATAGTTTAGTCATTATAGGGTCTAACATACATGTCGATTTAGATGATTTAATGAGTTTAAATGAGTAAAATTCACCCTAGCAATGAATGAATCAAATTTTCGTCAGTGAGACTACACTGCACTGTCTGATGCGCTACTGTAGTAGACGTTTGCATAGTTATATTTTTTTTTCTGATTTTATCAATCTTGTAAGTAAAAAAGTTCATAAAGTCATTACTGCTGCGCTGCTTGGAAACATCTGGGCTTGAAACTTTATTTTTCGTTAGTTTAGCCACGGTTTCAAATAAATATCTAGGTTTTTGTTTATTTTCTAATAGCGTTGAAAAATAAGCAGATTAGCAGTTTTTAAGGCCTCTCTGTATGCAATCATGCTCTCTTTCCATGAAATACGAAATACCTCTAGATTTGTTTTCTTCCAGCTTCGCTCCATTTTTATGGCTGCTCTCTTAAGGGCCTGAGTGTGCTCGTTGTACCATGGCATTGGAATATTTTCTTTAATCTTCTGTAAGCGCAAAGGAGCAACTGTGTCTAAAGTGCTGGAAAAGAGAGGGTTTTCTGTCACAATATCGAGTTCTTCTAAGGCAAGCTATCTGGGATGCTGAGATGATGAAACTGATCATAAAGGTTATTTATAAAGCAATCTTTAGTTGCAGAAGTGATAGGTCTAACATATTTGTAACGTGGCTTGTTCCTAACAACTGCCGATCTGCAGACTGCTACACAACATACTGCAATGCTTTAAACAGCAATGCCGGATAGCTTGCCTTAATGTTGTAATAAAGTGTAAGCAAAGATTCATGTTACTGATATTCCACAGTGTAGTGGTAATCCTAATAATATCAGTGTCGTCGATACCACACTCACATGGGCAGTTTGCAAAATACCCACTAACAACTGCGTATCTGTATAGAAATAAAAAAAGCTTAAGAGCTTTTTATGCATATGTCATATTCACAGGTTGCTCTCCTCATAATGTCTGCTCACTTACCAGTGTTACGTAATGTAAAAAAAAAGAAAAGAAAAAAAAAACTGAAAAAAGAAGACTGAGTTAAAAGAGTGCAAGTTGGTCATTGGCTGTTATGCATTTACTTTAGTAGATATCTCTACAATGGCAGTAAATGTCATATTCACATAAGTGTTTTAAATTCACAAACAACTATTTTTACACCATATTTACTTAAAATTCATATTATAAAGTCCTTTAATACTTAAATTAGATCTACAATATTAGAAATGTGTACAATCGCGTAACTCACAAACTTTCCTGGTAACTACTTTAATCCACTGATACGTGTGATAGAAATATTTTGTGTGATGGGTATTTTCACAGTAAATGTACAGAGAAATGCAGACTAAGAATAATCCAGTTGTCACGGTTGGTGCAGGTAGCTGAAGACGAGGACACGGAATCTTAATATAAGAGTTTTAATAACAAAATGAAAACTTTCAAACTCAAAACAAGAACAAAACTCCAGGGCTTCATGGGTTTACACACAACCATACGTAGACGACGATCGACAAACACTGAGGGAAAACATAGGGCTTAAATACACATGGAATGATTGGATAATTAACAGAACACAGGTGAAGAGACTGAACACAAACGAGGAGCGGAAAACTTAACAGGACTAAACCAAAAACCACAAAGACAGGGGAAACCAAGATCACAAAACAGAACTTAAACACATTGGGTGCTTCTCATTTCTTATTTGTGCGTCCTCGTTTCCTTTCCTCGCTTCCTTTCCTCGCGTCTCAGCTCCACCCCTGTAGGACGCGAGGAAAGGCTGCAAGGAAAAGAAAAGGAGGACGGAAGACTCAAATAAAATCTTTTTTATACATTGGAATACTTGACCACTCGAGCGTCACGTCACAGCGTCATCAGCTGCGCTCAAAGGACCTGCCCTTATGTTGTTGAGGTTTGTTTATTTAAGAAATTCATAATAAATAACAATAAAGCAAGCTACCCTATTGAAATATGTGAGATGTGTGGTTTATGTAAACTGCAAGAGTAAAGTATAAATTAAAATGATTGTGACAGATGTGAAGGGGGAGGAGAATTGATGCGTGCGTCACGTTTAGTTGATTGAACTCTTCCGCATGGGATACACCTGTGTATCCTCGCTCATAGCTCCTCTGGAAGCCTCCTCACTCCTCGATCCTCGCCTCCTCACGGTGCAATTAGAGAATTGAGATGTCCTTCAAGATGGCCGAGCTTGATCAGTTTCCGGGTTATAGGATGGAGGACAGAGGAGCGAGGAGACGAGGAGGGATATTGAGAAGCACCCAATGACTCGTTACAGTACCTCCCCCCTCCCCGAAGGCGCGTCCTCGCGCCGTATAACATCCAAAGGGGTGGGAGGGTGGGCGCCCTGGAGGCTGACGAGGGCATGGTGCAGGTCCAGGAAGCCTCCAGGGCGGAGCAGGCTGTGGGCGTGGCCACGGCGGAGCAGGCTGTGGGCATGGCCACGACGGTGCAGGCTGTGGGCGTGGCCACGATGGTGCAGGCTGTGGGCGTGGCCAAGGCGGTGCAGGCTGTGGGCGTGGCCACGATGGTGCAGGCTGTGGGCGTGGCCAGGGCGGTGCAGGCTGTGGGCGTGGCCACGACGGTGCAGGCTGTGGGCGTGGCCACGGTGGAGCAGGTTGTGGGCGTGGCCATGGTGGAGCAGGCTGTGGGCGTGGCCATGGTGGAGCTGTGGGACCCTCGGGCGTCCGGGGCGGAGCTGTGGGACCCTCGGGCGTCCGGGGCGGAGCTGTGGGACCCTCGGGCGTCCGGGGCGGAGCTGTGGGACCCTCGGGCGTCCGGGGCGGAGCTGTGGGACCCTCGGGCGTCCAGGGCGGAGCTGTGGGACCCTCGGGTGGCCATGGCGGTGAGGACCCTTCAGGTGACCACGGCGGTGAAGACCCTTCAGGTGGCCAGGGCGGTGAAGACCCTTCAGGTGGCCATGGCGGTGCAGACCCTTCGGGTGGCCATGGCGGTGAAGACCCTTCGGGTGACCATGGCGGTGCAGACCCTTCAGGTGGCCATGGCGGTGTTATCTTTTCGGGCCTCCGTGGATCTTTGGCCGGCCACGGCGAAGGCGTATGGCGCCCCCCCCAAAATTTTCTTGGGGAGGACAGGCTCATGATCGGGAACTGACTTGACATCAACGGGCGCTGGGTCAACGGGTTCTGGGTCAACGGGCTCTGGGTCTGGGTCAACGGGCTCTGGGTCTGGGTCAACGGGCTCTGGGTCTGGCGCTGGGTCAACGGGCTCTGGCTCTGGCGCTGGGTCAATGGGCTCTGGGTCAACGGGCTCTGGCTCTGGGTCAACGGGCTCTGGCTCTGGCGCTGGGTCAACGGGCTCTGGCTCTGGCTCTGGGTCAACGGGCTCTGGCTCTGGCTCTGGGTCAACGGGCTCTGGCTCTGGCGCTGGGTCAACGGGCTCTGGCTCTGGCGCTGGGTCAACGGGCTCTGGCTCTGGCGCTGGGTCAACGGGCTCTGGCGCTTCATGGGACTCGGAACTGGACGGGGCCAGCACATCCTGGGACTCGGAACTGGACGGGACCAGCACATCAGGGGACTCGGAACTGGACGGAACCAGCATTTCAGGGAGCTTGGGGCTGGGCTCAGGCTCTGGCGGGCAGGCGACAGGCTCAGGCTCTGGCGGCAGGTGACGGGCTCAGGCTCTGGCGGGCAGGCGACGGGCTCAGGCTCTGGCGGCAGGCGACGGGCTCAGGATCTGGCGGGATGTGGTTAACGTGAACCCCAGCCTCGGCAGCCATCCGACTGGCTAATCGCACTGACATCAGTGGGGGATCAGTCATACAGGACATCAGCCGGGGAAGTCCATGGACCGATCTGGCAGCAGGCTGATGCGGTGTGCAGACTCTGGCGGGCAGACGATGGGCTCTGGCGTTAGCGTGCAGGTGATGGGCTCAGGCGTTGGCGTGCAGGTGATGGGCTCAGGCGTTGGCGGGCTTGGAGCTGGCTGGAGTGGGAGATCTTCAACGTGGTAGCTGGATCCACACGCCCACAGCGTTGATCCACAAACTCCAGGAAGGATAGATGGAGGTCCTTGACAAGAATTATCTGGGATAACGGGTCCTTTAATCCACCCCAGAAACTTTGTGTTAATTCTTCCTCCTCCAACGACATGTCATCATACAGCTCCAGGTAAAGCCCTGCATACTCCTCAAGAGAGCGCTCATCTTGAAAGAGGATAGGTGTGTTAATTGGTTTCACCTTTTTCCTCCGGTGACATCTCCTCTGGCTCATCTTCGTTTTTATATTGTAGGGTCGATCGTTCTGTCACGGTTGGTGCAGGTAGCTGAAGACGAGGACATGGAATCTTAATATAAGAGTTTTAATAACAAAATGAAAACTTTCAAACTCAAAACAAGAACAAAACTCCAGGGCTTCATGAGTTTACACACAACCATACGTAGACGACGATCGACAAACACTGAGGGAAAACATAGGGCTTAAATACACATGGAATGATTGGATAATTAACAGAACACAGGTGAAGAGACTGAACACAAACGAGGAGCGGGAAAACTTAACAGGACTAAACCAAAAACCACAAAGACAGGGGAAACCAAGATCACAAAACAGAACTTAAACACATTGACTCGTTACACCAGTCAAAAGCCACATATACTTAGCCAAAATTGCTTAACTCAGTAGAACTAACAGTCATATTAGTTTTATCGTTACAAAACAATCACCAAAACTAATCACAGTGAAGAAGATTCGTGTGACATTGTTTTTACTGAACTGTATGATTTACATGTTCATGTATCTTTCTATTCAAGAATCTCAATTGGTTGTTGTGGCCAGTGATCTCCCAGCCATGAATAAAACTATTTCTACAAATTTCAACTTGGTAGCCATGTCAGTCATATGCTGCACATCTGAGAAATGGATTCTATGCTCAAAAGACAGATCATCAAGTATCATTGAAGTAATGATAGTAGCTTCTTGACAGGACCTTACTTCAGGTATGTATCGTATTAAGAAGTCAGATTTAGTTGGTTATATTCGAATTAAGAATTTCCATAAAACAATTAATAAAAAAAAAACAGCTAGACAAAGGGCGCATGTCCAATCTCAGATTCGGATATCTAGATCAGTATAGGCCAGATGAATCTTCTAAGCTCACTCAAGATTCATTTCGTCCGCACTTCAAAAAAATCATCCTATAGCGGTTGTTAGCGTCCTTTGGGATTTGACGTGGTCACAAAACATATGATATTGTTGTGCTAACGAAGCATGGTTGTCATCATTAAGTTAGATCTTATTGTTAGGCAATAATGCCATTCCTGAGACGTTAATCTGGCTATCAGTTGTCTTCAATTTTATAATTAAGGTTACGCTCATTCCTGCCCACTGCAAAGCCATAGCTATGTGCTTTCACTCTTTGTTCCAGGCTTTCAGACGACTTTGCCCTTCTGCAACCCGGATCCATCACCATGCCCTCCCCTAATAGAGATAGTTTTAAATTAGTTGCTCTGCTCAATACAACTTTATATCTCTGAAGGCGTGGCTCCCTAACCTTAAAAGCTTATATTACTGCAGTCTTTGTTCATAATGTCTCGCTTTTCTTTTCAGATTCCACGTCAACAAAAAAAAAATCGTAATGAAATATTTCTTCCATTCATAGTTTGCTCGCAGGCATTCAAATTCACGCAAGTATTTTAATCCTAATTATCCAAGTCTTTTCACTATACTTTCTTTTCGCTTGCTACTCAAGACATACTAGATCCTCTAGTAAACCTCTGATAAAGGCCTGCCAATCACATTGTATTACAAAGTTAAAAAAGTGTATTTTTTGTGCCCTTTTCGCAGGATGCATGGTGGGTCTCCGGTGTCCCCAAGGTGTGTGTGCGGGGTTTGGCTTGGAATGCCCCACAGATATTTTTGCATAGTACATTATGCTGGGATTGTAATTTTGAGGGTGAGTAAAGCGTTTAGTTTTTGTCTGTCCCTTTGGATGTGGTGGGCTGCTGCTCCTGGCACAGGGTCGGAGTTTCAACAGCTCGTTTTGCAGCTTCGATTACCTCTCACTGACAAATTTCAAAACTTTAGCTTTGTTTAACCGGAGTCACACAAAGATGGAGAGACTCAAGAAGTGTCAACAGGTAGACAACATTCCGAATGGTTAGTTGGTGAATTATGTAGCTTATGCGTAGTTATCTTCTAGTCACTGATTAGCTTATTCTGTCTCGATATTCTACAAATCATGTTCCGTGGGCAGGATTTATGTAAATTTAGGGTTGTGATGCCACTAACTCGGTTGTAGTCCTTAAAAAGCAGTTTCTTAAATGAAATTATCCCATTGCTTGCACTTTGAGCATTGTAACTTCGCAGATGTTGTTTATGCTTAAACAGCAACATTACACACTAAGTTAGAAAAGTGAATCCATTCAACCACCCGTTTATTACCTCCTGTTCGCAATGGTCTCCTCTTTTCTATTGACATATTCAGATTGTAGCCGTGTTTTTACAGCGTTCATGGCATCATGCATCCGGGGAATTCACTTCAGGAGCTAAACACTCCGATCTTCCCATGGTCTTTTTTTTCTGATTTACATTTCTCACCAAATTTCTTTACTCTCTTTCTTAAGAACTCTAAGAATGATTCTCAAGGCTCTGGTATCACATTAATAAATTAGTAATAAATGATGTCCCTTCTCATCTATGATTAAATTTCTAAAAATCCCCCTCTATTTATGCTAACTAATGGAGCACTTATCTTTAAAGCCTGGTTCAGGACTCATCAGTTTCTGTCCTCAAAAGCTGCAGTCTATCTCCCTCCCAGTATACTGGTTATTCCTTCAGGATCAGGGCCGCCACTACAGCAGCTGACCGTGGCATTTCTACTTCATGTATCAAGATCCTGGGCAGATGGTCTTCCTTTGCATTAGAGTCATATATAATACCAGATTCAAAAGTCATCCTCGAACAAGCTCAGCAAGCTCTCCAGTAACGGTTCAGGTAAATACCTATGCAACTACTGGTGGTGGTGTTATGCTCTCCCATTATTCTGTCAATAGTCTCTAGCTTGCATTCTACAAATGGCCAATGAGTCATCGTCTATGTGTGGCCTAGTGGCCTTGTCTCAGTGTGGCCTTGTCTCTGTGTGGCAGTGGTACCCGTTGTGGTCTTGTCCCTTGTGGCCTTCATGGTCTTGAAAAAAAATAAGATAATGCAAGAGTATGATATATGTTCAGTGTGGTCTACTGTGACTGTGTAGCCTAAGGTGGCCTTGTCCCGTGGTCTTGTGGCCTACTAAGGCCATGTGACTGTGCAGCCTTGTCTCTGTGGTCTACTAAGGCCGTGTGGCCATGCAGCCTTGTCTCTGTGGTCTAGCAAGGCCATGTGGCTCAGCGCGGCACTGCTCTGTTGTTTACTTTGGCCGGTTCTGTGTGGCCCAGGGTGGCCTGGCTCTGTGTGGCCTAAGGTGACCTGGCTCTCTGTGGCCCATGGTGGCCTTGTTCTGTGTGGTCCATCGTGGCCTTGTCTCTGTGTGGTCTGTCGGGTCTGTGTGATTCAGGGTGCCCTGGTTCTGTGTGGCCCAAGGTGGCCTTGTTCTGTATGGTCCATCGCAGCCTTGTCCCTGTTGATCTATAATGGCTCGTGTTTTCAATGACCTGTCCCTATGTACTAAAGCTTGCTCCCTTCAACTTGTTCCCTGGGGCTCGTTCTTCGTACGTCGCTAACTCAGTTAGCTGGATTTGATTGTTGGCGATTTGGCATGATCTTGGATCGTTTGGTTTTCGAAGCTCATCCTAGACTTGCTGTCATAGCAACAGGTGCGCTAGCTTGAACCTGCTCGCGAGCAGGCTTATTTCATGTAAACAGGATTAGATCGCGGCTTTATAAGCATAGCTGATACGGGAAGTCTTTTAACGCAGCGCGGTACTTTTTGAGATATTTTTTTTTCTCATGACTCGTGAGAATGTCGTTACATCATTAATTTGTTGGAAACGCACAAATGTTCGACTCGTCGGAGTCGGGCTTTAATAACAGCACAAATAAACAGCATATAGAGATTATTTGCGAGTGGCTCTTTCCTTTACATTGGAGATGCGGAGAACTTGGTGATAAGTAATGTCTGTCGTGCCATTCGCAAAGTTTACCTGCCTCTTAAGCAGGTTTTAGGGCATTTCCAAGCCACTTTAGACCCAATTGGTTGTATAGCAGTTTTTTTTTTCAACGCAGGTAGGCCTAACGTTACATTATAATTTTTAATGTCGATCATGTAATCGTTAGCATGATGATTATGACTTTCAGTACAATATAGGCCTATTCCTCAGGCTTCCCTAATGTGATTGGTGCCATAGACTGCACATGTGTTCCCATCAAGGCCACAATGAAGGGGATTTTGTGAACTGAAAGGGGGATCACAATGTAAATGTGCTGCCAAGTTACTATTACGATTCTTAATATTCCAGATTAGTAGCCTAATATTACATCAAATTGTATAAAAAAGGCAGTTGACAGACTAAAATCTCTTAGATGGTGTCTGACTGTTCCATATCACAAATGTGGAAGCACAGCGATTCAAATTTATGCACATATTTGAACGTGGTAAGGAAAATATTAATATCAAGCTCACTGTATTACTGTACATACACCCCAGTTACAATGCAGCTCTAGGACAAGGGCACACAATGCAATGAACTTTGGCCAACTAAAGGGGAGATTTCATTTCAGTGTCTGAAAAGCCTGAGGGTTGCACCTGACAGGACCTGTGACATTGCATGTGTCATATTACACAACCACCATCAGAAAAAAAAATATAAAACATTACATTAAATGTTTAATAAAAGACGAGACAAATTTGCTTAGTTCTTTGAGTTTTATTTCAATTGTTCTTTGTAAAGAAAAGCCAGTGATCAAGTCATATTTTGCCTGCAATAAGAGATACTATGCAAGGTCAGCAATAGTTCTCTGTGTGAAATAATATATTAGCACTTACTCTGAAGTTCATTTGAAGCAACTATATCTCTAGTGCCAGTCTTTTTCTTTAAGTTGTCAAGTCCCCCCCCCCCCCCCCGTAAAAAAAATACTCTATATTGTATATATACTCTATATTGGGGGGGGGGCTTGGGTTAAACCTGTCAACACAAGCCTTATGCAACAAAAATGACAAGGAAAAGTCTCTGCCCACCTCTGCATCACTGCTTTGTGCAGACTCTTCTGTAGATGTGGACTCCTGCAACTCATATTGCATTCAGAAATAATAGATAACTCAAGTGTAAATTAAGTAAAGTTATTTATGCACTTAAAGATACCTGAGAGGGTTTCTTCACTGTCCTGTGCATTGGGGGGAAAATAGGCATTATAAAGTGTTGTACTTTCTTCCCTTTTGATGTAAAGTTATGAAAAGTCTTACTGCACATGCTTCAGCCACTTGCTTGGGAACACATAAAAGTGTTGGTGTATTGTTTAAAACTGCACAAAAGAGGAAAACACAATTACATTACAATGAAGTACACTGGGGGGAAATGTGATCAATAACTCATTTCTACATTTTTTTTTACATTAACTATGTTTCACAGTCACACATGTAGACTTTCACAAGTCAAAGCAATTCATTACAAGGTTTAACAGTTGATATGACTGGACAGCCATTGGGCTTACTTAATTTAATGCAGCAACAAATTATTTTACAGTGTACTAGGATCATTTAAAGCTCATTTACCAGCAGTGAAGGTGTTGCTGCTCCTGGCTGTGGGTCTGAGGAAGAGCTGAACCCAGGGATGCCCTCCACAATGGGTCACATTTAACCCAAGGGCCAGCTCTTCTGCCTGGGTATAATGTGGGGGTGCAAGACCACCACCTGTTTGTTTTTCTTTTCTTTTTATTTCTCAGCCTTTTTCATGGTTGCTTTTATAAACAGGCAAACATTTATTAACAGTGCCTTTTTAAAAGAGATTAGTATAAGTACAAATTACTATTATGTAGAATAATAGTACTTCACTTTTACTTGTTCCTATGTTCTAGTAGTGGGTGGTGACTCTGACATTAAAAAGGAACAAAGTTATTAATTATTTAGAAATTATTCAAATATAAAAACTATACTGTAATAAGTGATAAAAACATCTAACTACAAACTTAATTTGTCTGCTACTTTTTGCCAGCCCTCTCCTGGCTTTTGCACACGTTAAGGTGTTCCCTGGCGTTTTAATTAAGTTTTCAAATTCAGCATATCCTTCAAGCAATAACTCTTGCTCTTCTGTGGAGAAAAAAACTGAGCGCGCTATTTGGCCACGGTGAGCAGCCAATAGCAGCGTAGCTGATCAATGTTTCTACTATCGATACATATCCCCTTTTAACCCAGCGCATGAACGCGCAGTTATCTCAGATAATTCAATCCAGCGATACTAATCATAAACAACAGGTGTGTTCGAAGAACCCAATTAGCCGGATCATGATTAGCCCGATGATATTATCTTGGATGTCTCATTTGATCTCGGATGTTTTAAGCAACGTACGAAGAACGAGCCCCAGGGAAACTGGTTTTGATCAGATGTAAGTGCGTCTCGAAACGTAACATAAGTCGCTTTGCATGAAAGCGTCAGCAATGGATAAATACTAATGTATATACAGCAGCAGAATTTAAATGCATAAATGCATTATTCACATTCTTCCCATAGTACCTTTAAGGCTCACTGTTCTCACTATGATGAAGTGGCCTCTTACTATTGGTGCTTTTCCACTACACAGTACCAGCTCGACTTGACTCTCCTCGCCTTTGTTTGGTTTTCCACTGTGTAAAAGTTGTACCTGTACCTGCTTTCGGGTACTTTTTTTCATGTCACCTCTGGCGAGGTTCTGAGCGAGCTGAGGCGAGCTGAGGCAATACTAAAATGTGACGTGAAAACAATGCAGACTGCTGACTGGTCAGAGAGAATCATCACTATTCACTGTGTCATCATTGCATGCGCCAGACGGAGTATCCTGAATAAGTATTTTAAATAGTTTGGCCAGAGATTGCGTGATATACCCATTACTACTGTACTATTACTACTGTACGCGTAGAAGATTATGTCATGGCAGTTTTGTGTGGTGTCACTATGAAGACCAGGTAGGTACTATTTGTAAACGGAGCGAAAAGCGAGCCAAGGCGAGTTGAGGCGAGACGAGTCGAGTCGAGTCGAGTCGAGTTGGTACTGGTAATGGAAAAGCGCCATAATTAGCTATTGGGCTATGAGGCATTCCACATTCCATGTTCATGGTCATTATTAACTCTCTTTTATTCTATGTTTTAGGCACTACAGGATACACTACTGGTAGGTATACTTTTCTTTACTGTTCTTTGGGGGTGGGCTCCGTCTTGGTAGAATTATTCTTCCACCTTATTATTTATCTTCAGGAAGGAAATGCAGAGTCCGTACTCTCAGATTGCGAGCTACTGACAGGGCCTACGCCAAATAACTTTATATCATATGTAGCGAATCAGCTCTATGAAATATTAATAATCAATCATAACTTGTTATTATCGATTATGAATATTTGGATCAGTTAATCGGGTTAACTTGATGTAGCTACATTAACATTACAAACAATTACTCGGTTCATACCGTGAACACTCAATATTGGTTATTAATTGATTAATAGAAATGTACATTTCTGGGGCATGGGAAATGTCTTTCTTACAAAGTACTACTAAGAGCAAGTAGTCAAGATCTATGATTAGTGACTCGAGATATGAGCTTGAGAAACAGACAACTTTACGTGTGACATGAACAAGACTTTATTAACTAAACATTTACTAAACAATTGTTAGACACAAATAATTAACTAAACATTTAAACTACTCTAACATACATTTACATACATGCATATAGTTTACCAAAGGAAAGAGAGCTGAAGCAGAATACAGGAAAGCAAGACATTATAGCATTGTTTGAAGTTCAGCAGATCAACAGCCTGAGCAAACCATCAGTTTAGTTCTAACACGTCCTTCTTAGAAAGGGGTACGTATACGTAATGTATCAAATAATGAGACTAAGTTTGATACTTGCATGTCTCGCCCATTTGAATTAAACTGTCCTGATGCAATTTGTTGAGGCTCCAGTTGATCTTTGATGATGTTGTCTTGATGAGAGAGAACCATGATTGGTCCAGACACTACATATAATATTGCTTGCTGGGCTGTTAATAAATGGTTAATTGTTACAGTATTATTCTCCCGAGTCTTTCTGGTAGAAACTCAATCCAGCCATCGTGTCTGCATTCACAGGTGGACGTCACACAAAACCCCACCCACTGTCTTTATTCCCCTTCCTCTCTGGAACTGAGTGCTGTGTGGTTTTGCGATACAGTCGAGTGCGAAGTACAGCACAAATATACTAAAATTTGCCTTTGCACCCGACCGGTACAGAACCATTAATGTTCTGTATAGAACGCGCATTTTTCCCACCACAGCTGGCAACGTTCTCGGACCCATACGTTTGTCTGTACAGTTTCGATTACAACATCTATCCACATTATTAGTACTTGCAGCCTCTTCTCCTCCTCATTTTGCGAGATTTGTAAAATGTCCCCCCACTGAAAACTGTTTTTAAAAGAAAACCACCACTTCAGGTCGCCTTTGCACGGACATCCTTCTTTTCTTTTTTTTTTTTTCGTGGGAATGCGAGATCGATCTGTTATCCAGATACAGAAGCCACTTGATGTGGACAGGTGTAAAAGCACCGTGTCCTGACTGGCGCTTGATTGAATCACAGTGACCGCATGTTAATACCAAGTGTAAATGCAGCCATAGATGATTTTCATTGCTTCTAAATCAGTCTCGTAGTCTGGGTTGTTTAGTTTGATGTCATGGTTTTTCATTGATTTATTGAGTTGTAACACTGTGTTCATTTCTTTGATTAGTCTGCTTGTGTATTTAAACCCTGTGTTTGTAATATAGGCCCTGTCCACACGGACACGGGTGTCACGGGTTGTGGTGCGGGTTGAAGAAGGAGGCTGAGGCAAGAAGGCTCCAATGCAAACATTTACTTAAAACAAACTAAAAACAGGTTTTAAAAGGAGACGGGCAGGAACACTCACAATACATTACATAGAAGACGTAAGAACGACAAGGACAGACTGAAACAGAGAGAACTAAATACAGATCCAAATGAACACTAACAAGGTGAAGACAGGTGACACAGATGATGATAACGAGGGACAGGCTGGTAAGTGAGGGAGTGAATACAGGTGTGGAGACGAGGAGGATTCTGGGAAGTGTAGTGTAGACACAAAGACAGACTGGTGCAGACGAGGACTGTGACATTACTCCCCCCTCCCGGTAGGCGTGGCCTCACGCCATAGAACAGGGGTGGGAGGGTGGGCATCCTGGAGTCCGTGACGGGAAGGCGGATCGGGTGCAGGAGGACGGACTCCAGGATGGATCAGGCGGCCATGGCAGAGCAGGACGTGGGCGTGGCCAGGGCGGAGCAGGCTGAGGGCGTGGCCCGGGCGGAGTAGGCTGAGGGCGTGGCCAGGGCGGAGCAGGCTGAGGGCGTGGCCAGGGCGGAGCAGGCTGAGGGCGTGGCCAGGCGGAGCAGGCTGAGGGCGTGGCCACGGCGGAGCAGGCTGAGGGCATGGCCACGGCGGAGCAGGCTGAGGGCGTGGCCACGGCGGTGAGACCCCTTCGGGTGGCCACGGCGGTGAGACCCCTTCGGGTGGCCACGGCGGTGAGACCCCTTCGGGTGGCCACGGCGGTGAGTGAATGCCCCCCCCCCAAAAAATTAATGGGGAGAGTGACAGAGTCATTGTGAGTCTTTGGGCTGGACGGGACCAGTGGCAAAGTCTCTGGGGTCGGCTGGAAAGACGGGACCTGGACGGCGGTCTCTGGCTGGACGGCGGTCTCTGGCTGGACGCGGTCAGTCTCTGGCTGGACGGCGGTCTCTGGCTGGACGGCGGTCTCTGGCTGGACGGCGGTCTCTGGCTGTGGACGCTCTGGCGGTCTCTGGCTGGACGGTCCCGTCTGGCTCAACGCTGGACGGGACCAGCGGTGAAGGCTCAACTGGGCTGGACGGGGCCAGCGGTGAGGGCTCGGCAGGGCTGGACGGGACCAGCGGTGAGGGCTCGGCAGGGCTGGACGGGACCAGCGGTGAGGGCTCGGCAGGGCTGGACGGGACCAGCGGTGAGGGCTCGGCAGGGCTGGACAGGACCAGCGGTGAGGGCTTGACTAGGCTGGACGGGACCAGCGGTGAAGGCTTGTCTGGGCTGGACGGGACCAGCGGTGAAGGCTTTACTGGGCTGGACGGGACCAGCTGTGAAGGCTTGACTGGGCTGGACGGGACCAGCGGTGAAGGCTTGACTGGGCTGGACGGGACCAGCGGTGAAGGCTTGACTGGGCTGGACGGGACCAGCGGTGATGGCTTGACTGGGCTGGACAAGACCAGCGGTGAAGGCTTGACTGGGCTGGACGGGACCAGCGGTGAAGGCTTTACTGGGCTGGACGGGACCAGCGGTGAAGGCTTTACTGGGCTGGACGGGACCAGCGGTGAAGGCTTGACTGGGCTGGACGGGTTTGGAGCATACCTGCGAGCTCCTCGTACAGACATCAAAGGGGGATCGAACAATTTGGACGCCAGATCAGCACTGTTTGAAATCAGCTTACGTGCTCTGGGCCAGGTGAACCCCGCGACTGGTCCAGGGCGGATACTGAACTCCTGCTCGGTGGGTTTGACTGGGCTGATTAGATCGACAGGCTTGACAGGGTTGAGGACAGTACATTCAGGGGGAAAACTATCCCAGCAGACGGATATCGCCTCTCTCTAGTCCAGACCCGAGACGTCAGGAAGCTTCCGCGGATCAACGTATTTGGCCCCGATCCTGTAGCAGGCCTTAATTGTCTCATCGCTCAGGTCACAGTCCTTGGCCAAAGAACAAAACCTAACAGTAAAATCAAAAAGATCGTGGCTTTTCTGGGCGAGCGCCGCGATCTGTTAACCTGACTCCGCCAGATGGATTTGCTCCGCATATCCATCTGGAAACCTTCCGTTGAAGTAGTTTTGGTAAGGGGCGAAAATAACTGGTTAGCTGATTGGCCTATGTTGGTGATAGACGGGCCAAATCAACCAATCAGATCAACGAAGCATATGAGAGCGACGACGAAAACACAACCACAAGCCAGGCTACTCTTGCTGCTGCAGGTAAAGGCTCGTTAGCTCTGTAATTCCGTAATAACTCTGTAATTCCGATAAAACTTGCTCGATAGCCACACTGATGCTAGTTTCATCCACTGAAGCCGCCATGTTCTTAAGACTGAACTGTCGCGCTTCTCGTTGCGTCACACCTCAACCCGCCTCAAAGCCAACGCTGATTGGACGTTCGTTTGGTGAACTGCTCCCAAATTTTCTTTAACGGAAAGTATCCAGACTGATCTGCGAGTGAAACCTTGAAAGCTCGCGAGATCAGGATGGTCTCACGAGGCTAGCGATCTGTTCCCAACACATCCTGGAAGGGGAATCGGTTAAAGCTGGAACTGAACTGGAACTTGCTTGAGTGTGTGGTCGGTTCTTCTGTCACGGGTTGTGGTGCGGGTTGAAGAAGGAGGCTGAGGCAAGAAGGCTCCAATGCAAACATTTACTTAAAACAAACTCAAAACAGGTATAAACAGGAAGACGGGCAGGAACACTCACACTACATTACATAGAAGACGTAAGAACCGACAAGGACAGACTGAAACAGAGAGAACTAAATACAGATCCAAATGAACACTAACAAGGTGAAGACAGGTGACACAGATGATGATAACGAGGGACAGGCTTGTAAGTGAGGGAGTGAATACAGGTGTGGAGACGAGGAGGATTCTGGGAAGTGTAGTGTAGACACAAAGACAGACTGGTGCAGACAAGGACTGTGACAACGGGTATTTTTATACTTTTTTTACTTTTTTAAAAAATTTTGTACTTTTTTTACGCGGTTCGGCCGTTCGTCCACATGGAAACGCACCAGGTCACTGAAACCGAACATTTTTGAAAACCCCTGCCAGGGTGAGGATTTTCAGAAACGCCGGTTACAGTGTTGTCGTGTAGACAGTGAAACCGGGGGTTTTGTTTTGCGACATCAGAGTGTGCGCCGTTATCTGCTGTGTTTGACGTCAGATTTGCGCCTACCGGAACCGGTAATAACTTTTTGTTGACGTCTGATTGGCCAACGTAGCTTTACGGTTAGGGTTATATCGCCGCCTGCTGTGTGTGGGATGATCTTGACCACGCTTAATAGTGTGTTTTTATGTTTTCATATAGACTGAGAACGAGCATGTGTGGACGGGATTTTTTTTTTAAACGCAAGAGGAAAAACTCTGGTTAAAAAAATACCCGTGTCCGTGTGGACAAGGCCTAAAGTAAGTAACAAAACACTGATAACAGAACAACACCATAATAATGACAAGGACAGACAAAGAGCAACCCAGGGTACGTTTACACAACAACTGTATTTTTCATATACCGACATGTTGTCAAAACGTTACCCACTCACATGGATCTGTGAAAATTACTAAAAATGCTGCATTATGCATGCCAGGCCAATAGTTGGCGACGAAATTTTTTAAAGAAACACCACAAGCCTATAGAGTGAACACGCAATATGAATGTGCATGATGTCACTGTTTTCACAAATTCACATTTTTGTAGTTTACACCGAGACGATAAGGGTATAGTTTTCAAAAGTTAGCATTTTCAGGCCCCCAAAATGACATTGTCATGGAGATAATCATCATAACTTAGAACATTTGTGTAACTCAAATCAGCAACCAAGGAAACAAACATGGAAATCAAACTGGAACACAGGCAACATGCACAATGTATTATATCAAGTATTATATTATATATTATATCAAGATATGATCTATCATATATTGGTCAAAGTAAGCTATAAACCTTTAAGTTGTAAAACTGTGAGAGGGGCCGGCATAAACAGAGTAGCTGACTCACTCTTTGTGTTAGGGGGACATACATCTGCTACAAAGACAGATTCCTGGTGATTCATGAACTGGGAGTTTTAATGTGTGTGTTTATAAACTCCTTCACACAAACTGTATTGACAGATTTACCATTGACAGATTTGTTGTTATTCGACAAATGAGCTTGTCAAATGAGGTTTGCCACTACCAAAGGCCATGGGCGTAAACAAAAAGATTTAATTAACTGAAAACTTTAAAAATTTCCTCACACAAAGTTTTGTCTTGTTAATATATGTGTGATTTATCAAACAGCTACATTTTTTTGTTCCTAGGGGTTTGTGATATAAAATCCAAAAATATATTTTATGGTACAGTGTGATATCCTTCTGAAAATGAATGTTTTCTTTCTCTGAATAATTTTGCCTTTAATTATTCATTATAATATTATGAACAGGCCCTAGATGAGTAATTGTTAGCATAATATGTGTTGTTTTTGTATGAACACAGTTGCTTAGAAATCCAGTGCACAGATTGCCATTGACAGAAGAACGACCAGTGCATGAGTCAGCACTGTTGTCATATTTTCAGGGGGAAAAAGGCTGTTTATGTTGTGCTGAGATGCTATATTAGTTTTCTTAGAGTTGATCACCTAGGAGAAGCAGGATTAAGCTTAAACTGTCCATGTGTATACTATATACACAGCATACAACCTTACACACATGCAACAGTTACTGAATATGCACACACACTTTTGACAGATGGCATACACTTTCGCTCTGTTCCAAAACCTAATGAGCTGTCTTCGCCGTCTACTACCTACATAGACAGCTGACTTCTGAGGCAATATTCTAAACATCATTCATTCAACTTCATAAGCCAATGCTTTAGAAGTCTCTACAGCAGGAACTCTGCACGGCACCATAATAATGCTCTGCACGGGAGACTCTACTCACAACGGATTTGTCTTTAGCATGTTGCTAAGCCAACAGCATGATACTCTAACCCCCAATTTCCACCAACTGCGGAACGGCTGCGGATCCGCTCAGGAACGGCGGCGGAGTCGATAGGTTTCCATTAAAGTCAATGTGTGTATTTTCACTGACTGCGGAACGGCTGCGTTTCGACTCCGTCCCAGCTCCGGCGACCGCAGCCCTCCGGAGAAGATACGAAGAGTTTCTATTTTTGCCGATGCCGGAGAGCGCCGCAGGAAGTCGAGCACAAAAACAAAATAAAACATCCGGTAATTTTCAAAATAATATACTCCGTGCTTATGGCGGATCGTATTTCCCTTCACTACACCTCGAAAACGTCATAATGGGCGGAGATTTTGTTTTATATACTTTTTTCTTTTTCCACAAGAACAATAGTTAACTTTATTTACACAGCCTACTACTTTCCCAATACATTCATAAAGGAACCCAATATAAACATTTAGTATTTTATAAGTTGATTATATAATTATAAATATTTTACTTATATGGTAGAATCACAATAATTTGGGAGATATCGTATGTCCTCGTGACTTCAGCTGTCATTCATGGCCGCAGCCGTTCCGCAACAAATCCGGATCTGGTAGGTTTTGAAGGACGGCGGAGCACGGATCCGACACGCAGCGGAGCCGATCCGCAGCCGTTCTGCAGTTGGTGGAAATCCGGGGTAATGCTCTCTATATTTTCATATAAAAATAGCAGTTTACACATTTTTTCTTAATTGGAATGTGTTTATTTATAATATAATTAGGAATTCTCTTGCTTGGGGTGGGGGTGTTTGTTCCCTTCGGAAGCCATAAAGTAATTTTGTGTGATCAATTTCAGCTGGTTTTGTGAACTGGATCACTCAATGTATTGAATAGATTCAAAAGAATGATGTGTAGATATCGATTGTTGCTAATTCTCTCATCAACTCATCTAGGAGAGAAAGGGTGGATGTTAAAGTCCCAATGAAACAGAAGTAGCGACAAATAATTTCTTCTGTATCATGATGTTTACATTGTGATTATCACAAAAAGGGGAAAAAAGGGAAAAATTACTGGTTCTATCTTTCGATGAATAAATGAAAGCAGATTTATGAATACATGCTTGCAGACAATTGTAAGAAAAGCGCGCAGTTTGTCAACAAATCTTTGGAGAAGTCCGGCATACATCACCAGAGAGAAGTCTGTTGTTTCGGCCACACTCAGAGTCAGTTTCCACCACGTGGATCCCTGGTAGTCTGGACTTAGGGCTCCAGGGCTTTATCAGACTGTCATGAGGCCCACTCACAGTCACTCTTGGTGGGGAGGGAGCTCAATTTCCACAGTGGTTGGAGCTATGGAAGTATGAAACCTCCAGGAAATGCAGGCTGGTTTTCTGAAAGTGCATCCCAGGCAAGATGCACAGTCTCGGGCATGACTCGACTTAGCTTTTGGCCGTTGACATTTTGACTAAAAACAATGTAAAAATAAATAATTAAATGAAACATGCACAAATGATCTGTTTGCAATAAGATATAATGCATAGAAAACTTTCCATTTCATGTTGACTTGAAATTTTTAGTGAATAATGAAGTGCATTACTGTTACTTCCAGAAAGCAACCTTAGGCTTCAGAAGTCTTTGAAAACAGCCTGTGAGTCATATGGATGACTTTTATGATACTTTTATGGTGCTTTTTTTGTCATGTTGGAGCTTGACAGCCTTAGTCCTCCTCCACTTTTATTATTAAAAAGAGTGGGCAGAATATCCTTTAAAAAACCTTTTGTGTTCCACAGAGAAAGAAAAAAAGTAATATGGGTTTGGGAAGATGTGAAATATTATGACAAAAAAAATATTTTGGGGTGAAATATACCTTTAATGTTATGCCCGTATGCAGCTCAGTAGGTTTTGGAACAGACATGTTGTGTAAGCCTTATGCCGGTTTCACACTGCATGCGTTAGCAGAGCGTAAGCAGCGCGTATTTATTTCGGCGCCCATGTTAACAGATTAGAGCATTCACACCGCACGCAGAGGCGGCGCGTCAGCGCGTAGCAGGAGCAGAGCAGGAGCAGCAGTGCCGCGATCGTTTCAGCGTCTGGTCTATTTTTGCCGCGCGGCTTACGCTGAATTAAAGTGACAATGCATTGATCATGGCCAAAATACACAGCAGTTTTACCCAAAAGCGCATTGATGATATCTACTGTGTTTTAAACAGTCAATCAAATGACCTTCATCAATTTAAAAAGAAAACAAAGTCAACAAAAACAAAGATGAACGTTATATAATATAGCCTATTAATTAATAAAATAAGCTTCTTGACAAGTCTTTTCTCTTAAATGTATTTGCAAACGAAATAAAGCAATGCCAACTTACCCATTATAGAGTACTTTGTCTGTAAACACGCCGCGCGCGTCAAACGCTGCCAGTATGAAAGCAAAACGCGCGTGTCCTGCTTCCGCTCGCCGTATGCACTGCTCCTGCGCTGCTAACGCGCTGCTAACGCATGCAGTGTGAAACCGGCGTTAGTCTGTTTTTCATGTGTTACAGTTGGACCGAGTCTGTATATGACAGAAATGTTAGCAATCCATCATGGATTACACACACACAGAGAGAAAGAGAGAGGGGGAGAGAGATGTTCTCATTAGTCATGCTCAGTGAACATGGTGATGACATTATCTGGCCACAGTACTAAAGAAGATGAATTAATCAGTCATTAAAATCAGACCAGGGCACAATTTGAGATGCATGACCTCTTAAGAATAATGAACATATGTGTGTGCGTGAGCATTAAAAAACATTGAGCTGTTCGATTAGAGAACATAGGACTTAGAGACAATCCTCTTTTATATGTACTTTTACAATATTTCCTGTAAAAGTACATTGTAAATGGCTGTAATACAGCCATTTTGGAAATGCCCTAAGGTAGCCATTTCCTATGTAAGTGATGAATAGTCTTTAAAGCTGCTGTTCAATAGCACAGGTGTGCACATAAGTTTATTTCTATAACAATACGGCAAGTTGCTTGGCAACCATACACCCAATGTTGCACAGTATCTACACTGGATGTGAGCGGCATGCTGTCAAAACTAAATTGTACACATTATAAATTAACAATGCTGTCTGAGTCTATACTCCAAAAATTCCAAAAGGAGGTTTTGCAGCGAGGTTTTGCAGAGAATCCTTTCAGTGGACAGTTCTTAAAAGCAGCATTTTCTTTCCCTTAGTGTGAAGAATATATATTTTTTTCAATCTAAAAAATTGAAAGATAAAGAACCTTTTAATGGAAAGATTCCATGGATGCTGGAAGTTCTTCATGGAACCACAGATGTCAATATATATATATATATTTTTTTTAGAGTGTACCATCTGAACATATACTTTGTCATAGACTACCATATACATGCTGTCTTGTCCGATCTGTCACTTGTAAACGGGAATCTAGATGTTTAGTATGCCAAAAGCATGCTTGTGCCAGAATCAGTGTTGCGAGTTGAACTTCGAAATGCTCATTAAAGTTTAAATATATTTACGAAACAGTGTCTTGTGTGGGAGGTGATGCAAACTACCTTAGTAAGATACATAACTTCTACTTTCTCTCAGCTATAAAACTAAAACAAATAAGTGAGTATGATTTGAGAACCAGATGTTTGAAATCTCTACCATTTTTTAAACTGGCCTTTGATTTCCCTGTTTTGTTCATGGCACACCTGGATTTCAGCTGAGTGATGGCACAAACTGCATAAGAGACACACAGCCTAGCGGTTTCAATTTTGTCTTGTATTAAGATGCCCTGTAGAGCTATTAGATTTCATAGAGACATGAACAGACTCCAAAAACACAATATCAGATATTATGAAACTTCACCAACTGCCATTAGTTCCGCAGAATGGCTCTTTTGGTGTCTCCCTGACAACCCATTAGATTCAGATCGCTGTGATGGTGTTACAGTTATATCTCAGTTATCCTTAGAATGAGACCACACACACACCACACACACACACACACACACACACCACACACACACACACACACACACACACACACACACACACACACATCACCCACACATACACCACAAACTATTCCATCAGAGTTTTAGCCAGACTTAAACCAAATCCAATGGTGTGTGTGTGTGTGTGTGTGTGTGTGTGTGTGTGTGTGTGTGTGTGTGTGTGTGTGTGTGTGTGTGTGTGTGTGTGTGTGTGTGTGTGTGTGTGTGTGTGTGTGTGTGTGTGTGTGTTGTGTGTGTGTTGTTTGTGTGTGTGTGTGTGTGTGTGTGTGTGTGTGTGTGTGTGTGTGTGTGTGTGTGTGTGTGTTGGAGAAAATCCAGTTTGGCAATACGTTTTGAGCCAAACAGATGCTTTGAAATGGACGATGGGATCAAAGCTGGGAAAATGAGCAGATTATTCATTTTAAATCACATTGTGTCAGCTAAACACATATCTAGTGATAAAAGCCTGAATGGAAGAGACCTACACCTGTCTTTTTTTGTCTCTTTGTGATTTGGTACTACATATACTGTTTGAGCCAGGGCCAGTTTGATACATTAAATTAGTATGATACAAATACAAAAAAAAATACAATTAAAGTGGGATTAAGCAGTCAAAGTTAACATTATTAAGTGAATAGATTTACACTAAGAAAATATGTAGCTGCAAGCAGCAATTAAAGTGACCAAGCACAAAGAAGGCATGATAAGTCATGCCAGCATAACTGGGAGCATCAGAACAACTGCAACAATGAGCAATTTAAAACATATTAATGACTGTATTTATGATTTTGCAGCCATTTTCCCTAAAATCATCTTAAAGTCAAGGCTGCATTTTCATTAGTCATTACTCCAGTCTTCAAAACCAATCTAATATGCTGATTTGGTGCACAAGTAACATTTCTTATTATTATCAAGGTGGAAAATGTGATGCCTTTTTTTCAGGATTCTGTGATGAAAAGAAAGTCAAAAAGAACAGCATTTATTTGTATGGGATAAAAAAATCTTACTGACCCCTAATTTTTGTACGGTAGTGTACTGGATGCAAATTAAATAATAGTAAAAATAATAATGATAATAATTTACTTGCATCACAAAATTATGTTGAGCAACATTTTCTAAAAACTAATTGTAATTGTAATTTGTGTCTAGGACAGGACACCATAAGACAAAATATAGGAAGACAGCATTGTAAATACAAAACAAGTCTGACAAACAATAAACAAAACACACACACACACACACACACACACACACACACACACACACACACACACACACACACACAACATATATATATGTGTGTGTGTGTGTGTGTGTGTGTGTGTGTGTGTGTGTGTGTGTGTGTGTGTGTGTGTGTGTGTGTGTGTGTGTGTGTGTGTGTGTGTGTGTTGTGTGTGTGTTTTGTTTATTGTCAGACTTGTTTTGTATTTACAATGCTGTCTTCCTATATTTTGTCTTATGGTGTCCTGTCAAAGAACTGGCCAATGAACGAACAGTGTATGATAATGATTCAGGCAGCATTATCGGTCAGAAGGCAGATTGGATCAGAACATTATATTATGCAGTTCATCTGGTTGAAGATAGGAGTCTTCGCGCGCGTATGGGGACGAGTGTCGATGAGGCCTTTACAGGGGAGAGTCTAGTTGACACAAGCTCTGCTGACACTTCAGGGATGCGTTGTGGTCGTGTCTAGGCGCAGGGCCACCATCTGATCTGGATACGGCCCGGATCCAGCTGATTACAGTAAACCTCGGAATAAACAGAAAGACTAAAATTAGCGTAGATGCTATTCTTTTTACAATGTAGAGAGTACATCAGGTATTATAGGAAGTGTTCCCGGTTCAGGCTGACCTAATTTATGCAGCCTAATAATCATTTAACTGATTTTAATAATAGGAATTTGTAGTGTTATATGTGTATGCCAGGTTGAAGAGATGTTTAAACTGACAGAGTGTGTCTGCTTCCCGCACAATGTTTGGAAGACTGTTCCAAAGTTTAGGTGCTAAATAGGAAAAGGATCTACCGCCAGCAGTCAATTTTGATATTCTAGGTATATCTTGAGAGCACTTTGACTCGGCGAAGTAATATCATCACTCCGGAATGATCCTGGAGTGATGATATTTCTGAATGATGCTGGAGTGATGATATTACTGTGCCGAGTCAAAGTGCTCTCAAGTGCTATTCCGCCATACATTATGGTTATCCATTTTACCCGCTTGTGACGATCTGCTGATGGAGTGCCCGCTTGTGCCTCTGGGGGCCACTCCCTCCTAGTTTATTGTTTCCATTATGTTTTACCCTGGACTGATTATGGTTGATTTTATGCACCTGTGTTTTATTATCTTGTTTAGCGCACCTGTCTTAAGCCTGAGTGGCCCTTTGTACCTTTGCTCAGTATTGTAAGTGTCTTACTGCTTCAAGCGTTTTCCTAGTTTCCGAGTGTTCCCTGCATTGTATGTTTGCTGATCTGGATTTTGGAATCTGCTTACCTGGTTTTGACCCTGCATGTTTCTCTGTACCTGTCTCTGGATTCTCCAATAAAAAAAATCTCTTCTCTTAATAAAGCCTGTGTTTGGATCACCTTTGTCCATGTCCTATGTGCAGTTTCATGGCAGAATACTGAGCCACCACTGATTCAGCGGCTGAGAGGAACCCGGACCTCAACATGGATCCTACAGCGCAGATTGTAAGCCTCCGTCAAGGAGAACGTCCTCTCAAGGTTTTTGTGACAGATTTTTTGAAACTCTCTCGTCAGTCCTTAGATGATTACTGTTTAATGATGCTCTTTCGGGGAAGACTGTCTGAACCGCTCGGCTCTGCTATACCATTTCCGAGTTCAAGCTGGACTCTTACCCAATATATTGACCTGGCCCTTTCCATGAGTGGTTCACTTTTTACTGTGGATTTTTTGGAACTTTTGCTTCCCAGAAAACCCCACGATTCGCCATTGTACAAGGTACCCACTGAATCCATGCATCAAGTGTCTCCCGGTGACCCAGCGCGTCACTCCGCCAAGTTTGCACTACATGAAAGCCCAGTTGAACCAGCGCTTCGTAAAGGGTCCGCCGTATCCACGCAACATGTGAATCCCGACGTTCTAACACTTCACGTGAGCTCCGTTGTATTCCTGCCTCAAGAGTAGGGATGGGAATTGATAAGATTTTATCAATATCAATGCCACTAACGATTCTGCTTATCGATCCGATTCTTTAACAATTCTCTTATCGATTCCTTATAGCACTGTGTGGAAAAAAGTAGCCTAGTCCTTCTTTTTCGGGGAAAAAAAAACAAAGTGGTTTTATTTGTTTTAAAGCTTACACTTGAGTAAGCAAACTGTACTTTTTATGTAATAAATGGAACCTTATTGTAAAGTGTTACCGATTAGTTATACACCGATTAAACGTGCCGTGAGTTCAGTGTTGGAAAGATCAGTTGATTTAACCATTCATTAAAACGAATCGGTTCAAATGAGTCATTAGTTCGCAAATTAGACGTGTCATTATCGGACGTGTTGCTGGCGGTTGGACGGAACCAGAAACAGAAAACATTTCATCACTGGATAGTTTTTTCGTTTATTTAAAGTGTGGTTTATGTCAGCTGAATGTGCGGAATGCTTTTCAGAGAAGATAAGGTATTTTAGCACAATTCACACCCAGCCTAATTCAGATCCTCAGCTAATGATTCAGATCCTCAGCTCGTTAGGATAGACTCTATCCTAACGGGAGTCTATCCTAACGAGCTGAGGATCTGAATCAGGTGTGTTAAATAAGGGAGACATACACAATATGCAGAGCAGTGGGTCGCGAGGACTGGAGTTGAGAACCCCTGGTGTAGAATAGTGGGAAAAAAGTCTCTGAAGTAGCTGGGAGATGAAGGTACAGAGCAGCCAGTCGGGCAAGTGTTGGCATTCGATCTTCCCTTGCAGCCCACCACTCCACTCCACTCCACTCCACTAACCTCCCCTGCATCGCTCTTGTCCATTACAGATGTAGCAATGCCACTCCTCTGCAGATACCTTGCTCAAAGCAGGGACAACTAGGACATAATTCTTAATATCAGGTTTTAAACCAGATACCTTGGCTGGATCAAAGATTGGGAGGGCTTTAAATAGTTCAGTGCAAAGTTCAGTGCAAGGATGTCTCTCCATCACAGCCTGAAGCTTGGTAGAACATTGTGCCATTGCTTCTTTAAACAGCTCTGAACAAGTGTACCGCTCATCGTCATCTAACTCCTTCATCTGCTCTCTGGTGCGGGGACGCCAGCCTCTGCGGTGCGACCATACTCAAATAGCATGTCGAGGTACTCTAGCTCAGTGGTTCTCAACTCCAGTCCTCGGGACCCGCTGCTCTGAACATTTTGTATGTCTCCTTATTTAACACACCTGACCATAAGCTCGTTAGGAGAGACTAGAGGTGACCGATCTTTTCAGGCTGTTGCTCCTAGGTTGTGGAATGACCTCCCTCCGTCTATGCGCTCTATTGAATCTGTTGATGCCTTCAAATGCAGACTAAATACTCATCTATTTGTTCAGGCTTTTAAATAGCTGCTTGTGGGTTGTTATGATCATGTGCTGTCTATGCTTTTAGTGTGTATTTTATGATATAAATGTTTTGTTGTGAAGCACTTTGTGGCCTTATACCTGTGAAAGGTGCTATATAAATAAAACTTACTTACTTACTTACTTACTCCATGAACTGAACTGAGTGTGTCAGATAAGAGAGACATACAAAATGTGCAGAGCAGCGGGTCCCGAGCACTGGAGTTGAGAACCACTGCTCTAGCTGACTGAAGATGGTGGCAGCCATGGGTCTGGAGGTTTCTTTAAAGCTTGACCAGGGTGGCAAGAATATCAGAGCTGTGCTCAACGATGAAGGTGGCCTGGATTTTTAGGAGTTTTCCATTCTCCTCTAACAGAACTCTAAGATCCCGCACAGCTTTAGAGGACAGTGGCAGCATTTGGATGAAGCAGTGCGAAATATCAATGTTTTCTGCCAGATATTGCACAGCTTTTATCCAGGAACCCCATCTTGTCTGGACAGCAAACACTGGCATGAAAGGAGACAGATCCTGCTGCATCATGAAGGCCCTCAATTCAAGACGACGCTGGGGTGACTGGCAGAAAACGTCTCGGGTTATGACTATAACCCTTGTTCCCTGAGAAGGGAACGAGACAATGCATCGAGAAATCGATACTTTGGGGACGCTCCCTAAGCGTGCGCCTCTGAAGTAAAATGAAACTAGTCCAATCCTGATTGGTGTTGCGTCGTGACGTAACATGTGACGGCATACCCGGAAGTATAAAGGTCACGCTGATGCATAGCATGCCAGCCTCGCGATGAAGCAAGACGCTCTAAGGCCTAGAGGGGCGTGGCAGAACGATGCATTGTCTCGTTCCCTTCTCAGGGAACAAGGGTTATAGTCATAACCCGAGACGTTCCCTATCGAGGGAACTCCACAATGCATCGAGAAATCGATACTTTGGGGAACGAATGCCCACTAGGCCACGCACCGAATAGGCCTGTCCCGGAGTGAAACTGATTCAGGCACCCAACTAGGACGAAAGGACGTGTGCACCAGGTGTACTAGGGAAGTGTAAACTGTAGAACCTAATAAAAGTGTGTGGGGTAGCCCATCCGGCTGCCTCACAGATCTCCTGGAGGGGCACTCCTGAAAGGAGGGCCCTAGAGGAAGCCATGCCTCTAGTCGAATGAGCCCTAACAGCTAAAGGTGAAGGCAAGTCGCGCACCTTGTAGGCTAAAGTAATAGTTTGAACAATCCAATTACTAATAGTTTGCTTGGATGCAGGGAGCCCCTTCTTAGGTGACCCAAAACACACTAATAACTGTTCCGACCTCCTCCAGGAAGAGGACCTCTCAAGGTACACGCTCAAAGCTCTGACAGGACAGAGCAAATGAAGCTTCTCTTCTTCAGCCGACACATGAGGCGGAGGATGAAATGCCTGAAGGACCGTGGACCGAGCCGTATTCATAGGAACCTTAGGAATGTAGCCCGGCCTCGGGTGCAAAAAGGCTTTAACTCTGCCAGGGGCAAACTCCAAGCAAGCTGGTGTTACTGCCAGGGCTTGGAGATCTCCCACCCTCTTAAGAGAGGTAATAGCTAAGAGAAACACCATTTTTAACGTAAGATCCCTAGGCGAAGCCGACTGAAGGGGTTCGAAGGGGGCCAGGGATAACCCTTCGAGAACCACTGCCAGGTCCCAGGTAGGAACCCTGGACCTGGTTGTCGGTCTCATCCTCCAGGTACCACGGAGAAAACGAATAACCAGGTGGTGCCTCCCCAGAGGCCCATCACTTAATGGTGCGTGGAAAGCCGCAATGGCAGCCACATACACCTTAAGCGTGGAAGGGGAGAGACCCGCAGAGAAACGATTTTGAAGGAACTCCAGAACTGAAGCCAACGGGCAGTTGACTGGATCTAACTCCTGTTCTCTACACCAAGTGACAAACACATTCCACTTGAGGCCATATAGTCTCCTTGTAGATGGAGCCCTAGAGCTAAGTATGGTTTCAACCACCCCAGCTGATAGACCAGCATTTAGGTACTGAACCCCCTCAGAGGCCAGACCCACAGTTTCCACAGCTCTGGGTGAGGGTGGAAGATTGTGCCCTCCGCCTGAGACAACAGATCCCTCCTCAGAGGAATCTGCCACGGCGGAGCTATCAGGAGTGATATCACGTCTGAAAACCACACTCGGGTCGGCCACATTGGGGCAACCAGAAGTAGACTGATGCCCTCTTGACGGACCCTCTCCAGGACTCCCGGGAGCAGAGCGATCGGGGGAAAAGCGTACAGGCGAAGCCTCGGCCAGGCCTGTACCATGGCATCCAACCCCAGTGGGGCTGGATGTGAGAGGGAGAACCAAAGTGGGCAGTGGGACGTCTCTCGAGACGCGAATAGATCCACTTCCGCTGGCCCAAACCTCTCCCATACCAACTTCACCAAATCTGGATGAAGTCTCCATTCCCCGGGCCTCAGCCCCTGCCTCGACAGGATGTCTGCTCCCTGGTTCTGAACCCCCGGAATATACATTGCTCTGATAGATAGTATTTTCCCCTGGGACCAAAGAATAATCTGATGCGCCAATCTGCACAGAGGGCGCGATCTGAGTCCCCCCTGTCGGTTCAGATAGGCTACCACTGATGTATTGTCCGAACGTACTAGGACATGATAACCTTTGATGTCTGGAAGGAAGCTCCTCAGAGCCCTGAACACAGCCAACATCTCTAGGCAGTTTATGTGCCAAGAGTGATGATGGTCCTGCCACAGACCCCTGGAAAAGCGGCCGTCCATGACCGCGCCCCAGCCAGTGAGAGAGGCGTCTGTCGAAACGGTTTTCCGGTGACATGACGCTCCCAACACTGGCCCTTGGGACAGAAACCAAGTTTTCTTCCATATTTTTAGAGAACGAAGGCATCTGCGCGTTACTCTGATCATACGAAACGGATTCCCCTTGGGGGAAAACCCCTTGGCTTTCAGCCACCACTGGAGGGGCCTCATGTGAAGAAGGCCCAAAGGTATAATGTTGGATGCCGCTGCCATGAGGCCCAGCAGTCTTTGAAATTGTTTTACAGTGATGGCCTGGCCTAGCTTTAACCTGGACACCATCGCCAGAATGGACTCGATACGTGCAGGAGACATGCGTGCCCGCATCGTAATTGAATTCCACACGACGCCCAGAAACGTTGTGCACTGGGCGGTTCTAACACACTCTTTTTTGTGTTGAGTCTCAACCCCAAATTCCGAATGTGGCCAAGGACGACATCTCGATGCCGAACCGCCATCTCTCGAGACTGAGCCAGAATGAGCCAGTCGTCGATATAATTCAGTATGCGGATGCCCTGAAGTCTCAGTGGAGCAAGAGCTGCATCCATACATTTGGTGAATGTGCGGGGAGAGAGTGCTAGGCCGAACGAAAGAACCCGATATTGGTAAGCTTCGCCCCCGAAAGCGAACCTCAGGAACCTCCTGTGACATGGAAGGATGGATACATGAAAATAAGCGTCTTTTAGATCTATTGTGACAAACCAGTCCTCGGATCTGATCTGATTCACGATAACAGGGATTGTAAGCATTTTGAACCTGAACCTCCTCAAAGACCGGTTCAAAACTCTGAGATCTAAAATCGGCCTCAACCCCCCATCCTTCTTTGGAACTATAAAGTACCGGCTGTAAAATCCGGACTCCCTGTCTGAGAGAGGAACACGTTCTATGGCCTCCTTTAACAGCAGAGATTGCACTTCTTGTTCCATCACCTGAGCCTGCTCTGGGACCACCGTAGTCTGCACCACCCCAGAAAATTTGGGGGGGCGGTGCCCGAACTGCAGTCTGTACCCTGATTTTATTATACGCAGGACCCATGCAGATATGTTGGGAAGATGATACCATGCCTCTACAAAATCTACTAAGGGAACCAGCCTCTCGAGGCTGGTCTCGGGTGTTTTTCGAGCACTGTTCTCGACTTCCTGAAGCGATAGACCGGCAGGATTCAATCGAAACGGTTTTTGTGACCACAACAGAAGCTCGTTTTTTATTTCTTGACACGAACGGTACAGTGTGTGTTCGCTGGAAATTGGTGTGGCCCGAAGCGTCAGAGACGGCGGGATACCAACACCGATTTCTCGAGGACTCCGGTGCGAGAACAACCTCGGTAGTTCTGCAGCGGGGGGGACAGCCCTCTGAGATCCTAGTACTACAGTTAGGACCTCTTTCCTGAAGCCCTCCTAGCCTGAATGACGTCTCTCAAGTCGCCCCTCTGGCTGGAGGGCTTCTGCTGAGAACGTTTCCTCTGTTGCCAAGCTCCCGGGGGAGGGGCTCTAGAGGAAACGCTCTCTTTCTGCTCTGAGCGGTGAGATGAACTGGTTGACGGCTGGGGCTGATTTGCTTGCCCCACCCTACTCGATTTAGATTTGGCCTTAGCCTTACGGGGGAGAAACTGCTGAAACGCCGCAGACTGTTTTTTAGTCTCCTGAAATCTGTCGACGACCGAATTAACAGCGTCGCCGAACAGACCAGAGGGCGAAAGCGGTGCATCAAGTAAAAAAGATTTATCTTTCTCCTTAATACCAGACAGATTTAACCATAGGTGCCTCTCCGTGGCTACCATTGCTGCCATAGAGCGGCCAATAGCACGGGCCGTCTCTTTAGTAGCCCGGAGAGACAGATCTGTAGCCCTACGTAACTCAGCTATGTCTTCAGGAGTTGGCCCCTCCCCCTCGTCTAAATCTTTCAGGAGGTCCGCCTGGTATGCTTGCAAAATAGACATCGTGTGCAAGCATGAACCAGCTCGACCTGCCGCCATGTAAGCCCTGCTTATTAAGTTAGATGTATCTCTGCAGGGCTTACTAGGTAGCACCGGGGTTTTCAAGGAAGATGCTAAATCAGGAGATAAATAACAAGCTAAAGCTTCCTTGACAATCGGCATCTTCCCATAACCCATATCCCGTGCCCCCAGAACATTACTATAATCCACCACAGTGGGGCTGGAGATACGGGACGAATATGGTTTATCCCACGATCTCGAAATCTCATTATGGAGATCGGGGAAAAAAGGCAAACCCCGGCGCTGAGGCTGTGACCTATGCTTCAGGAAACGCTCGTCTAATTTACTCTTTACTTGCGTTTCCTGATCATCTTGTGGCCAGCTGAAGTTAAGTCTGGCCACAGCACGAGTCACAACCTCGACCAGTTCATCATATGCATGTGTGGGTGTGTTTAACTCATGATCGTCCGATTCGATACTGAGCACGTCCACTTCCTCGGAAGCAGACAGCTCAAGCATCGGGACCTGATCGCGGGCAGAAGAAGCCGCAACGCGGGCTTCTGCACCACTCACAGTAGGCTCGGGATCCTCAGACGAAGAATGAGAAAGTGCCTCAGCAGTCTCATTCTTATCTGCAAGATCCCGCTGCGAACCCCATGATCTCAAACGTCGCGCTGCCTCAGCAGACGCGGGACCAGAACCATGGGGAACGCGAGCCTGACCATGCTCATTGAAACATGCCAGCCGGGAGCGCAGCACTCTCATAGGCAGTGCTTCACAGTCTGCACAAGCAGTTCCCTCAAGAGCTGCTTGTGCATGCTGCGCTCCCAAACAGTTCACACATAAAACATGCGTGTCCCCACCCGTGATGAAACGAGGGCAGGGGTGCACACATCTCTTGAACTGTTCACTGGACATATTTTGATATATAATATATACTGAATCACAAACAACACCAAATAAGACAGACAGTCAAAACACAGAGCGCTTGCTGAAGAGCGAAAGCATGCTATGCATCAGCGTGACCTTTATACTTCCGGGTATGCCGTCACATGTTACGTCACGACGCAACACCAATCAGGATTGGACTAGTTTCATTTTACTTCAGAGGCGCACGCTTAGGGAGCGTCCCCAAAGTATCGATTTTCGATGCATTGTGGAGTTCCCTCGATAGGGAACACGCTTTACCAAACCATACATCCGGTTCAGTTCTTCAAATGTGTCTGGAAACACTGCTAAAACTAACTGCAGAAGATCTGCAAGACAGGTGACATGTTCTGCATTGGGAAAGAGGCCATAGAGAATCGTGTTATATGCTTTTTTTATAACTTGCAGAAACTGTGACAAAAGCCCATACGTCATTGAAATCAATTTTGTTGGAGTTAAGACAGAAGATGACAGCCTGTGATACAGTGCTGAAATTAACCCGATCCAAAAAAAATTAGATCTGCTGCAACAGGTGGCTTGCCCACTGGCTGGAGGAGAATAGCAAGAATGGCCACAAGCATCTGTTGTTTAAACTGCAGTTACATAAACAGGACGTCCATGTACAGCCTGCTTGATGTCCTCCAAATACTGAGGAAATAAGTATGGAAGGTAATCAGAGCGTAGGTGAGATGGAGCTGAAATTGCTGTTTGCAGTACTTCTGTAAAAATGAGGAGAATTTTGAGGGTTTTTTTCCAAAGGGATGTCAGCTTCAATGAATGTCTTTATGAAATCATAAATTAACTCCTTTCTTTTAGCTGTAGATGGAGTCTTAGACATTCCCATAATAGAAGTTCCCCCCAAAAAACAAAAAAGTATTCTGAAATTATATATATATATATATATATATATATATATATATTATATATATATATATATATATTATATATATATATATATATACTACCGTTCAAAAGTTTGGGGTCAATACGATTATTTTTTTTAAAAAGAAATTAATACTTTTCTTTAGAAAGGACACATTAAATTGATCAAAAGTGACAGTAAAGACATTTATAATAATGCAAAATATAACTTTTTTAATTAAATGCTTTTCTCTTGAACTTTCAAAGAATCCTGAAAAATAATGAATCACGGTTTGCACAAAAATATGAAGCAGCACAATTGTTTTCAACTGTGATAATAATCATAAATGTTTCTTGAGCATCAAATAATCATATTATACTGATTTCTGAAGGATCATGTGACACTGAAGACTGGAGTAATAATGCTAAAAATTCAGCTTTGATCACATGAATAAATTACACTTTACAATATATTCACATAAAAACAGCTGTTTTACATTGTAATAATATTTCACAATATTACTGGGTTTGTTTTGTATTTTTAATCAAATAAATGCAGCTTTGGTGAGCAGAAGAGACTTCTTTTACAAACATTAAAAATCGTACCGACCCCAAACTTATGAACGGTTGTGTAATATATATATATATATATATATATATATATATATATATATAATATATATATATATATATATATAATAATATATATATATATATAATACATTACAGTCTTAGCACACTGTAAGTGACACACCCCATGCTAAAGTTGACTAAAAAGAGGAATAAAAAAAATCATCCTTTGGAAATTTATCTTAATGCCTTGATTAAAAAAATCTCCAACCTTTAAGGATCAATTAATGAACTTTCTATTCATAAAAGAATCCTGAAAATGCCCCACATCATCATCACGTACCCTTCACCATATCTAGAGATTGGCATGGGGAACTTTCCATAAGATCATCTCTAAATGCAAATCAAACCAGCTATTAGGCTAACTGAAATAAAACCATGCTAATCTCTAGATATGGTCAAGGGTGTGTGATGATGTGGGGATATTTCAATTCCAAAGGCCAAGGGAACTTTATCAGGATGCATAGTATCCCGGATCCATGAAATAACTGGCCTTTAAAAATAAAAATCTGCCTGTCTCTATGGGAATTTAACATGGTCTGTCCTGTCTTATGTACACTGTTTAAGGAAGAACATTTATTTATTCACGCTACATTATTCATTCACAAAGAAAAGTGTCCTTAAAGGTTGGAGTTTTCCTAATTTTTTAATGACGGCATTAAGATCAATTTCCAAAAGATGATTTTTTATTCCTCTTTTAAGTCAACTTTAGCATGGGTGTATTCACTTATGCTGACCACTGTATGCACACACACACACACACACACACACACACACACACACACACACACACACACACACACACACACACACACACAGATATATTGTTGTTTATAGCAATACTGTTACGTGGGTCTGTTTTTATTGAACTGTTGGTGTTTGTGATTTGTCTATTTGAGTTCATAGGTGGAGTCGTGAGAGGGGTTTTCTCCCTATTATCGCGTAAGTGGAATGACGTCACAGGAGTCCTGCTATTTAACTGGCGACGGCGCTGATGACGTGCTCTCTCTCTCTGATGCTCACTCCCTCTTGCTGGCACATGTACTTGCTCGTACTCGCTGAGGCTCACTCATGCTGGCGCATACTCCGACTCACTCATTGATGTCAGCTGGGTCCTTCCATGCTCAGCGAAGATTGCTCTCGTCCTCTTGCCTAGACGCGGGAGATTTTTTCTTCTGTTGACGATGTTATATTAATTTGAACATTCTGTTAAACCAGGTAGTGGATTTTTGTTTACTTAGTTCACTTTATGTTAGTTATGTAGAACAGCGAAGTAAGCAGCTGCCCGGAAGACTCACCTGTTAATTGTTTGCGGGAGTTAGGTAAGATCTGTCGGTTAATTAGGTGTAGTTGAGGTTCCTGTTTTCTGTTAGCTGCCCTACCTGTGTTATGTTTACTTTGTTTAACCTACGTTGATGATTGTGTTCTTCTGAGTTTGTTTGCCTTCTTTCTTTAATAAACTTTATGGCGTGATGGACGTCTTAAACGCTAACGTTTGACTGTGGTTTCGATGTGTGCGGTCCTTGTCTTGTATTTTGTTATTAACGAGCTAAAGACTCGGGTCGTAACAAATACATATTACATTAAATGAAAGCACTACAACGTGTTAAAATTGTAGTGCTGGGTTGTATGATGACAAAAACTGAATTATAGTATTTTTAAGAAGCAGGTGTTAGTTGTTCCTTTTCTTTTTTTTTTTTTTTTTTTTTCTTTTTCTTTTTTTATATTGGCTTATTTTTACACCAGGAGTACATATATTATAAATTACAAATACATCCGGAAATGCTTCTCGCCTTCATCCACCTTAAGTGAATGTAGCCTTGGCCTGGAGGGGTTGATGTCATCAGGCGGTACCCATCGTTCATTGGGTGTTTCAACCCTTATCCGCAACACCCTCCAGATGGTGGGTCGGCAGTGCTGGCCAGATCACTGCCCATCTTACCCTCCAGGCTTCCAGCTCAACTCCTCCCTCTTGCTCCGTAACCAGCAAGAGGCTCTTTCCGCTGCCTCCCCATCCTATGAGCTGCTGCCTTCCTCTCTTTCCCTGTCATTCCAATGGCATGAGAATGTGAGCATTCTCCACACTGACTGAGCAGGGAATCCTCTACAGCCGACCTCGACCGGGAACAACCAAGCCTGTCAGTCTTTCCCCCTGCAGTCGTGCAGAAGGTTTTGGTATTTGGCACTCTTCCTTTCAAAGGCCTGTTCACACCCACTTCCCATGGGACTGTAAGTTCTATGAGGATGATCTCCTTTCCCTCGTCATACCACAGTACCACATCCGGCCTCAGGGTTGTCTGGACAAACTGGGGGAACTGCAGCCTTCCTCCCAGTTCGACCTTCATTTCCCATGATTGAGCCTTTTGTAGCAGACTGGTTCTTGTCGTTACTGTGGTTGGTGGCTTTCCCCCCTCCCTTACAAACTGGATTGACGTTGTTTTCCGAAGTGGTAGACGTTTCTTTTTCCTCTCCTGCTCTAAGGTGTTGGCGAGTGTCATGAGCACCCTGTTGTGGCGCCACCTGTACCTTCCCTGGGTGAGTGCTTTTTTACACCCGGACAGGATGTGTGCCATGGTGCCCCACTCCCCACAAAGCTTGCACAATGGGTCCTCTCTCATACCCCACGTGTGCAAGTTTGTTGGGGTTGGCAGTGTGTCATACACTGATCTCAGCAGAAAGCAGATGCGGAACGACTCCAATCTCCATAGGTCCGCCCAGGTAATCTTCCTCTTGGGAAGCTCCCATTTGGTCCAGGCTCCTTGGGAAGCTAGGTCCACTGCCCTTGACCTTCGTCTTCCAGGTTCTGTACCTCCTATTGAATCATGGCTCTTCTTTCACTGGTTCCTGCCTTCCTCCACTGTTGGAAATGGGAGGTTCCAAGACCCTGTCTTCCTGTGCATGGTGCTCCAATTATATCCCGTAGCTTCAATATGCTTTCAGCTTGTGCAACAGATGAATCAGCTGCCCACTTGCGACCTGATCTTGTAATGACGCCTGCATGTCTGACTTGTTCATCTTGTGAGTCTCTGTATGTCATTACGACTCTGCACTTTGCAACTTTGAATTCCTCAACCACAGATGACAGAGGAAGTTGGAGCTGCCCTGATCTTATATAAAGGCCTACTGCAGTGAAGCTTGGAGGGATTCCCAACCATTTCCGGAGGTGCTTATTGATCTTCCTCTCCATTCCTTCGACGCATGTCATCGGGACCTCATTCACAGTCAACAGCCACATGAGTCTTGGCAACAGTCCATGCTGATAGAGCCAAGCTTTAAACTTCCCAGGGAGCCCTGATTTTTCAATCCTCCTCAGCCATTTCTCCATCTGCTTTTCCGTACTGGCTTTGATGTTTCTATCATTAAGTGAGTCATCAAACCACTTTCCGAGGCACTTAATTGGATTATCCTCTATAGATGGAATAACTTCCCCTTGTACATGCAGCTTGAACCTGTTGGTCAGCTTCCCGTTCCTGATCACCAAACTCCTGGATTTCTTTGGCTTAAACTTCATTCTGGCCCATGTTGCCATGTGGTCCAGAACAGTTAGCACCCACCTTGCTTCCACATGGGTTGTGGTCGTCACGGTAAGGTCGTCCATGTAAATAAGGGGGTTGTCGGATGCCTGACTCCATTTTTGGACCCCGGGCTTCCTTCTCCGCAGCTGATATTAAGAGGTTCATTCCCATGACGAAGAGGATGGGGGGAGCTTTAAAAACATTTGATTTGTAAAAAAGATTTGTAATCATATAAACTAATACAAGTGCTGCACAACAGAGGTTTACTGGTTAAATAAAATAATTTGAAATGGTTTGATTTTTGGTATAACAAATTATAATAAATAAATATATTATTATTATTAGCCTATTGCTATTATTATTACTTTGAGAAGTACGTTCGATTGTACAATAGTATATTTCTGTGATAATTTCATCACGTTAAACCAAACTTTTATTTTGAAGGTGTTCTGAGTGTATCTGACAATGAATTGCTGGATAAACGTACACAAATCTGCGGCTCTTGTTTACAGAGACTCACAGACAAATCAGACTTTAATAGCAGTCTTTAATATTCACAGACACTAGTCAATATAGCGATTTGATACTATAATCATTCGGCAGTGAGACAGTAGCCTAACGTTAGTTATTTCAGCTTTGCGCCGGTATTGCGATAGCAACTAGTAGCAAATATACACACCACCCAGCACTGTTCTTATCATGAAAAATGTAGGTTGTATATTGGATAATGACACTTTTCATTACTTTTCAACACAAAGAAAATATAACTTTAAATAAAACTTACCAAGAGCACTCCCCTTTCTATTCTTGTGTCTGCGGGCGCAGATTCCGTGGGGCCTGCCTGTGGGTAATGCAACGCTGGGTAGAGACCCCTTGATTTTCCGTTTCCTTCGTGGTACTCTGAGGCTAAGGCCTGCAACTCGTACATGGGTTCCCGCATGGGATATAGTCCTAGAGAGCCTATCTGTGGCTCCCTTTGAGCCCCTCGAATCAGTTTCAGAAAAGTTTCTGACCTTTAAGAGCATTTTTCTTTCCTTGTTTCTTAAGAGAGTGTAAATCCTACAGGCCCTTTCGGTTTCTCCCACCTGCCTTGAGTTTGCACCCGGGATGGTCAAGGCATTTCTATATCCTAAACAGGGCTATCCCTAAAGTGCCGACCAATATACAGAGGCCTATTATTTTGCAAGCTTTCTGTCCTCCTCCTTTTACGACTCCAGACCAGGAAAAGCTGAATCTCCTCTGTGCGAGCACTGGACACTTATGTCCACAGAGCTGCCCCGTGGAGAAAATCAGATCAGCTGTTTGTCTGTTTTGGATCACCTAAGAAAGGTCTTCCAGCTTCTAAGCAGATGATCAGCAAGTGGATAGTCGAGGCCATTTCTCTTGCGTATGAGTCCTCTGGCCAGCCGTCTCCTTTGGTGGTCAGAGCTCATTCTACTAGGAGTATGGCGGCCTCTAAAGCTTTAATTTCATGGGTTTCCCTACAAGAGGTTTGTGATGCAGCGAGCAGGTCTTCCCCGCTCACATTTGTGAGGTTTTATAGTCTGGACCTGGACGCTGCCCCAGGGTCTCAGGTGCTTATGACTTTATGGCAACAGTTTCTCATGCAGGCAATTGTAAGTACATAGTTTTGGTAGTGTCGTTGTGTGTGTCATCGACGAACCGCGAGTTCCCCTGAGGGAACGTCTCAGTTTACAACTATAACCCTATTTCCCTGATAAGGGAACGAGATGCTGGGTCGCCCTGCCATCAGTGTTTAGCAAGTTACTTTAAAAAAGTAATTATAGTTACTAGTTACTTCTGACAAAAAGTAACTGAGTTAGTAACTGAGTTACATTATTACAAAAGTAACTAATTACCTGGGAAAGTAACTACTGCGTTCCTTTATAAAACTTTTTTTTTTTTAAATATGTGAAATAACTTGGATACCCCCAATATTAAATGTTACATGAATGAAATGGACACTAAATAGAAAAAATATATATTATTATAAAACATTGTACACTAATCTACACTATTTTAATGTTGCTGTGGGACAATGTGAGAAACACCTATTAACTTAAATATTAAAATAGTATCATTACTAAAGTGGAACAACAAAACACAATAGATGGTTTAGAACTTTTAATATGATTGCACATCACAACTGGCCAACAAGGATTAACTAAGGATTCTTAAGAAATTTACCAAAAATAAATAAATAGTAATAAAAAATATACATACACATAAACTCTTAGATTATAAAACTCACACACCTTTACAACTGGAGGACATACTGTATAGCCTATTGAAGTATTTTCTTCCTCACAAAAGTAAAGAGTTTAACAAAAAGTGCTCTCAATATAATACTGAACAATGTACCAACATAAATAATAATACTAAAATATTATATTTTTGGGTTTTATTGTTATAACCTACAGAGAACGTCATCATCAGAGGTTATTTATAAGCCAAATTCTAGTCGTGTCTGCCGCACGTGTTCACAACCGGTCAAACAAAGATGTTTTCTGGGAGCGTTTCCTGCAGGTTATTCTTATGTTTTATTTTATAACCATGCAAACAAATTAAAACGTTGCAGATGACCAATATGCTACAGAGATTATTCTAATGCTGAAATGTGTAGCCTACTTTATAAACAATTAAGCTCAGACACACCCGGTCTCTCTCGCGCACTATCGAGCGCGCTCTCAGACACGGTCTCTCTCTCGCGCTCTATCAAGCGCACTCTCGGACAAGGTCTCTCTCGCGCACTATCAAGCGCGCCCGCGGCGTTCGCCTCACTTTAGTCCAGTCCTGCGCCTCATAAACACACGCACACCACCAGAGAAAAAACGTTGCAGGTCCTATGGCGGAGAGAGAGCCTACTCGGATGAAAACCGCTTCAGTGAGCTCAATTATAGTAACGGCATATTTTATTGTCAGTAACGGTAACGGCGTTGTAACGGAGGAAACAGTAATTAGTTTGATTACTCGTTACTGAAAAAAATAACGCCGTTAGTAACGCCGTTTATTTATAACGCCGTTATTACCATCACTGCCTGCCATACTTCCTGAATTCCTGTGATCGACTTGCGAAGTCGACCTATATCGAAGCTAATTCCGGTCAGACCGGATGTGCTTTTATCCTTTCCTGGTCGTGACGTCATCTGCCCATGACGCTCACACGATTGGACTAGTTGACATAGTGCTTCAGACGCAATATCGCAGGGGTGTTCCCAAAGAGTCATCGACGCAGTGTCTCGTTCCCTTCTCAGGGAACTAGGGTTACTGTCGTAACCTGAGACGTTCTTTGTTAGTTGATCTATTCTGCCTCCTCAATCGTGTCTGAATCTAAAACACTAGCTCTACTTAGATGTGTCAGTTAACCAAAAACAAGTCAGCATATCTTACTTCTTCAATAGATGTAATTGTAATTGGAAAAGATCCACACAAGTCCTAACTACCTTATTTTCACTGAAAAAATAAGTGCTGAGTTTTTTTAATGTCAGTCTTATTGGAAATCTAATTTCTCACAGCCTCTGTATCACAGAATGTTTGTGCCATTGATTCTGTCAGTATCAGATGAAAACTGCACATTTCCCAGTTTCCCTTGGTGTGTGTCAGTGCTGCAATGCTGTGACAGCTCTCAGTCACAATGACTCATGTTGAGTTATTTTTCTCCCAGTAAGTGCTGAACAAAATTATCTAAACAATAATACACAAGCGTTTTAAATGTCATCATCATAACCATAAAGTTCAAAACTTTCACAAATGTTTGAACTGTGGGTAAAAGCTCCAGAAAAGACTGATGAAAATAGTCGGCCTTCCTGTGACGTCATATTAACTCACCAATGTTGTACTTGCATCTGTTAAAAGGCCTTGTATGCAATACAAATACTCAAAATAATAATACAACAACCCATAATTATCTATTCTGTAAACAGTTTAAAACATTTATCGATTGCATTTAAAGGTGAACTATGCAGGTTTTTTACCTTAACCGAACATCTTCGGAGTCATTGGAATGGTTATATTACTCTTTTCGGGTTGAATGGTGGTCATTTCGCACCCCACTGTCGCATGTGAATGGGAAAAACAAACTTGCAACTTTGAGCCTGCGGGCCGCCGCCCGCAGCATCAGGAAGTGTCACGTGATATCAGGTCTCGCGATGTAACAAATTGCTTAACGACAAAAAAGATCTGATATAATTCTGATAAAATGAGCATCAAGCAGAAATAAACCGGCGCCGTATACATGTGGTGTTCGAGGCGCACATACAATACAGACTGCCGACAGTTAAACAGGGTGCGCACAGCTCTTAAAGGGGCCACACCTTATTTCCACTCGTTACAGCTTCCATCCTGAACAGGTACCGGTGTACAGGGGGAGGGGATTAGGCCGTGATTGCAGAGCCATCTCTGCTATTTACGACAGTAAAAGTACTCCACAGCGACTCTTGGCATCGCTGTTTGACAAAAACGGAATCCCTGCATAGTGTGGCTTTAATAGCCATTAACTAGCTTCATAATACTTTTTGAACAAAGTTTAAGAGGAATAAAATGTGCAAATAGGCAAAAACAGCTTGTTTCTGATATTAGTATACTTTAAGGCAGATAAGGAACCAAGATGTACCTTTGAGGGTACTTCCCCATTAACAAACTGGAGGGAACAGTTTTGCACATTTTTTCTGACAGTGTGGCTGCAATTAGTGCAAATATTTTTGCACATTTAGCATTTAACTATGCTACTTGTAACCATAGACTTAACAAAAATATGGACTTAGTGTCCGTGACATCACCCGTAGGTTTCTGAAGAACGTTTTTGAAGCCTAAAGTGGGCGGGGCTGGCCGTCGCCATCTTGGCAGCGAGTCACCTCTCGTCACTCATGAATAAAATAAAATGGGAAAAGAGGCGGGAGGCCTGACGTGGGTGGAGCTGAGGTGCTAATGCTATATGCTACTTGCCTCGCGCTAAAGTGACAGCTGATTAAAGAAGTAAAGCCAACAGTTAAAGTTCATGGTTTTGCCCTTCGAAATACTATAAAAGATATAACTAAAAGTGAGACTATATGTGTATCGTGATGCATTATTATTCTGCTAGTTAAAAATGTATTACCATGCAGTAACTTACAATATTGCTCTGAGCTTGTGCGTGTGACAGTGATTCATGCGCATGCATGTCAGCCTGCACAGCATCACACATCAAGTTCGTAAAGAGCTTTATTCAGTTATTAAATCTGATTTTGGCCGCCTCTCAATTTCTCAAATGGGTTAAACCAAATATATTACCTCAGAACTTCAAGTAAATGCATTAGAAACCCGTGCTCATTCAAGGTGTGCGTGTATTATTTTATTTTTTTACTACCATTTAAAAAAAATTCTTTACTTTGTGACAAATGCTATTAACATTACTATATGAAATCTGGGATTTATCTGTGGTGTGTGTGCATGATGTGTCTCTTTTGTCTCACTGATTCTTTCAGCCACTAATCCTACTTTCTGATGACTAGATGTCTCCATGGAATGTGACCTAAATACAATCTCAATGCAAAAAAAGTTTAGCATTATGCAAATAATATTTCAGTGTGTGTGTTACATTGAGAAGATTTGTGAGATCCGTTTCAAGTGATCTGATCACAAGTGGGCAGTGTTAAATATAAAAAGAGTCCAAAACTTTTTGTGAACCTAGGCTCATTGGAAAATTGTGCCTCTACCTACATTTTAGCAAAAATCCAAAAACACCTGGTCCAACATAGCACTTGTGATCCCGTGAAACAATAGTGAAAATAAAAGAGCTCAGAGGCATGAATGCTTCAGTAAATGCTATTTTATTTCAAGTTTAATTTTGTTAACACTATCGGTCAAGTTTAGGTATGTAAACCCTAACGCTCAAAATAATTAATTGGTTTGAGTAGGACAAACTTAAATTAAACTAATTAGTTCAGTCAAATTCACTTTTAGCACTTTATTTTCCTTTCAAGTTCACAGAACTGATATATTTTAAGTAAACTGAACTGTTTCATTGTTTTCAAGTTTAATGAAATTGTTTCTTTTAATTTAGACGAACTAAGTTTAACTGAAACGGCTGGATGTATATTCACTCAAAAGGGAGAGTAGATGCTAAAATTAAGTGTAATATAATGTTTTTTGTGTGCAAGATTAATGTTAATGTATTAGTTCAATTTTAAAAAAACGTTTGCTGATAATTTACTCACCCCCATGTCATCCAAGATGTCCATGTATTTCTTTCTTCAGTCGAAAAGAAATTAAGGTTTTTGATCAAAACATTCCAGGATTTTTCTCCACAATGGACTTCAATGGGACCCAAACGGTTCAAGTTCCAAATGATAGTTTCAGTGCAGCTTCAAAGGGCTTTAAGCAATACCAGACGATGAATAAGGGTCTTATCTAGCGAAATGATCGGTCATTTCAAAAATAAATAAAAAAGTTTAAGTTTTATAAGCACAAATGCTCGCCTTGCTCTGTTCTGTGATGTGCGTTTGTGACGTCACGTGAAAAGGTCTCACAGAACAGAGTCATCACAGAACAGAGTGACAGAACAGGTTGGAGAGACGATTGAGATTTGTTGACCCGGGGTCTCTCTGCCCACACAACGCAAGGTCTCTCGCTCGCTCTACGCGGTTTGGAGCACAATCTCTGTCTCGCATGCACGCTCGCTCTAGATTACGGGAGATTTTTAACTAATTTGCCGTATAACTAGTCGATCAAGAGTGGCTCAACAGGTAGATCTGTAGATAAACTCATCTTTCAGGCATTTGACCGACCGGGTTGACACTTCAGCGTGAGAAATCGGGGGTGTGGCGTATGAGCGTATGAAACCAATCAAATGCGGGTGTCTCACGGCCAATGCGTGAGAGTTGGCAGCGATGTGTTAACGTCTTAGTTTGTTAGCAAACTAGCTTGTTTAAGCTAGCTAATTTTATTCTACTAAAAGTGTTCATATTGCAATGTATGAATTAACGTACTCAAACGTTTCAAGTTAAGAACAATTAAAATGTATAAGTAGGCTACATAATAAAAATATGCCAGTTCTGCTTACTTAAACTTTACATTTTTTAACTTAAAACATTGCCTTACGTTTTTTGAGTTTAGCCAACTTATTCGGGTTTACAGTTTATGGTAGGTAATATGTTATTTTTTTTTTTAAATGGGAGAGTATTTCATTTCCCAAGTTTCGCGATACGTATACAACAACCAACATAATTTAACCATGCCAGATTAATGTTCAATTGTTTCTGATAAAACCGATCTTGCTTTTTACGCCTGCCACTGGACATTTCCAGTGACAGGTGCAATGCAATTCTATTTTGCAGAAATTTAGCTACAGGCATGTTTATTCAATGAGCCTGGGTTGCATTTGGTGAAACCTTTTTTTTTTTTTTTTTTGGTTAAATCACCCGAGACTGATTTTAATACCAAATCTGAGAAAAAAGATGCAACACAGACTGCTATTTAGCAGAAATTGGGTAGTTACATCACTGTCAGTAAGAGTAATTAGCGATAGGTGAGTTAGTATTGGCATGAAGGCCTTCAAGGTTATAATTACAAGTTAAAGATCCCTTTTATAGTGTGAATGCCAAGTGAAACTGCCTGCGAGCCAGCACTATTCAATAGTCACAACAGAGTCAAACCTCGGGCCAAGATTCAAGCCATCAATACTGCTGTCCAATATAAATGTTCCACTGAAGGGTTAGCCACATTCTTAAAACTCGCAGTTGATGTAATTTACATTTTGTCCTATATACTCTTGTAAGCTAGTGAGCTACTTTTGATTATCCAAGCCATGTTAGTGAGCGCCTGGAATATGGAATAAGTCTCCGGATTTGTTTCAAACAAACACACAAAAAAAACTAAATCTGCTTTCAAATGTGGGAGAAGGAAATTTACTGACACTGTAAATTCTTTTCAGCCCTAATGTTTCTGTTTTCATAGTCAATGAATGACATACTGATTTTACAAATAGCTTCAGTTTCAGGCTGTGTTAATACTGTTAATCCATCTCAGTGTTTGGAGCGCTGGTGTTGTGCTGGTAATCCATGCTTTATGATTGCCAAATATGGGTTATTACCATTTCAATATGTGTTTGAACCTTTCATTTTTTGTTTCTCTCTCTCTCTCCAAATTGAATTACAGATGAAGATGCAAGACAAATATGATAATAGTTGCTACTGTGGATATAGCCACACCTAAAGGCTATTATTTCCCATAAAACCCTTCAGCCATGACCATCACAAAATAATACAACCCTAAGTACGGTTACAACAATAAAATATTTATATATATATATATATATATATATATATATATATATATATATATATATATATATATATATATATATATATATATATATATATATATATCAAAACATCATACTTCTGCTAGAGGGTACAGTCCATGACATGTAAATAATAATAGATTAGTATATAATAGGTCATGTGCAGTGATACATATTGTAGCTACAGTTGATTAAACACATGTTTCCTATTGTCACGATGCGGTAGAAACAAGGAGGAAGCAGGATCCACATGCAGCACACTTTATTCAATAAACTGAAAACTATACAAAGACTCAGACTAGGAACAGGACTCAGACACAGTATAACCAACATCGACAGTAACAACATAAGAACTCACAAGGACTGAACTGAAACACGGCTTAAATACAAGGGCAAACAAGCTAAACGAGATAACAAGGGGCGTGGTATACATGAACACAAACGATGAGCGGGAAAACAGGGAACAGGACTGAACCAAATGCACAAAGACAGGGGGAACACAGACAGTCATCACAACATAGCCCCCCCTCTATGGGCGGCTCCCGACGCCCAACAAAACAGGAAACAAGACAGTTCGGGAGGGTGGTGGAGCGGAGGCGGTCCCGGGGGAGGGATGGAGGGCCAGGTCCGTGCAGGGAACGGGACCAGGGCCTTGCAATGGCGGACCTGGGCCATGGAACGTGGGCGGAGCTGAACGTGCAGGCAGCCAGGGCGGACCAGGCGGTGAAGACCCCTCGGGTGGCCACGGCGATGAAGACCCCTCGGGCGGCCACGGCGGTGAAGACCCCTTCTCAGGCCTTTTGTGCTTATTAAATATTTTGGGTTAATCTGCTTTCAGAACTAACTACTCACATATATTTTAAACATTATGTGCATAGAAATCCATTCAGCAGATTTCCCCACGAAATCTGCAGTCAATGGGGAAATTAGAGATTTTCTCTGATAAGTTTAACCGAGAAGCAGGCATTTTTTTTATTATATTTTAAAATGTAATTCCTATGATGGTAACGCTTAATTTTCAGCATCACAGTCTTCAGTCACATGATCCTTCAGAAATAATTATAATATGTTAATTTGATGCCCAAGAAACATTTATCATTATTATCAATGTTGAAAACAGTTGTGCTGATTAATACCTAGTTCTGGAATGAAACTCTAGATGGCGCAGGCTGATAAGTCTGACTCATTTGGTAGCGATCACATTATCTACATAGCACAGCTGATTGATTGCGGTTGCATCAGCGTCCAATGAGCTGCGACTCAACATTCAAACAAATACCGGGGTGTTGCTGGAAGCAGTATGTAGTGCGCTTTTAATAATAATAATAATAATAATAAACTTTATTTTATAAAGTGCCTTTAAAAGCAACTTCTCAAAGCACTGTACACAGAATTAAAAAAAAAAAAAAAAATAAGCTCAAATAATAAAAGTAACACCAACAATCAAATGCTGATTTAAAAATACATTTAAAAATGTCATAGTTCTGAGCTTCCCTAAGATCAAGAGGCAGAGAATTCCAAAGGACAGAAGCATAGGAAGAAAAAGACCTGTCACCCATATATAATAAGCGTGTATGAGGAACAACCAACAAGTTGGATTGTGAAGATCGCAGTCTTTGATTTGGGTAGGTAACAAACAATTCAGTTAAATAATAAGGAGCCAAGCCATGCAATGCTTTAAATGTAAGCATCATCATTTTAAAATCAACTCAGAATCTGACTGGGAGGTAGTGTAAGAAATTCAAAACTGGAGTAATGTGATTGCATACCCTGGACCCAGTCAATATCCTGGTGGCCGAGTTCTGTACATATTGCAGTTTGTTGAATGTGGATTTAGAGACACTAGCTAAAAGGGCGTTAAAGTAATAAGCTATTTTAGAGACGACAAAGGAATTCCTCAGCTTTTCAGCTACTGAGAAACCAGATTTTGAGTGTATATAAATCTGTGTATCATCAGCATAATGTGATAATGGAGGCCAAGCGATCGCAACAATTGACCAAGAGGTAACAGATACATATTAAAGAGCAGAGGGCCCAAGACTGAGCCCTGAGGAACACCAGTGAGAACAGAGCTCATCTCAGACCTGAAACTGCCCATGGAACGAACTGAGAATGGTCAGTGAAATAGGATTTAAACAACCTCAAAGCTGTACCCGAAATATCAAAATCTTGTTCAAGGCGGATGATTAAAGCTGCTGTAGGTAACTTTTGTAAAAAAATATTTTTTACATATTTGTTAAAACTGTCATTTTGTCCTGACAGTATAATATGAGACAGATAATCTGTGGAAAAAAAATCAATCTCCTCTGGCTCCTCCCAGTGGTCCTATTGCAATTTGCAGAAATACACGCTCCCGTCAGAAACAACCAATCAGAGCCAGGAGGAATGTCTTAGCAGTGTCAATCACGCTCATGTACGCGCTGATCACACCCCTCTCTTGCACAGCGCGAGTGCCGGAGCGTGTACCGTCGTTCAAACTCAAGATTGCCGGCGAGCTGCAGCTATGCTTATGACGGAGAAACAACCTAAACTGCCAATTCTCTAGTGACACCTGCTCATAAAACAAAGAGGTAAAGGGAAAAAGACCGATGACGATAAACAAGCGAAAAAGAAAGAATTAGACAGAGCCCATTGATTCAGTGTCAAAACTCTAGCCGCATAACATGTAGATAAAATGTCACGCACTCTGCTAAGCAACAATTGAAACGTGCTAATTCACTGGCTTGTCATGTTGCTGAAATAATGTACTAGCACACCTTATTGAGCATTATATATCGCTAGAATAATCACTTACATACTGTAACGTTAGTTACCGTTATATTAACGTTATCTTACTAGCTATTTATAAGTTATAGAAAGAGTGCAACATAAAGATACATGTAAGGATTTGAGGACCATGTTTGTAGTCAAAGTATGGGCAGGCCATAGTCAATGTAAAGCATATTGTTGACGTTTAGTCCCTATTAGTGAATGTGCCATATAACTTTTGATCCGCCGTCATCGGTGGCCCTGTTTACTAGCCTGCACGTTCACGACAGGCTCCGCTGTGGAGGACGAGCTGTGGAGAGAGGGCTGTAGCGTAGCAGAGAGCAAGGAGGTGGGACCTGTAAGTTGTGCTTGTTCAAATTTTCAAGCTAAGTCAACGTTTTCTCAAAACTCCCTACTGCAGCTTTAATAGACTATGATCAACAGTATCAACAGAAATGTTTTTTAATAAACTATTTCTAATATATTTAATATGCCGCAGCGCCCACAACTCTAGCCGCGCGCTCTCACTGTGTGTGGAACCGGCAGGAATCAAGCGCGTCTCCGTGTTGTTCATCTGGTGTTGTTAGCCAATCAGACAATAGCACTATTGTATCCGGGTAAGATATAACGCAACAACCAATGACACCCCGTCGACTGGGTTTCAACCGCTACATCTCTCTACACCTCCCCCCCCCCCCCCCCCTCCCAACACACCCAAGTTGCTCAAATTGAAGCGTTATGCAGTTGTGTTTATGCAGCAGATCATTTTGTGAGTATACGCTATCTAAGCTATTGATGAGGTAAAAGTGAAATAAGCATTCACATTCAAAGGAATTACATGTTAGTAAAATCTTATTTTATTTCATGGGTAATTTTTTATTAGCTATGCTAACATGTTTAATGAGCATCAGCACAATGTCATTCATTATCGCTCCTAATGGCTTTTTATTTATCAAATAATAGTATAAGGGTTATGTAATTATCATTAAATGACTAATTGATGATACTTGCTCAGGTGGTTGCTGGTTTCCTAAATCTATCAGATTGCAAGGTTATCTATTACTGACGAGAACACGCAGTATGCGTTTCTAGTGTTTAGTCAAAAGCTGATGAAGTGGGACACAAGAAGCGCAATAGCCCATCTTCTTTCAGCTATGTCTAACCAAGCCTTCATATATGAATTTGAAAGAAGCATATACTCATATCTCCGCATATAAGTGTTAAGCAAGTGTTCTTTGGCATCGCAATTATTTATCTGCAGCAAAATGGCAAATGCCGGTCTATCTCCACTGACTGCACTCCTATTGGTTGTGCTCCCAAAAGTCGTTCATCATTTGCATAAAGTTGAACAGATCTCAACTTGTCGCTTCGCTGGACGGTGTGTGGTCCGTCAATGGTCACTGTCGCTCGTCACATCGGAAATACTGTAGCCAGCCCTCCATTGAAATGAATGGGATAGTGTCGTTTTTTCACTTATATTCATGGTCCCCGCGATCTGACCTCGCAAACTCAAGGTGCAGACGCTCGATTCTGATCCCTTAAGAAAAGAATTAAGCGAGAGCAAAGCTTACACACCATGACTTACATCGCAGTGCATGCATACAGCTCCCATTAACAGGCAATATCTTCACACACTAAAGCCTGGTTCACACGGGACGATTTTAAAATTGTCGGCCGATTTTCCAAACCTGAGAGACCCCACACACGGCGATAAAAAATCACTGGTCTAACAGTTTTGGTCGTACAGTGTGTGGTGCGCAGCCACACGGCAAAATCAACACATCCCACACGAACCGATTTGACACCCGAGCATTCCCAGGTCAGACGGAAAATCTCGCGATATCCCTCGAGATCAAACGTCACTTCAGAGTAAACTATTATGGCGGACAAAGAGGATGCAGTGGCGATAGTTTAAACTATTAGAGAAAACATCCACCGGACTCTCTAGTGCGCCATGCCGCCGGCTGTTTTGATTTTGTTTGTTTGTCTTCCTCTGCGCCTCGTCACCTCGCTTTCTGATTGGCTACACGCCACAGTCCACAGGCTGCGTGCTCGTTCGTCCTCGGGGGACACCTCACGCGAGGAGAAATCGGGCCAAAACAATCCAACATGTTGGATATCCCCGATTTGAGATCGGAGCGGTCCAGACGTCCTTCCGAGCAGACGAGAGCAGTCTTAACACACCACACACGGCAGGAATATCTGATCAGATTATTTTACGATAATCGGAGCATCCTTAAGATGTCGGAAGGGGAAAATCGGGGCTAAAATCGGCCTAATTATCCTGCCGTGTGAACCAGGCTTTAGACAAGCAACTTCTGAAGACAACGAGATGATGAAGTCTAAGACAGGCACCATTTTATATTTTCGGCCACTCCATGTGACATCATAGGGCTGCCCTTTGCCAATCAATTGGCGTGTTTCCACACATGCTTAAGAGATTAAGAGACCGGTCACATTTGGGGGTGATCCCAAAGTGTCAACGTATGACACAGCGTTGAGTTCCCTCAAAAGGGAACAAGTTAGTACAGTTTAGTCATTTAAATGTTTTTTTATTTCATCAACAAACTGGAGTAGTAACAATTTTGTTATTTACAAGTTGCAATGAGTGCAATTAAAATTATTACACATGTTTTAGCTATTTGAGCGTTGATTATTAATTATCTTATTAAGTTTGGTTAATGCATTGATTATTAATTTATTATTTATTTTCAATGTCAGGTTTCGGTTTTGGTTTCAGGTTTGGCCCAGAAGTTAATAACAGCATTTATGTGAAATAAAAATATTTTGTAACATTACAGACTTTTACATTCGATCATTTTAATGCATCCTTGCTGAAAAGTAATGCATATATTTTTTTCTTACCCCAAACTTTCTAAAGCTAGGTCTTCTGAACATTAGATCGCTCCACACCTAAGGCGGTTATTGTAAATGAAATGGTCACAGATAATAATTTCGATGTTCTGTGCCTTACTGAAACCTGGCTTAAACCAAATGATTATTTCGGTCTAAATGAGTCTACTCCACCAGGATACTGTTATAAGCATGAGCCCCGTCTGATCGGTCGTGGCGGCGGTGTTGCAACAATCTTTAGAGATATTCTTAATGTTACTCAGAAAACTTGTCATAGGTTTAATTCGTTTGAAGTACTTGTGCTAAATGTTACGCTCTTAGATGTAAGAAAGAAATCCTTACTGTCTCTAGCATTGGCTACCGTATATAGACCCCCAGGGCCATATGCTGATTTCCTAAAAGATTTTGCAGACTTTCTCTCAGACCTATTGGTCAATGTCGATAAAGCAATAATTATTGGCGACTTTAACATACACGTAGATAATACAAATGATGCGTTAGGGGCTGCGTTTAGAGATCTATTAAACTCTTTTGGGGTGAAGCAAAACGTCAGTGGTCCCACTCATCGGCTAAATCATACACTAGATTTAATTATTTCATATGGAACCGATCCAACCGATATAGATATTATACCGCAAAGTGACGATCTCACTGATCATTACATGGTAACTTGCATAATACGCACTGCTGAAATTTGTCATGTTGCACCACGTTATAGACCAGGCAGAACAATCCTTCCAACCACTATAGATAGATTCTCAAATAGCTTACCTGATCTATCTCAGCTGCTCAGTAAACCCAAACAAACAGATGAACTAGAGGAAATGACTAGCAGTATGAGCAACATTTTCTCTAGTACACTAGATATTGTTGCACCAATTAGATTAAAAAAGGTTAGAGAGAAAACTAAAACACCATGGTACAACAGTGCTACGCATGCTATCAAGAGAGAAACTCGTAACTTAGAGCGTAAATGGAAACGAACTAATTTAGAGGTCTTCAGAATCGCGTGGAAAGACAGTATGTCACGTTATAAAAGGGCTCTAAAATCAGCCAGGGCTGAGCATATCCGCAAATTAATTGAAAATAACCAAAATAATCCAAGGTTTTTATTTAACACCGTGGCTAGACTAACAAATAATCAGACATCTCCAGAGCAAAATATTCCGTTACAATATAGTAGTAATGATTTTATGAATTACTTCAATGAGAAAATAGAAAGCATCCGAAACACAATTGTAAATGTACAATCCTCTATGGTGTCTTATGACTCGGCCTCAATTATGGCCCCCCTAGAACAACTACACCGCTTTACAACTATAGGACAGGAAGAACTAAATAAACTAATCATTGCATCTAAACCAACAACATGTTTATTAGATCCAATACCCACTAAACTACTTAAAGAAGTGTTACCTGTAGTGGAAGAGCCTCTTCTCAATATTATTAACTCGTCTTTATTTTTAGGTCACGTTCCAAAAATATTCAAGCTGGCAGTAATAAAACCTCTCATTAAGAAACCGCAATTAGATCCAAATAACCTAGCAAATTACAGACCCATCTCAAATCTTCCATTTATGTCTAAAATACTAGAAAAAATTGTGTCCGCTCAATTGTACTCTTTCTTGCAAAAAAATGATATCTACGAAAAATTTCAGTCGGGATTCAGACCGCATCATAGCACAGAAACTGCGCTAGTTAAAATTACAAATGATTTACTCTTAGCCTCTGACCAAGGCTGTATCTCAATACTAGTTCTACTTGATCTTAGCGCCGCGTTCGACACTATAGATCATAAAATACTCTTAGATCGACTACAAAACTACACTGGTGTTCAGGGACAGGAATTAAGCTGGTTTAGATCGTACTTATCAGACCGTTACCATTTCGTCTGTTTAAATGGGGAAAAATCAAAGATAACATCAGTAGACTATGGAGTGCCGCAAGGATCTGTCCTAGGCCCTCTGCTATTCTCAATATATATGATGCCACTTGGTAATATTATAAGAAAACATGGAATTAGTTTTCACTGTTATGCTGATGACACTCAATTATATATCTCATCACGACCAGATGAAAACACTAACTTATCTAACTTGACAGAGTGTCTAAAAGATATAAAATGCTGGATGACGTGTAATTTCCTGCTATTAAATTCAGATAAAACGGAGGTATTACTTATTGGTCCAAAAAACTACCCACGAAATCCCTTACAATACAACTTTAATTTAGAAGGATGTCCTGTTACTTTATCCACTACAGTAAAAGACCTGGGTGTTATACTAGACCGCAACTTGACTTTCGAAAATCATATCTCATATGTTACAAGAACAGCCTTTTTCCACCTTAGAAACATTGCTAAGCTACGTAACATGCTATCTGTTTCAGATGCAGAAAAGTTAGTTCATGCATTCATGACCTCGAGACTAGATTACTGTAATGCTTTGTTAGCTGGTTGTCCTGCATCCTCAATAAACAAACTACAGTTAGTGCAAAATGCAGCCGCTAGAGTTCTTACTAGATCAAGAAAATATGATCATATAACACCAATTTTATCATCTCTACACTGGTTACCTATTAAGTTCCGTATCAATTACAAAGTATTACTATTGACTTATAAAGCTCTAAATGGTTTAGCTCCTGTGTATTTAACAGACCTTCTATCGCCCTACAATCCATCGCGCTCTTTAAGATCACAAAATTCGAGGCTTCTGGTCGTTCCTAGGATATCTAAGTCTACTAAAGGAGGGAGGGCGTTCTCACATTTATCTCCTAAACTCTGGAATAGCCTTCCTGATATTGTTCGAGACTCAGACTCGCTGTCCCAGTTTAAAACTAGATTAAAGACGCATCTCTTTAACCAAGCATTCACTTAATGCTTACCTTTTATACTACTTCTGAATCAGTTCGAATGCATTAATATTATGAACATCAGCTATGCTAATTATCTCCCATCTGTCTTTCTGCTTTTATCTCGGGACGCTAGTCCCGAGGTAAATAGCGTTCGTCAGCTCCAGTTTGTATCCAGCCTCTCACGAAGACTTCAGATGCCCCAACACCTGTGGAGAGACGACTAAACGCCTGTGGAGAGACGACTCGACGCCTGTGAAGAGACGACTAAACACCGGCGATATGTTATGCCTAAATTTATACATGATTAACTATCTGTATTTTTCTTTGTACATTTCTGAATTGCACTTTCTGTAAAGCTGCTTTGAGACAATGTGTATTGTGAAAAGCGCTATACAAATAAACTTGAATTGAAAACTTGAATTGAAACTTTTGAACTGTGGTGTAAATTAAAATAATTAATTAATTATAATAATTCTAAAATTGTTCTAAATTAATCATATAAATATGATGTTTCTGGGTGCCATGGAGCATTTTGAGGGACATTAAGGGGTAGTTCAAGCTGATGGGCAGCTCCTCTTTGATCCAGCTGCTCTCTTTCTGATTGGATGGCAGATGGCAGGAGAAACACTCCTCTCAGGCTTAAGAATACCATTGGAGAAACAAATGGCATAATCCTGTTACACACACAGGCTAAGGGCAGGGGTTACAGATCGGGGCTTGTTCATTTAGCTGATGACAGTTAGCTGATAGGGCTAGAAATAAAGCTGTGCAAATGTATGCAAATTTCCTTAGTTATATTAAATGGACATGCAAAGCTGGGTATAAACGAATACAGACACTCAGATAGTATCTCCTTGTTAATATGAATGCATTTGAATAACGTCATTAATATTTTAAAAACGCATCCAAGAGAAATGTTCTGGATGATCTCGAAATAACGGATTACTACAAAAAAATAAATTTTAAACATTCTTTTGAAGATGAAAAAAATGTTGGACTCTCACTAAATGGTTAGACATTGTATATACAGAGCTAAAAAGCCCCCTCTGTTCATTTTTCATGTTCCAGTCTCTGAAGCATCTCTGAATAGGTGTCATTTGTGTGATCCCACCACTTGAACCAAGAACAAACCATTGTGAGTCACACATGAATGCATAAAACACACACACACACACACACACACACACACACACACACACACACACACACACACACACACACACACACACACACACACACACACACACACACACACACACACAGACACACACAGAGGCTGTGACGCTTCATCAGAATCTAAGCGAAGTCCTTCATCCCAGATGTGTGGGCTTCAGTGGCGCCTCTGTTCTCTTACAGTCCTACACAGATCGATGGAAAAGTCCAAAATGCTTTTTTCCCTCGCTTTTTCTCTCCTGTCCTCCTCCACAGCACTGAAAGCTTTTTACATGGTCAGCAAAAAAATAAAAATAAACACACAAGATTGATGTTGCGTCAGCTTGTTATAGTTGTGTGGTCAATAAGTAGAAAAACATCTCACAATGCAAGATCAGGCATATTTAGAGAATCAAACCTACAAACATTTACACATTTGCTCTCTGAGGTGGGGTATGATTGATCGACCCGGACCTCTACAAACACTATTGAGCATCTTTAGGTCTTTCAGTTTGATTAGGTTTTACAGATACCAAGACTAAAGGGGAACAAAACTTGTTTATTTACCACATGCGGCATCCAACAAAGGCAAGCACGACGGATTCGAATCTGAACAGACTGTTCACACTTATTCAAATGTGAACAGGATTCACATTCCCTTTTACCAAGCTTTTCAGTCTCTCTCTCTTCAATACGGTCATCATCTTAAGGAATTAAAATAATGACAAATATATTTTTGAAACAAAAAAAGCTTGTTGAATTGCACTACTTGAAAAAAAATATGCATTGCATTAACCCTGCTTGCATTTTTATGGGCTGAAATTCAACATGGTTGTATATTTAAGCTGTGAATATTTCAATTCAAAACATTTCACACACGTTTTCATTAATAACAATTCAATAATCCATATTCATCTTTCAGATTTCACTTCCAAAATATCCATTCTGTTTAATACAACCTATAATATTTTACAGGAAATTTTCCGGTCCATTTTGTTCCGCTTTAGGCTACAAATTTGCTTTTTTTCTAAGAAAACTATAGAGCAACGGGTGGGAGAGTAATTCATTCATAAAAATGGATTTACAAAAATGGAGCAAGCGGTAAGTTTTTGTGATGATGATCAGGGCCAGTATATGGAAAAGCTGAAAAAGACACAAAAGGAACCTTTTGTGCCTTCACAGTTAGTTTTGCACATGTAAGCAGCTTTCTCTATCGATAACGAGATTCTAATGTTATTCCCGATGTTGATACATAGATAAAACATTAAATCTGAGGTAGTAGACATATATTTATCTTGGTTGTTTAGTTTTCTAAAGTCCCTGTAAAGGCAATTCTAAAAAAAATAATCTAAATACTTTAGAAATGTTAGAAATGTATTGCTAAAACATATAACAAAGACTGTGAAGTAGGACCGTTAAACAGTTTTTCACCATTGCTGTGTTCGGTATCTTTTGGGCGGGGCTAAAACAGGGGCTCGATAACTGGACACGCCCCTACTTGATGACTCACTGGAGCCATTGAGGCTGGCCCCTCCCCTAACAATATAAATAGAGCACATTCACATCAGTTTGCTGCTCAATCGCGAGCCGGTAGGCTACTATTAGTTACTACAGCTTACAGTTTGCTAGCTAGCTATGTCTTCGTCACGGAAATACGTAGGCCTACTAGGCTACCCACTGATCTATACAGAATGATTAGATGTTAAAATGACTAGATGACATCCTATATAGATCAGTGGTACTACCTGGATGCGATCACGTACAAATCAGATCGGTGTCCTTATTTAAATTTCCGAAAAACGACCACATCAAGACGTGGATAATTTTGTGAAGAGCCACCTTGATGGAGAGCTGAGGATCACCACCAAAACCCCCCTCTGTAGTGATAATTTTACACGGATAGTTTTAGAAACTTTCGTCGGAGACAACTGGGATTCACTGATGATCCGCTGTTACGGGTGAACGGGGCCGAACCGACTTTCTCCCGCCTCTGCCTTCATCCTGCCATCGCGCCGACAACTGGTGCCATTATCGGCAGTGTGTGCCCACCAATGAGTGTAAGTTGCCTTGTAGGCTTATGTTATAATTATAGTAGATAGTCCACAGTAACTTGACGGCAGCTTTCCTGCGATTGGGCGTGGTTTCAACGCAGCCAGCAGACACACCCCCAGCGTTTGAGTGCAGAGACGGTAGGCTTGTTCGACTTGAACCGGCGCTGCACAGATCGATCGGTTTATGACATCAAAGTACCGCGAGAGCGATTGAAAAGCATATGGAGCCGTCTGCTCTTTAATCGCTCTCGCGGTATTTTGATGTCATTCACCGACCGCTCTGTGCAGCGCTGTTTCAAGTCGAACAAGCCTTACTGCTGATTTTTTCAAGATTTTGATAGCTTATTTTATGTACTTGCCGCTTTTTCAAATTCAATCATTCAAATTTGTCTGTGTGGCTAATAACACATTTTTCTGTGGTGTGACAAACTCAGAACACTAAGGCTACTTAATTTTGACTTTACAAGGACTTTAACTTTATATTGTGTTGATGTGCTGCAGTACTAGTGTTTCCCTCAATACGTCATTCTCCAGGATTCCCTGAATTCCCGGTCAGGACACTTACCCCTTAATGGACTAAAACAGTATAAAAAGACCAAACTCCCACCTTATTGGGGATGTAGGCTATACCAGATATAGGAAGAGGCAAGTGGACTTAGAATGTACGTAATGAACGTCTGAACGTAATTGAGCGATTCCCAGTGAAATACTGGCATAAAGTTAGCTTGACACTGGATATTCGACATTCGCACATGTATGGACCGTCTCTAAAGTTACATACGACATTGCTTCTACACATGTTTCTAACTTCAATACCATTTGAAGAGAATGACTTAGTCAAAAGTAAAAAAAAAAAACTGTGAAAGTGTTCATGTAGGTGCATGCCATGCATGATGCACACCTTTTTGATATTTCATAAAATAAACTGTCAAATCATGTGTAAATATTGTTATTTTTTCAGTAGGCCTTCCGCATGATCTCATATTTATTGATTGTACATTTATTGTACGTTGACACTTTGGGATCACCCCAAATGTGACCGGTCTCTTAAGCATGTGTAAGCCCTATGATGTCACATGGAGTGGCCTATCTAAAAAGTGTGCATCATGCCTGACACCATGAATAAATTACAGTTGGTTTTATAAAATGGATGGAAAATATTCACAGCTTAAATATACAACCATGTTAATGTTACAACCAATAAAAATACAAGCCCTCAAAATACAATACATTAAAATGCAAGCAGGGTTAATGCAATGCATTTTTTTTTTAAAGTAGTGCAATTCAACACGCTTTTTTGTTTCGAAAACATTTGTCATTATTTTACTTCAATATTAACTGGTCATTTTATCTCAATCAGTAAGATTATATTGATTAAGGACAATCCGTATATTTCAAATCAACCACAACTACCTCCTCTTATACTGTAGAACTTGCCTTTCATCCTGAGGTTCTAGTGACATTTACATAAGATTTAATTTTACAAAATGGGAAATGACATAGAATAAAAATGTTCTATTCACAAGAGTTTTTTTTTTTTTGTTCATTCATTTCAGATCAAGTGTGCTCTTCACTCACAATGTTGTTTCCTTGGCTACCAAGTAGGAGGAGACCGGGTATGGTTGTAACACTTTTTGCTTCAGTAACTATAACTCACTGAATTTTGAAGCTAGAGTTCTCAAACTTTTATACAAAGTACCCACATTTGTTCACTACAAATGGCACCAATTCAATCCTCTACAAGAATATCACAGACCTTGTGAGTCGGTGTCAAATACATGCTGTAGGCCTACCATCGTTACAACCTACCCCAATACTGGGGTAGGTTGTAACACATGCTGGGGTAAGTTGTAACAATTACACAAAAGAAGCAAAAATGCATGCCACTCTATATGATATGCTTCAAAAACAGGTTTATTGACACACAACAACAATGTCTCACTCCCTCTCAGGTGTGTGTGTGTGTGTGTGTGTGTGTGTTGTGTGTGTGTGTGTGTGTGTGTGTGTGTGTGTGTGTGTGTGTGTGTGTGTGTGTGTGTGTGGTGTGTGTGTGTGTGTGTGTGTGTGTGTGTGTGTGTGTGTGTGTTGTGTTTAATCAGAGTCACGGTGCTGACAAATGAATGCCCTGGAGTGCAGGCTTTGTGGGTCCAGAGACTGCATAGGGTCCCATGTACCTTTGCAGCTGATCTGACTGACTTGCCCTTCTTTGTGACCTCATCAGATGCTGGTAGACTGGCAGTCACACCTCTGTCTGTCTTTATTTTCCACCCCCTAGGCATTCTGTAAAAATATTAAAATCAATCAGATGTATGATAGGGCATGGTAGTAACACTTTTTCAAGAATAATTAGCTAAAAAATGCTAATTAGCTAGCTGTATTAGCATACTGGTTTGAAATTAGCAGGGGAAAACTGCATCACATGTTGCCTAAGAAACTACATTTTAACCTAATATATGGCAAGTCAAACTATTTTATCTGCGTATCTGCAATAGTTTAGATACTAGACAAAAAATTGTCTTGGTCCAAAAATTTACTTTCTTACCTCAAAATCATTTTTTTCTCTATAAATTCAGAATGTGTCGATTTCTATGACTTGACAACCACCATGCGGTGTCAGGGAGGAAGTAGGTAGTAAATACTGAAATTATTACATGACTCCTATCTTATCCCTAAGTGGTAGAAATGGTGGTGTTACAACTCTCCCGATGTTACAACCATACCCGGTCTCCCCCTATACACTATCTTAACAAACTGGCAACAAAATTATTTCGACATACAAGGAATATTGAAATAGTTTATAATGATTTTTTATTTTTTATTTATATTTTTTAAAATCTATTAGTTATATACACTCCTGGGCAAAAAATGGCTAAACACTAAGCTTTTAATTGTCTTACCCACAAATTATTGGTCAGGAAATTAGCTAAATTTATGCAAATGCACTACTTAAAAAGTCATTGCAGTTTTAGAAAAACATCAAAGACAAAAGATTTTGGCAGAAAATGGGAAGTTGTGAGTGAAGTAATGAAACTCAATGAAACGTGAGTTGCATGGTGATGCTCCAGTGCGGTGTCTTCAAAAATCTGCAGAGAAATATAATACTATCTCTACCACAGTGAAGCATGGATGAAGAGGTGTCATTGTGGAAGCCTTTTTAGCTGCTGGTATTGGTGAGCTACTTCACTGTGAAAAGTCATTTCATGCTTTGGAGTACAGGAGAATATTGCACAATGGCTTGCTTCCCACAAATGAAAAGTTGTTATCTAAAGAAGAATGACCAGATGTTATTTTTCAACAAGACAATGTTCCTGACCAAATTGCAAAGACAACCAAGAAGTGGCTAGAGAACAAGTTCATTAGGTTCATGTTCTGGCCTGGTCAGAGTCCAGATTTGAACCCCAGTCTATAGTGAATATTTGGTCTCACATTAAACTCAAATGAACTGGGAGACATTTTCCAACTACTCACGAATTCTTTGAAGCAATCGCTGACTCTTCTTTCTGTTTACCCACACGGTTACCCACACAAACATTAAGAACACAAAAGGGAAGGGTATTCTGTGCTAAGTCACTTTAATTATGTTGCAAGCAGGACGGAGCAGAGAGCCGTGAGAGAACGGTGGTGTGATTGATGATGAGCGCTGCACTGGTCTCATATCTCTAACGGAGGAGCTTCGAAAGCATAAAAGGATTGACGACAATGAAGGAGGAGAGATGTTTCGTATGTGTGTGCGGCAGTCGTCCATGAGGAGCTGCCGCTTTTACTTTCATTTTGTGTTTGTTTATATATCAAAGTTGTTGAGTGTTTGCTGGCTGCAGCATTCAGATAGTAGGATCAGAATTTGGCTTAAACAACATGAAAGGATGGATCCATCCTGCCTTGTATCAATGGTTCAGGCTGCTGGTGGTGTAACACCTAACCAGACGCGATGCAATAAGATTAGTGGTCTGGTGGGTCTGGTGTTGGAACAAGAAGTTCGCTCGCTGCTGGGAAAAGGGGCCATAGAGCATGTTTCCCCACCAGTCAGGGAGTCCGGGTTCTACAGCCGGTACTTCATAGTTCCCAAGAAGGATGGAGGGTTGCGTCCAATTTTAGATCTAAGGCATCTGAATCGGTCTCTGAGGAGATTCAGGTTCAAGATGCTCACTATTCCCACCATCGTGAGTCAAATCCAATCCGAGGATTGGTTTGTCACGATAGATCTAAAAGACGCTTATTTTCACATCTCCATCCTTCCATCTCACAGGAAGTTCCTGAGGTTTGCTTTCGGGGGCGAAGCTTACCAATATCGGGTTCTTCCATTCGGCCTAGCACTCTCCCCTCGCACTTTTACCAAGTGTATGGATGCAGCTCTAGCACCCCTGAGGCTCGAGGGTATCAGGGTGCTCAATTACATCGACGACTGGCTAATATTGGCCCAGTCGAGAGAGCTGGTGATTCGGCATCGAGATGTCGTCCTCGCCCACATCCAAAGACTGGGGTTGAGACTCAACACGAAGAAGAGCGTGTTGACACCAGCCCAGAGAACCACGTTCCTGGGAGTGGTGTGGGACTCAGTCACGATGCGGGCACGATTGTCTCCTGCTCGGGTCGAGTCTATCCTGACCTCAGTGTCCAGGATAAAGCTAGGCCAAACCATCACTGTCAAACACTTTCAGAGAGTGTTGGGTCTCATGGCAGCAGCGTCCAGCGTGATACCTTCTGGCCTGCTACACATGAGAGCTCTACAGTGGTGGTTAAGAGCCAAGGGGTTTTTCCTGAGGGGGAATCCATTCCGCTTGATAAGGGTTACGCGCAGATGCCTTCGTTCCCTATCAATTTGGAAGAAGCCTTGGTTCTTGTCCCAGGGTCCCAGGCTGGGAGCGTCATGTCGCCGGATATCTATTTCGACAGACGCCTCCCTCACGGGCTGGGACGCGGTCATGGACGGCCACTTTACGAGAGGTCTCTGGCAGGACCATCATTTCTCTTGGCACATAAATTGCCTAGAGATGTTGGCGGTGTTCCGAGCTCTGAGGAGCTTTCTGCCAGACCTCCATGGTCACCATGTCCTAGTAAGATCCGACAACATGTTGGTGGTATCTTACTTAAACCGTCAGGGGGGTCTGAGGTCCGCCCCTCTGTGCAGATTGGCACATCAGATCCTCCTGTGGTCCCAGCGGAGACTGTCGTCTCTCAGGGCGATGTATGTCCCGGGGGACCAGAACCAGGGAGCAGACATGCTGTCGAGGCAGGGGCTGAGGCCCGGGGAATGGAGACTCCACCCGAGGTGGTGGAGTTAATATGCGAGAGGTTTGGCCCAGTGGAAGTGGACCTATTTGCGTCTCGAGAGACGACACACTGTCCACTGTGGTTCTCCCTCACACATCCAGCCCCGCTGGGGTTGGATGCCATCACGCAGACGTGGCCGAGGCTGCGTCTGTATGCCTTTCCCCCAATCGCTCTGCTCCCAGCAGTTCTGGAAAGGGTCCGTCAGGACGGGGTCAGCCTACTATTAGTAGCCCCGTTTTGGCCGGCCCGAGTATGGTTTTCGAACATCATCCTGCTTCTGGCAGGCCCGCCGTGGCAGATCCCTCTGAGGAGGGACCTGTTGTCTCAGGCAGGGGGCTCAGTTCTCCACCCTCGGCCCGAGCTGTGGAAACTGTGGGTCTGGCCCTTGAGGGGGCACAGTACCTAGAAGCCGGCCTGTCAACAGAAGTGGTTGAAACCATACTCACTTCCAGAGCTCCCTCCACGAGGAAGTTATACGGCCTTAAGTGGAATGTGTTTTCCACTTGGTGCAGAGAGCGTGATCTGGACCCAGTTCACTGCCCAGTGGCTTCAGTGCTGGAGTTTCTCCAAGACCGCTTTTCTGATGGGCTTACCCCGTCCACACTCAAGGTTTATGTGGCTGCCATTGCGGCATTCCACGCTCCTCTGAGTGATGGCCCTCTGGGGAGGTATCACCTGGTCGTACGTTTCCTCCGTGGAGCCTGAAGGATGAGACCTGCGACTCGCACCAGGGTTCCCTCCTGGGACCTGGCGGTGGTTCTCGAAGGGCTGGCCGAGGCCCCCTTCGAACCATTGGAGTCGGCTGAGGCTAAGAACCTTTCGTTTAAGGTGGTCTTTCTGTTGGCCATTACTTCTCTGAGGAGGGTAGGAGATCTTCAGGCGCTCTCTATTTCTAAAGGGTGCCTGGAGTTTGCTCCCGGCAATATTAAGGCCATCTTGCATCCCAGGCCCGGCTATTTGCCCAAGGTGCCGTCTAATGTGGCACGGCCTATGGTTCTGCAGGCTTTTCATCCTCCACCTCATGTGACGGCGGATGAGGAGAGACTTCACCTGCTCTGCCCTGTCAGAGCACTGCGATGTTATATCCAGAAGTCCTCCTCATGGCGGAAGTCGGACCAGTTGCTGGTGTGTTTTGGGTCGCCCAAGAAGGGGCTTCCCGCCTCTAAGCAGACCATCAGCAACTGGATTGTTCAGACTATTTCCCTGGCCTATCAGGTGCGCAATTTGCCTTCACCTATGGCCGTGAGGGCTCACTCCACCAGAGGCATGGCGTCCTCTAAAGCCCTCCTTTCAGGGGTTTCTATCCATGACATATGTGAGGCGGCTGGCTGGGCCACTCCGCACACATTCATGAGGTTTTACAGTCTGGACCTTCCCTCTACACCCGGTGCACGAGTGCTTTCGTCCTAAGTTGTGCCTGAAGACAGCTTCACACTAGGATGAGCGGGGTTCGTTGTGTTATAGTGGGTATCTCGTTCCGCTAGTGTCGTCACCGATGAAGTTCGAGTTCCTCGAAAGGGAACGTCTCGGGTTACGTATGTACATCAGCAGCCATATCACCCTGTAGCCCAAGACTGGTTGCCCACTGAAGCTAAGCAGGGCTGAGCCTGGTTAGTACCTGGATGGGAGACCTTCTGAGAAAACCAGGTTGCTGCTGGAAGAGGTGTTAGTGTGGCCAGCAGGGGGTGCTATCCCTGTGGTCTGTGTGGGTCCTAACGCCCCAGTGTAGTGATGGGGACACTATACTGTCAAAATAGCACCGTCCTTCGGATGAGACGTTAAACCGAGGTTCTGACTCTCTGTGGTCACAAAAAATCCCAGGATGTCTTTCGAAAGAGTAGGGGTGTAACCCCGGCATCCTGGCCAAATTTGCCCCTTGGCCTCTGTCCATCATGGCCTCCTAATCATCCCCATATACTGATTGGCTTCATCACTGTCTCCTCTCCACCAGTAAGCTGGTGTGTGGTGGGCGTTCTGGCGCAATATGGCTGCCGTCGCATCATCCAAGTGGATGCTGCACACTGGTGGTGGTTGAGGAGATTCCCCCCTTCTATGTAAAGCGCTTTGAGTGCCTAGAAAAGCGCTATATAAATGTAATGAATTATTATTAATTATGTAACCCTTGTTCCCTGAGAAGGGAACGAGACACTGCATCGGTTCGCCACACCTCACCCGCCTGGAGCACTTGCTTCATAGCAAAAGCTGACATCTCATGTGTGCCGGCGTGCTTTGTACACATCCGCATATGCCGTCACACATTACGTCATCACACAACGCCAATAGGATTGGATTCGGTTTCATTCATGAATTCAGACGCGCTACGCTGAAGGGCGTTCCCCTAGTGTCGTCACCGATGCAGTGTCTCGTTCCCTTCTCAGGGAACAAGGGTTACATACGTAACCCGAGACGTTCTTAGTAGTCTTCTGTGGGGTATGAAAAATTGTGTTTAATGTGGTAGTTCACTATTAACTAATAAATAACTACTTTCAAATAATGAAGCATCAGAATTCTAAAGTGTTACCCAATATTTTTGCTGCCCTACGCACAAACATCCACTCTCTCATCCATCCAAACACATTTTAACAGATGACTATAGAGGACAAACATGCTCAATTTCTCAAGTAATGCTGATCCTCAGAAAGAATCTTTTCACATTTAAGCAATCACTTGAACAGGGAATGAACAGTTAAACATTAGCGCTTCATCTGATCAGTTCTGATGATTATCTTACAAGGATGAAGGATCAGGCTATGTGAGCCTTGCTAAAGGTCAGTAAAAAAGGAAGTATCCACTAAAAGAAATTTCAAACCATCTCATTAAAGCCTCCTTGTCACTCTTTGATCTGATGTTGGATTAGTCGGATTAGCCTTTAGGATTAACTCTCGGTTTTTATGGTTGTTAATTGTACATGATGGTATCAGGCCACTTTTACACATAGCCAGGAATTTAGAGAAACGAATTCCCCGCTTTCAAAAAAGTTGTAATTTACATCAACCCGCATAAATACTCCGTCAATCGCCATCATAACTATACCAGGGTGCTCATATGACGTTAAGCCTTTTCTGGTGCGTAATGTGACATTTCTCCCAGTTGACACGGCAACATATAACCAGCGTTATCAGAAATCCCCACTTTGGCCGGAGTTTTTAGAAATATTTTTTCTGTGATAAAAACGGGGTTTTCGTGTAAATGAGAGGCCAAACCACAGGGAAATATCTGCATCTTCCCTTCGTGTAAACGGGGCATCAAGCACACTCTGTCGATGCATATTAACTACTGTGCAATTTTTCTACATTCCTAATCATATTTGTTGTTTTATTAAAGTTTATGACTATCAAATCGCTGTTATCAGATCAGATCTGACATTGTGCCTTGAAAGTGGGGGAGCAAAAATGAAGCGATTTAGTTGCAGATGAGCCTCCATTGACATATAAATGCTTGCAGTTAAGATACCTAGATACATAAAGCCTTTTATATATATATATATATATATATATATATATTATATATATATATATATATATATATATATATATATATATATATATATATATAATATATATATATAAAAGAATAAACAATCTCAGAAAACAAGTCAAATTGTCAAATTAAGAAAGTGTGTGTGTGTGTGTGTGTGTGTGTGTGTGTGTGTGTGTGTGTGTGTGTGTGTGTGTGTGTGTGTGTGTGTGTGTGTGTGTTGTGTGTGTGTGTGTGTGTGTGTGTGTGTGTGTGTGTGTGTTGTGTGTTTGTGGAAATTGAGTGACTTTTACAATTTTTAATGTCATATTTTGTAATATTTGCCGTTTTTAATTTTGTTCTAGATTTTTCTCATCCAGTTTTTTTGTACTATAGATTATTTTCTCATCCAGTTTTTTTTAGACATATATATAAAATTGTGCAATAATTCTCATTTATGTATTGAAAAATAAGAATGAGCTTTTTTTAAAGATAATTTGAGTAACCTATTTATATAAACTGGCTGTAGCATTTACATAACATTTACATGGATTTTTGGAAAAACCCTAAAACCTACAATATGAATGACTTGCCAACTATCTAAAACATACAGACATACAATGATTAGGTAACTTTTTCACCTTTTTCCACTACTAAAAAAAAAACATATGCATCTGTGCCTGTATCGAGATCACCAGGTGCTAAAGACAGTAAACAGGTGGATCAGCCTTATATCCCAGATCAGCCCTGATTACATCCCAAAGCCTTGCTGTTTGACCCTGACCTGAACAGACCACCCTGGTGCTCAGCAGGGTTAAGTTGTTCCACTATGCTGATACGCTTAAAACGATTAAGGATTGAACGTAGGAGAAGGAGGCTAGACCCGAGGAGGCTAGTCAGAATGAAAGCTATTGTTTACCACTCTTGATACTGTTGTATGGTGAATAGGTAAGCTGAGAAGTCTAAAATGAATTCTGCTTCATTGGTTTAAGGATGATCTGAAGCTAATCTCAAATAAGAAGGTGCACATAGATTGACTGACTAATCCGCTGTTTATTAAGAGAACCCAAAGGATACGCTATTAGGTTGAGGTATTAAGACTTTTGTTTTACCGATGACGGTTGTTGGCTTCGTGGACCATAATTTCTGAAAGACTGCCTCCATAGTTTCCTTTAAAGGCAGCAGGAGAAAAAAGAAGAGAGGGAAGGCAAAACATTCTATGTTCAGTTTGAGTCTTGATGCTTTGTTTTTCGGTTTCCTGCCTGCCTGAGTTCTCAGTCTCCTTGCTTAATTCGTTCGATTTGTTTGTTCCATGTATTAAAGCCCTGAGTTTTTCTTAGTTCTTAGTTCTCGTTTACATGTGTTGTATTTCTCCATGTTTTTGTCATTAAAGACTTATTTAATTTGATTCTCTTTTGTTGTGCGATTCATATACACAACACAACTGAAATACACAATTTCTATTTAAGGCTCCTTTTATAAGCTTGCGCTCATAAATTTTAGAAATTGTAGGTACATATCTTTATATTCTGTTGTTCATAATTCAATTAGCTTTTTATCGATTTACTATTTTTAACACAGTCTCATCCCAAGAAGTCATATATTGACGTCTTGGGACGTCTTTTGACCATACGTCAAAATCCGCCTTTTTAGGGTACCCTTAAACGTCGGTTATATGACGATCCTGGGACGCCATACAACTGACGCTTTACCTTTAACGTCAGTTAGGTGACGGGATAGGTTTAGGGGTAGGTTTAGGTCTGGGGTAGAGTTAGTATCCGATAACGTCATCTAACCGACGTTTAAGGGTACCCTAAAAAGGCGGATATTGACGTATGGTCAAAACACGTCCCAAGACGTCAATATATGACTTCTTGGGATGAGACTGCGCTGCTATTTTTGATCATTTATTTGTCTCATTGACTACCGTAAAACTTCAAATAATAGCCGAGTCCCGAATAGACGCCTGTCTCTTTTACACGCCTGGTGTGGCGACGGGTTTGGGTAAATAAAGGCCGGTCTCAAATTTGTGTCCCGCAAAAACCTTTTTTGATGAGGTGAGTGATGTAATAGAATGACTGCTGCGCTTGACAGGGCGCAAATGAGCAGAAAGAGAGAGATAGAGCCCCAACCGCGCGCGCACACTCTCACGTCTTCAAACAACACCAGCGCTGTCTTGCTCTCTCTCCCTCGCGCATATTAAAGGGATGCTCCACTTTTTTTGGAAATAGGCTAATTTTACAACTCCCTCAGAGTTAAACAGTTTCGATTTTACCGTTTTCGAATCCATTCAACGAATTTTCTGATATTTAGAAGAATATCAGTAACCAGACAGTTTCTGGTCCCATTGACTTCCATAGTAGGAAAAAATATATACTATGGAAGTCAATGTCTTTGACTGACATTGTCGTCCCTCGCGGACTACTGCTGGCTACACAAAAGAGAAACTCAACATAAAATCAGGCCTGTTCCTCTCTCGATCTTCACCGTCGTCGCTCCTCCTTTTATGCTTCCGCTCCTCCGTGAGAGATACGATGTGTCATTCATTATCACTCACGCCACCGGCCTCGCGCCGTTCTGTCACGTCCCTCTGCCTCTTCATGCTCGCCACAACTGCATTTTCTGTTTTCAATTTATAATTCTACATTTGGGGCGGGGCCGGGGGGGCTAGGTTTATGGCTACTATGGATACTTCCCCACCAACTCCTCCCGGTACCTGCAGAGGCGTTTTTGTTTTTTAGCGGTGTGTTGGGGTTTCGGTACACCAGCCATGTCAACAAATCAATGAATGAAAATGAGCTTATGGTACTATGGTACTGTATATTTGTAGAACTTAAAAAACAGAAACAAAAAAGATGCTGCAGCCAATGAGCAACTGGCGGGGGCTGGCTGCAGGACGACTCAATTGGCCACAATTTTTTTTACTGAGCACATTGCATTCAAAATCTACGGTGTGCGCCCCTCAGTTTGAATAAGACATGACGCTAAGGGAATAATTGGTTTTGGAAACCAGGACACCAGGAACAGGTCTCCACATGATTTCTACACTACACTGAACTATTTGGCCCACGTCTGCCAAGATATAGCCTACCTTTCCTCACCCACAACACATTTCGTTGTGACTCAGAAGGATTGGAAGCATTGACAAATGTCCTTTTTCATTCTGCTTTGAGGGATAATGGTTTAGTTGTTATGATTCATAGGATTCAACTCAATGTGTTGGCTGTAGCGGAGCTTTTGTAAGATATTATCATCATGACACTACAGTAGGGTATAAGTAAGATTCCTTTCATTTTCAACACAAAGGACTTAAAGACCTGGCAAAAGGGGACATAAGAGGAAATGGCAAAATAGCACAGGTTGAATAGGCCAATCAAATAAAATAACAGATCCTAGCGTGAAGCTATATATTGCTAAATGAGACCAATTTAAACTCTCAGAAAAATCCCAGAGAGGGCTATGAGGTCGTCTGCAGAGTGATCATGGATATGCAGAGAAATTGAGGGCAAAAGAGACAGTTGATGAAATGATGTTGAATTAAATCAATTCGTTTTGAATAAGCGGAGACATATTGAAATGTCGATGGACACTAGCATGTCTAGCACAAATTTATTTACAAGAAGGAACATTTACACACCCATTTGTATCAAAAAATGGGCCCTGACCCTTGTTAGACATTGCTTTTTTTCATAACAGTGAAGAAAAATAACTGTATAAACCCACACACATTCAAAAAGGAGACATTTTCCACAAATGTTTCAAAACATTTTCTCTCCAACAAATAGGTAGAAAATGGTTACTTTACAGTTTAAAATGTAACAGTATTTTCTATCAATAAATAGTATATAGAAATCTAATTTAAATATATAACACTTGTCTATAGCATACATTACCAATTCAATTTAATAATATCAACTGTTACATTGTTTAAAATATTTGTATTCATTTTAAATTATAGTAGGCCTATATTAAAGGTACCAGTTTGTACCTTTTCATGGAAGAATCCATACAATATTCTAAAATGCGATAGGCAGTGTTTAAATAGACTATCTAAACATGATTGTATTTCCATGACAATCTGTCAGTGGCAGGTTTTTTTTTTTTTCAGTGCAGACTCGCTCATACCATATTGTTACCCTCCACAGGTTTGATTTTTATGATTAATGACAGCAGTTGATTACTGTTTGGACATTATGTTAAATTAAGGCTCCGTAAGCTCATAAACAGAATTGATGGGATTTTATGTCTCTAGTGCAAACTAAATGACAGATAGAGGAATGAGATTTACAGTGAAATACTACGCTATGTGCACAAAACGAGACGCGCAAAGATTCCAGTCAAAGCAATTATTCTGAATCTGTCCACGCTGAACGCAAAAGCAACAAAACACAACAACTCACAGTGAATCTGAACAGAGCAAAAAATCTGCGTGCCCTCTTTGTGTGATCTGTCACAATGCACTATTGAAAAGCATAAAAGTAAGAACACATACACTGTAAAAAAAGTTAACTCATTATTTTGAGTTATCTTTTTGCATGGGTTTTTTTTAGTTTAACTAACTTATTTCGATAAGTTGAGGACAAGAAAACTTAAAATTTCTTGTTGTCTGGACAATCTAGTTAAAAAAATAAGTTGAAATAACTAAATTGCTAAAATATTTTTTACAGTGTACCTTGCATTTTCTTTAGTGCAGTGAAGCCTCCAAACTCCACACTTTATTTTCTCTTTGAACTTCATAATTTTATGTCAGATGTTTTCCAACTTGCAATCAATCTCTTTTCATCCATGATAGATGTTTAATCTTCATGAGGAGCAGAATTTTGGCCAATCAGATTTAAAAAAAAAAAATAATAATAATTGAGATGTTTACACTCTGGCAGTGTGATTTGTCTTGACAAAGCCTTTCCTTCAAATGAGACGTTAAACCGAGGTCCTGACTCTCTGTGGTCATTCAAAATCCCAGGATGTCCTTCGAAAAAGAGTAGGGGTGTAACCCTGGCACCCTGGCCAAATTTGCCCCCTTGGCCTCTGTCCATCATGGCCTCCTAATCATCCTCATATACTGATTGGCTTCATCACTGTCTCCTCTCCACCAGTAAGCTGGTGTGTGGTGGGCGTTCTGGAGCAATATGGCTGCCATTGCATCATCCAGGTGGATGCTGCACATTGGTGATGGTTGAGGAGATTCCCCTTTCCAAGTAAAGCGCTTTGAGTACCCAGAAAAAGTGCTATATAAATGTAACAAATTATTATTATTAAAATTACTATTATTATTATTTAATTTTCAGTGAGAGTTGGCGATGTTCTTTGTCATTATTAGTATGTAAAATAAAGAAGCTTTGTACTAACTGAATTATTACAAAAAAATTAATTTGTCTATTTACTACTAAGCTTCCAATAGACCTTATTCACAGCAACGCCACCTTTGACAGGAATGAAAGCGAGGCCGTGAAGCATAGACATAGACATCATGCTTTTGGATTGGTCTGCGACAATATCTTTCCAAGGAATTTCAGTGGACAAAAAACTACAGATGCAACATGAGCTGTGGAAAATTATAAGTGATAGGAGCTTTAAACAGCTTTTTACAGTGGATGCCATTGTAAACATGGTCTACCCCTTACAGCCTCGCTTTCATACCGGTCATGACGCTGCTCTGAATAAGGTCCAAAATTCACTCCCTGAAAATATTGATTCTTGGTGTGCGAATATCGATGCAAGATTCAATACAAAAACAAAACAATATTGCGCTACTATGCTGTATCAATTCCCCCACCGCCCACCCCTAGTTAATGGCATTATGAGCTAACCTATCCAGTTCTTTTTTATTTTTGGTGTGTTTTATTCAATTTTATTCAAGAAGTAAAAAAAAAAATTAGTACCAATCTGCATATGCGATGGACATCGGTTATGCTCATCTTTGCTCACTTTGTGGGTATCTTAATTAAAAACCGGAAACGATGCCACTTGTTTTATATACAGAACTTTGTTGTGCATAACCCTCATAAGAATGCCCACTAGCGAGCAACAGTGCAATCCTGCTGTCAACCTCCAACAATAAAATCGCTGCCAGTGTAAATGTTGCAATTTGAATGAGCATGAAAGAGATATAAATTGTCAGTCATTTGTATAATAAATTATATTAAATAAAGGCCAGCCTGCTAGATAACAGGCCCTTGCCTAATTAGAGCAGCACTGAGTTAATGAGTGTGAGCGAGTCTGTCCATGTGCCGCTCAGTCCTCACTGTAAATAGAGGTCACCCAGAGAGCAGTGAGCTGTGAATACATGCTTCTGAATGCACTGTCCATTACAGCCCATGTGTGTTATGGGCTTCTTATCTAGTCATAGATACAGACTCACATATACAACATATTTTGTTTACAAAAGTCAAAGAACTTAGATCATTAAAATATTGCTCTTTGAACAGTTGCAAAATACAAGACAAGTTAATTTACTTTAATACAGAGATATTTATAGTTAGATACAGGAATATAAATATGTTTTAAATTTTTTTTACAAAAAAACAACTAGCCACATTTTATGTCTCTTTGTAAACAGATTGATAGGAATGCGCTATTTTAATTTTGAGTCCTGTTCGTGGCAAATATTTGTAAAAAGGTTTTGCAAAAACCATTGATATAGAAAATACAAGATTGGAGAAATCCCATTCAAATGCATGGCTCGCCCACCACCTTCCAAGAATCACATTTCTTGTCATCATACGAAGATAAATTAATAGATTCCTGATTAAAACAGTTGAAGTTGTCTATCTTCTCTTCCATTATGAATTCATGAATATGTTACTGGAGTGATTTGAAATGAGAATGAAGCAGAGAAGGGAGTGTGTGTCATTAGGCTTAAAAGATAAGATAGCACACTGACAGGAATTCACATTTGCCAATCAGAATGCTGCTTGTGTCGTAGGAGAGTAAATCCCCTCGTTTGCCATTATAATAGGTATATTTTTGAAAATGGAGATTGGAAAGCAAAACCACAGAGGCTGTTATCAGACAGGAAGGTGTAGAATTCATAAGCGGAGGGTGTCATTACCATCTGAAATGCAAACTGAATGCGATCAAAACAACACTCTAACTAACATAGGAAAACAACTGTCTCTCATTTCAAACTGATGTGTCCAGCGGACATGATGAGGATTGCTTTTGTTTGGAAAAGGCATGCTTTTCAATGCAGTGAGAGAGCTTTTGTACTCTGGAAGACATCAATATGTTTTGATGATTGAAGAATAGATCTCTCTCTCTCTCTGTGTGTGTCCACTTAATTTTGTCCCCATGCATCTTGAAATCACAACACAAATAAATTTGACTAAAATGACTGACATACGGGTTCCCAGCTAACAATTTATGGTTCCCAGAACGTTCTGGGAACGTTAGTTTTTGGTTGTGGGAACGTTCCCTGAAGGTTATGGTTTAGGTTAGGTTTTGGTTCCCATGGAAAGTTTTCTGAACGTTTAGGGAACGTTAGTTTTTGGTTACATTGCAACCTTTAGGCAACCTTTAGGGAACGTTCCCCTAACGTTCTTTTTTACATTCTCCTAACCTTTAAATAACTTTAACAACAATGGTACCAATTTTATTATTACTTTAAACTGTCTGTGCATGAGCAGGAATTAATTATTATATATTAGCAGGAATGAATGAATGAACAAACAAACAGGCAAACTTGATGGGATTTAAAACTTTAATATAAAATGAAAATACAAAAAATATAAAAGGCCTAAAAAAAAAATAATACAAGAATCAGAGTCAGATTTATACAATTTTAGTATACAACTATGTAGGGCTGGGTATTGACACAAATTTCACAATTCGATTCACAAGCTTGCAATTCAATTCGATTTTGATTCTGATTCGATACAATATTGATTATTTTGGATATGTTACAATAAATAAACATTTATAATGTGTTTAGAATTTTTTTTTTAATTACCTTTACAGGGACTTTAAATTACCCTTTTATTTATTTTTTATAATAAGATTATATGAAATATAAACATTTAAATGGTGGCTGCCAGATTTATTCAAATATGCATAAAACATTGAAGAACATTAAGATTATAATGCATATGTAATATCGTGCTTATATTTTAACAAAATGCTCCTCTCTAGAGTTATTTTTTCTAGCTGACTAACAAGTTTATGGCCACATGTGGTTTTTCTGAGGTAAATATGACGATTCATGACATTGATTACAAGCTGTTTAACTGACGTCTTTCCACGGTTGAAACACTGATTGAGCGAATCAATGTGACATGATACGGATTTCTATAAGTTTTACTCTATCTTTTAACACACTTTCAGATGCTCATTAATGTTTATTTTTGCGCTGTATTGGTATTATTAAGCCGGAAGAGATCAAAGCGCTCCGCGCTGCTGCTTCTCTTTAGCTGAGCCAGAGCGATCTCACGCCACAGCGCCAAAACGGTATTTGTGTTTTTGAATTTCAAAAGAAAATGAACGTAATTTGAAAATTCACACGGTTGATCAATAGTAACAAAGGACAAAGATTATTGCGATGTTTTGGATGCGTGCTACAATGTTCCATTAATTTAAATGAAACAGGATTAATCGATTCTTGAGATTTAAGAATCGATATCGGTTTGTAAAAATGAGAATCGATTAATATCGAGAAATCGATATTTATTACCCAGCCCTACAACTATGACATAATATCAATACAAGTACAAATGGAGTGGGATGAAGAGTGCAAAGTAATAGTGCAAATGTAGTGTGCAAGATGCATAAAGTATGTAATGTGTAGGTGAATGGCCAAAGTGGCAAAAATATAACAACAAAAATAGGGCTCCATGGTTCTGAAGGTTCAGTCCTTCTCAGCTGGCCTAAAAAGAAAGAAACAAAAGTTTGATATGTCATACTAAGAATGAACACATTGACAAAAGCAAGACAAATTGCTTTACTAACAACCCTGTTTTTTATGATAACAAATATTGATAGTTTACCCATTCCATTGATTATTATGAACATCACATAGAATAATTTCAATTTACCGTCTGTGTGGGGCAAACTTTAGCACTTGCCCAATCAAGTCTTCCGCGTCTGCTGCAGCGCGTGAAAGTTTTTCTTGGAGGTCGCTAGAGTAGAAGTCAAAATGAAGCAGTTACAAGTCAAATTAAAACCTTCAAGCTAAGAATAATACTGATGTGAACAATAAAATAACACCTACCTGTAATAACCCTGCAGATTGTCAGGTCCTGGAAGGCCTTCTTTGGCCTTTCTGCCCCGCAGACTATACTGTTTCAGCACGTCATTGGTTGCCACTTGCCGTAGCATGCGACGCATGGCAGTACCTCTGGTCGAACCTCCAAGGGTTGTCAGGAAAAGTTGCTGTAAAACATATAGAAATACAAATTATACATGTAGAACAAAGTGGAGAGCTTGTACAATCTCATTTTGTAAGAGCCGTCAGTTCAGTTATAATGATATTTGAAGTTATGCAATTATATAGTGTTAATCTTAGGGCAGGACTATGGCCACTTAATTACCATGTTGTCCCTCCTCTCCTGTTGACCGAGACTCCTGTCGAACTCTGTGACTGTAGAGCATGGCGACAGCAACATGTCATCGACTGGAGCAGAGGGAGGTGACTGGGAGCTCCTTAAGAGCATGAGCAGCTCATCTATCTTCTGCTTCATCTTCTCCTCAAATGCATCCATCTGCTGTGCCATAGGGGTAATGGATGTCCTCACGGCTATGGAAAAAATGATTGGTGTTAGTTTTAGTTGCTATACATTATATACTTGCATATGTGAACAACTTAAGTTAGTCTTCTTACCTCTCATTTCCGTCTCCATGGCTGAGCCACCTCCCTCAGTGTGATGAGTTCTGCTGTTTACAACAACAAAAAGAATCAAGTTATTCTCAAGTTCCTTGTCATGAAATTGTATTTAATTGGAAAATTCAAAGCCACTGTACCTTCAGGCTGAGCTTGCGTCACAATAGACCCATTCAATTCTGGGTGACTGGCTGGTTTTCTGTGTGGTGTTGACTAAAAAGTAAGTAGATATGAATATTGGTGTTCATTTATGGCAGGTTTCTTGCGCATGGCAAAAAAAAAAAAACCTTACATGCAGGTGGTGGAGGCATCTGCAGGCCTGTAAAAAGACAGAAAGAGACAAACACATCAGAACAGTCACATGATATGCACCAGGTTGAATGTCAGTACTCAGTAGTTCCATGGTAGGAAATATGACTCTGGTTTCTTAAATGCATGCAGAAATGTTAACTTACGGACAGGGCTTCCTGACACACACTCTGTCCTGGAATGCTTTCTTGCTTGTGGAACAGTTTCATCTGAAATAAAAGACTAAACAATTTGTACAGATTACAAAAAGAAAATTTTAATGGTGTAAATAATTCCTTCTGTACTTTTTTGAGAGCCAGTAGCAGAACAAAGCATTATTTCCATACAGAGAAAACTATTATTTATTTATTTATTTATTTATTTATATATAGTATAGCAGCAATAGGTCACCTGTACAGAGCCAGATTTTCTTGACTGTATATTTGACCCAGAAGTACCTGAGTGAACCTTATGGGTGGTGTTCCTCGCTGCAGGAGTCACTGGTCTCATCCATAGGTTTGTTCATGGGCGTCGTAGCCCAGAGACTTTCTAATGGGGAGACACAGCAGCCATAGAAATGCTAATTAATTAAAAGAACCAGTATATCTTATTTGTAACAAGAACGCAAGCAGGTTAACATGACACAAAACATACAATGTGGCAAAGCATACACGTTGTGCACCAGCATACAAAGCCCAATATATATGCATTACAGATATATATTAGTACAGCCATTAGCTAGAGCTAAATCCATATTACAGCTACAGGACCCAAAACAGTCATATGAGCATGCGCAGTGACGGAATATAACAAAGCCCTACGAGGGAAAGGCATAAGGTTAAACCCCAAACACTTCAGTGTTTCCCCTAGGATTTTTTTTAAGGGGGGGGGGGGGGGGGGGGGGTGGGTGGATACGTGGTGTAAATTTTTCAAATCAAAAAGCATGTCTAATTAATTGAAATCATGTATTATGAATCATTAAACTTTAAACATTAAACAAAAATATATGAAAAAATAAGTTCACACTAATTCTGTGTTGTGTTTTTTCTGGTAATAAAATGAAGACATAAAACACAAATTTTATCATTTATCATCAATTTTAATCATATGAAATTAAATAAACTTTTTGTCAAATAACGTGCTGCACAATGAGCTTTACTGTTAAAATTAAAACATGGAAGAAAAATTGATTATTCCTTAAAAAAATCAGTTTTGATGATATTTTTTTTTGAATTAGTGTACTATTATTATTACATTGGGACATATCTAAATAATACTGTACAACAGTAATATATTTCTGTCAAGTTAAACCGAACTTTTATTTTGACGGGTTGCCGTGTTTTGAGTTTCTGTGTGTTTATGTCATGATGATAGTTTTTCTCAAATGAAGCGGTTAAATGATCACGAAGTGACTTTCGGAGTGGATCTAGAGAGCCTGGAGAGAAAGTTCATGCATTTGTGTCTTCATATAGGCAAAAAAAAAAAACAGCGCAAGCGTCACATGTGCTTCAGTGTGTGTGTTTGGTAAATGAAACTGCGCGTCGGCTGCACCATTCATTCACACCGAAAATGCAGGATTCGTATTTAAATGGTCTTTCACACACACTAGTCTACATCGCGATTTGATTTCAAGTGTACTGAACTGCTTTTTATTCCTCAAAAAATGTACAATTTCCGTGAAATTCCACGTTATACAGTAAATTCCTTTTTTATGACTGGATTTCGTCAGCATTTTAGGGGGGGGGGGGTCATTTCGGGGGGCGGGCCGCCCCCCCAAAACAATGGTAGGGGAAACACTGCACTTGTATTACAACCACAACATCATGAAACTGTAGCGTATTTCACTTACTTTTTCGTGAGAATGTGAAGCTGTGTAGGTCGTTGGTTGTTTTTCTAATTCTTCCTGATAGTGAACGGGGTTCTACGTAGACGTATCCATTTCTCCCAGCCAATCTGGAACGTCCTTGTTGCGTCACACGCCTTGACGTCAGGCAACCTGGCCAATCAGCATTTTAGAGGGTAATTTTAAACTAAAATGGAGTGTGTTGCTCTCTCCGACACACTGGTACTACTAACTAACGTTACCCACTCTTTCCTGCACTTAACCATTAGATAGAGTTTCTTATTATTTACTGTTTAAACGTAAAGTGTAATGCTAACGTTACAGTGTGTAACATCACACACCCTTTATTTGCTCGACGGCACAGGGATGCCAACGGTACAGGAATAAATGAAACATGTTCTGAATGTATGTATTATAACAGTGATAGCAGAAAACTATTATACAAATATTTTACCGAACTATTATTATTTGTTTAATCCTTCATGAAACTCACAAACAGTGTGAGTGCGTGTGTATTTCTATAAAGAGACGGGAAAAAATGTAACTAGCCTAACGTTACACAAGATGGCTTGTAGGCTACTAGGCAACATGAACTGGTCAGTTAAGTTGGGAGCTAACGTTAGCACTAACTAAAACGTGTCTAGGGCTAATATACCTGTGCTCAAACACACCAATTAATCTCGAGTGTCCATTTACCTGAAAGAAGACGGGTTCCCAGGCATGTTCTGTGTATCGATCCAGACCAGAAGGACTTTGGTGTATGTAAATCTAGCACAACACGGAAGCCAGTACAACCGGTCACCTGAAAGCAGAGGCCTTTCCCCCTACTGGTGTGGGGGTGTAACGGTTGGATTTGTACACCGAACTGAGCACTTGTTAGAAGTGAAATGTGGAATGAAAGAAGTGAATTTTCTTAGTTGTAAAAATCGTTCTATTGATAGATTCTTGTTTTAAGTATTTTTAACTAATACAGTTAAAAAATCAAAATCAAGCAAAAAAGTATTGTTTTTAGCTAAATTTATTATCAGCATAAAAATAAATATATTCTCTTACTATGCTGTTTATCTTACTTATATTTCATAAGACGAACCATTTTTGAGTGAATCTAAATCAAGTGACTGCAAACCTTTTATATGCTACGTCATTAAATGGAGCTGAAATAAACATTTCAAACCCGCACTCAGAACAACCAAAAACAACCAAACGGGAACGTTGTGTGAAGGTATGGTGCAACCACAGGAGAACGTTTTAGTTGGTTGGTTCCCTTAACGTTTAGGGAACGTTATAACCCTGAGGGAACGTTCCCTAAACGTTAGTTTTTGGTTTGGTTCGAACTAACCTTTAGAGAACCATAAACTAACGTTCCCTAACGTTCCCTAAACGTTCTGTGTTAGTGGGGTTTGAAGTTACCTGCTACATCACTCTATATTTAATGGGTTACAGATTCCAGCTACCACCATAAAAGGGCTTACGCATGCTATCCACTGAAATGAATTGTGAAAGACTTTGATACACAATTTCCTTTTATTTAAATGTATTTTGAACAAATTATCATGTAGCTAAGCTGGTAGAGAATATGCTTGCAATGCCATGGTCATGGGTTTGTTTCCGAGGGAGCTCACATACTGGCAAAATTTATGTGTTGGATTCACTGGAAGTTGCGTTGGATAAAAATGTCTGCCAAATTCGTTAATAGCTGAATACCCATGATAAAGAAAAAAAAAATGGGCCAAGAAATATAAATGTGCTTAGAAATGTACTATTTCTATTCAGGTTGGTTTCATTTGCTTTTAAAGAAGAATGTACATTTAATAACTATAAAAATAGCATATGTATAACAATAAAGTAGTAAAGGTATATATCCTTACACCTTCAATATATCCGCACACATCTTTGTCAATGTTACGGGCTGAACAAGACAAGAGACGTGTGGATCCATACGCAAGGCTTTATTCCAAAACATGGTCTTAACATGGGCAAGGTCAATAAACAGCAAACAGGTATGGCAGAGGCATGGCACAGAGTAATCCTTAGGGCAAGCATGGGTCGACGATCGGCGAACAATATCCAACAGGGGCAAGGCAGAGAGAGAGAATCCAGGGAGACAGCAATAATCCAAAAGAGGTACAAACAGAGTCCAAAGGGCTAGGCTAAGGATGAATCCAGGAAACAGGCAAGAATCATAACAGGACAAGGCAAGACTAAGATCAATGGATGGCTCGGTAGAGAAGCTAACACTAAGGGAGTGCTAAACGCAAAACAATACTCGGCAGAAGGGAGAGAAAGTCCAAGGCTTATAAAGTGTGTGAGATAGTGTGTGATAGTTCTCAGGTGTGAGCGTGATTAGTGGAATCAGCTGTGCGAGTAGTCAATGCAATGAATGATGGGGATTGTAGTGAAGTGCAAAAGTCCATGCTGTGATTTGGTGACCTCTGGTGGTGATTGACCGGAAGTGCATGGACCAGATTCGTGACATAGCCTCCCTCCAAGGAGCGGCTTCCAGACGCTCTTACACAATCCACGAGGGCGATGGGGCAGAGGCGGAACAGGGGCCAGGACAGAGACAAAGATCTCTGCGGCAAAGCAGAAGACCCCCAGACAGGAGCAGAAGACCACCACAGTAGAGCAGACGAAACAAAAGGCCTCCACGGCAGAGCAGAGCACCACCGCGGCGGAGCAGCCTGTGCAGGCGACCAGGGCGGAGCAGGCCGTGCAGGCGACCAGGGCGGAGCAGGCCGTGCAGGTGACCAGGGCGGAGCAGGCCGAGCAGTCGGGTCAGGAACCCAGGGCGGAGCAGACTGTGCAGAAGAGACTGAGGACCAAGGCAAAAACTGGGACCTAGGGAACACAGAAACACACAAAACGGACAGAGTATCTATGGTCCCAAGGACCAAGGCAGGGAACACAAGTTCGTCAGTACTTTCCCTGTTGACAATTGAGCTGGCAAACAGTTTATGAGCATGCTTATTGACTGTAACTAGACTGACAGACATTCCAAAATCAGACTCTGTGGTAGGAACAGGACAGACATATAGTGCATTCATGGTTTCTGAGTTCATGACAGAAAGGGTTAAGAGTTCAACGGCAGGTCCTTGGGCTGTGACAGGGCTACTAGAGCCCAAAGAGAGCTCGGGTAAGGTTTCTGGGGTCGTGACTGGACTAGTGGGGCACGAAACAGATTCATAGATTGAAATGGGACAAACACATGGTTCGACAAACACAATGCTTAAATCAGACCTGACAGATGGTTTAAATTCAAACTCGACAGCAGTACTAGGACAGACGGATAACTCCAGTTCAGATTCCTTGATGGAATCAGGCAGGACAGATAGTTCAAAATCAGCCACCTTGGCTAGTTCCGAACACAATGATAGTTCGGCATGGATTGGAACTGGACAGGAAGACGTAACGTGAGCAGTCTCTGGCTGGGCATGGCTGACGTGAAGCTCTGGCTGGACGTGGCTGACGTGAAGCTCTGGCTGGACGTGGCTGACGTGAAGCTCTGGCTGGACGTGGAGCTCTGGCTGGACGTGGCTGACGTGGAGCTCTGGCTGGACGTGGCTGACGTGGAGCTCTGGCTGGACGTGGCTGACGTGGAGCTCTGGCTGGACGTGGCTGACGTGGAGCTCTGGCTGGACGTCCTCTGGCTTGGTAACAGGGCAAGACGAGGATTTACACATGGCTTCCAGAGCTGTGACAGGATAGGACAGGAATTCATCAACGGTTACCTCTGACACCTCTGAAGGTTCTGCAGCAGACGCCGCCACCTCTGGAGGTTCTACAGTGGTAGCATCAAGAATCAGGTAAAGTTCATTAACAGGACAGGTACAGTTCTCCTCTACGGTCCCCTTGACCGTGACATGACAGGCTGCGAGGACATTGCTGGGCGCTACCACCATACAAGGGTCGAAAGCGAGCACTGCCGCTTCGGGAGGTTCTGCAGCGTGTGCCGCCACCTCTGGAGAAACTGCAGTGGGTGCCATCGCCTGGGGCAGTTCTGAGGTGGTATAGGCAGCCCAAATGCAACAGAGCAACGCCCATCATGGGAAGCGTTTCTGACAGGGTAATTAGTGCAGGAACAGAAGGATGAAAGCGAATAGGTTTGGTTATACGAGCAGCGCGTGCAGACCCCAGCGGTGCATCCCTCACACTGGAAACCAGACTAGGAAATCGAAGGACTGACCTTGAATCTCTGGGTTTGGCAGACAGGACGTGAGAAGACTCTGGGTGGTCAGCGATGCCATAAGACTCTGGAAAATCCACTGAGATGTAAAGGGACTTGTGACGATCAGTTGAGACATGGCTTGACTCGTGACGATCAACGGTGACTTGGCTTGACTCGTGACGATCAACAGTGACTTGGCTTGACTCGTGACGATCAACAGTGACTTGGCTTGACTCGTGACGATCAACGGTGACTTGGCTTGACTCGTGACGACCAACGGTGACTTGGCTTGACTCGTGACGATCAACGGTGACTTGGCTTGACTCTTGACGATCAACAGTGACTTGGCTTGACTCGTGACGATCAACAGTGACTTGGCTTGACTCGTGACGATCAACAGTGACTTGGCTTGACTCGTGACGATCAACGGTGACTTGGCTTGACTCATGATTGGTAGCTATGACGGAACGGGATGTTGTTGTGTCCGCCATCTTGTGAGCGTGCTCTGGTATGGCCGACATTACATGAGTGAGTGCGGAGTCGCATTCCTCTGCGACACCCACAGTGAAAGCTGAACCAACAGACACCAAGGCATAATCCATAAACTGACTGAGAGATGAACAGGGACCCTCACAGACTAACCGTGATCGGAGCGGTTGATTAATGCCCTCACAAAAGAAATCAATGAGCACACAATCCGGCAGATCAGAGGAATAGGCGAGATCCAAATACTCTTGTATATACTCCGAGCGATCGCGAACCCTGCTTGAGTCTTAATAACATTCGTGCTGTGTCCATACCTGGCCAATCTCCACAGGAAAAGCTGCTGGATCCTTGTGTGGCCGAGTATTCTGTTACGGGCTGAACAAGACAAGAGACGTGTGGATCCATACGCAAGGCTTTATTCCAAAAAATGGTCTTAACATGGGCAAGGTCAATAAACAGCAAACAGGTATGGCAGAGGCATGGCACGGAGTAATCCTTAGGGCAAGCGTGGGTCGACGATCGGCGAACAATATCCAACAGGGCAAGGCAGAGAGAGAGAATCCAGGGAGACAGCAATAGAGATTGCTAATGTGACGTCACCAGTGACGTATTACCAGTGGTGAACGCAAAGCATTTTGGGGATCCGCGGCACAAACAGAAGGCGCCAGTATTGATTGCATGGAGGGAAGAACGCAGTGTACAAGATTCCGTCTACCTGCTGTGTTGTAAACTGCAGTAGTCGTTCTCACGATAAAAGTGGCATAAAGCTTAATAACGGAAAATCCTTTTATCGTTTTCCAGCGTGGAAAAATAATAACTACAAGCCATGTTTCAGAGGTGACAAAAAGGCGACGAATGCCTGGCATGGATAGCAGCAGAGTTTAGAGTGTGACAAAAGCACAATGTTGTGTTTTATTGCGAGTGTATACAAATATAATTAAACACTTTGCAGTTCTGTTTGAATGATGTCCTGTTATGAACAAAATGACGGAGTATGTTCTTATGTTTCCACCAGTCGATCGCGTCTCTCTCTCAAATACCTCAAATATATAATCTTTGGAAGCCGAAATCTAAAATAAAATCAGACTAATATCACAGATCTAAAGTGTAACCATATAGGCTACGTTTGAATGTTTAGTGGTTCTGTCCTCCGTCCGTCGTCACTCATAAGCAGGGCTCTCTCTCTCTCTCTCTCTCTCTCTCTCTCTCTCTCTCTCTCTCTCTCTCCTCTCTCTCTCTCTCTCGCCCGCGCCCTCTCGCGGACACACACACACACACACACACACACACACACACACACACTCCAGGATTGCAATCTTGACATGAATTCTGACTGCATGCAGATAGATGAGAGAGAGCGCGAGGAGTGTGGTGCTTAAACTTGCGACTTGAAGTTACTGAAAACTTCGCGTGTGTAGATTTGTCATACGTTTGTGCATTTTATTTATTTTTTTGTAATTGAGAATATATTGTCGAGTCTGATTTAAATATATCTCATATCATGTAGTTGTATATGGGTGCTGGAAGTTGGGCAACAGGTTGACGTCTCCTGACCAGTCACTCATAAGGATCCAGTCCCTTGATTTCCTTTATTTTCTCCTCATATCTCGTCTTTGCATTAGGATTTAGTTTTAGGCGGTATGGTCCGACAATGTTATCTTTAGCCCGCTGCATTTTGTAGGATTATAATATGTTTTTTCACACTACTGTTTTATTTTTTTCATGCCAGAAAGCAAGCCTGCTATGCCAGCCCATCTAAACTCTGTGTAAACTGGCCAAACATACCCATAATTCTTTGCGTTCTGATGACGTTGCCGCCCAGTTGGTCACATGTCTTAGCGATCTCTATAATCCAAAAGAGGTACAAACAGAGTCCAAAGGGCTAGGCTAAGGATGAATCCAGGAAACAGGCAAGAATCATAACAGGACAAGGCAAGACTAAGATCAATGGATGGCTCGGTAGAGAAGCTAACACTAAGGGAGTGCTAAACGCAAAACAATACTCGGCAGAAGGGAGAGAAAGTCCAAGGCTTATAAAGTGTGTGAGATAGTGTGTGATAGTTCTCAGGTGTGAGCGTGATTAGTGGAATCAGCTGTGCGAGTAGTCAATGCAATGAATGATGGGGATTGTAGTGAAGTACAAAAGTCCATGCTGTGATTTGGTGACCTCTGGTGGTGATTGACCGGAAGTGCATGGACCAGATTCGTGACAGTCAATATTTTCAAGAAGAGTTTTAATATATTTTTTTAATGAAATCTTTTTCAAGTATCATTAATTATTAGGGATGCACCGATACCGATACCAGTATCGGTATCGGGCCCGATACTGAGCTCATGTACTTGTCCTCGTACTCGTAAAAATGCCCCGATACCAACAACCGATACCAGGCAGCATGTGTACAGTGTCAGAAATTATAATGAGGATAAAAAAGGAGGCTGTATATGAAATAAATGTATCTTATCAGTGGAATATTAAACAGAATATATTAACGCGTCACCTATATATATATATATATATATATATATATATGGTGCGCAAGCTGATAAGAGAAAAATGCGCAGAGGATTGAGTGCGCTACGACACAGACACGCGAGCTGGTCGAGCGCATCCCTTTTTCACAGACGTCAGTGGAAAGTTTGTAGTTCAGTCGGATGTCAATGGCAAATCAAGTAAAACGAGGCATGTAGCTAATTAATAACGTTAACTGACGAGAGAGAGAGAGAGAGAGAGAGAGAGAGAGAGAGAGAGAGAGAGAGAGAGAGGAGAGAGAGAGAGAGAGAGAGAGAGAGAGAGAGAGAGAGAGAGAGAGAGAGAGAAGAGAGAGAGAGAGAGAGAGAGAGAGAGAGAGAGAGAGAGAGGAGAGAGAGAGAGAGAGAGAGAGAGAGAGAGAGAGAGAGCGCAGTTCTGTTGAATGCTGTTGATTGCGGATCGTTCACTCAGCACGTGTTATTTGGATTAAAACTAAATCGTATATGTAAGTAAAACATGAACTGTTACCTTACTTATGTTTAACGAGTGGTTGCCTACATTATTACAGGACATTTGCAGGTCAAGAATTTCCATGAACTTCAAACATCCACAGCGCGCGCCCCGAAAACCACCAGACAGCGCGCGAATACTGAAGTCTTTCACGCATTGCGCTTGTACGGACAAATTCACACAAAACTATGTAAAAACACCTGTCTTGGCGAGTATCCTAGTAAAAGTCTGTTATATATCTCAAGTGAACGTAGACAGTATAATTCAAATGGCGTCAGTGCGTTTGTGTGTTTGGCCTTAAAGGGGCGGCACTTTAATAAATCTGCTGCTGTGTTTTAATGTTAATCAAACGAAGGACAAATAAATGACTGTCTGCTGTTGTCTAAATAGGCTACCTCTATCAACTTTACAAAAAGATCCATATATATTTAATTTATACAGTAATGCATATGCAGTGCATGAAATAGGCCTATATATTTGTTGAACTAATTAAGTTTAAATTTAATAAACAACTGATTGATATTATTTTGGTTTCTCTACCAATACATTTAAAAATTACAAATGCATGAATTGAAAATTAATTGAAAATTAAAAATACAGGTATCGGTTACGGTATCGGTATCGGCGAGTACCAAAAATGAAAGTATCGGTATCGGACTCGGTCTGGAAAAAGTGGTATCGGTGCATCCCTATTAATTATCAATAAATTAAAAAAAATTATGATATTTTACCTAAATTCACCTTTCATAAAAAAATGATATCTGATATTGTGACTTTTGTTACCTTGGCACTTAAAGTTTTGTTGTTTTTGTTGTTGTTTAAAGAAAAATGTGAACAAGTTAAGCATAAATAATATTGAGCAGTGAACCAGTTTGTTAAATAATTTTATATTTTTATAAAATAATAATAGTAATTATGTCAAACGACTTTTTTAAGGATTAAAAAAAATTGCATTGAACATGACTACAGGCTCATACCAGCCCAACTACATAAATGTAGCTTGTAAATGTACACCCAACCTACTAATAACTGTCCTGCTGAGCTGAAGTCTATGCAACAATCTGCCCCATCTGGAGAAAGACAGAAAAGGATGACTTGAGAAAAGCAGAAGGAATGGCAAACAGAACAGCTGAAAAGAAGCTGACAGAAGCACAGCGAAGCACATTTGTGTAGAAGAACAAGACAAAGTTTCACCATCACACCAGTCACACTGAGAAGAGAATGGAGAAAAATAGAATAGTAGCAGACATTCAGTCAGTGAAAAAGAGGAGAAGAGGAGAAAGAAAGACAGCAAGATGAATAAGCAGAGAGAATCCCAAAGCTTTAAGACACCACAGATAAATCTGCTATAATCTTAACCTCAGGTGTACAGTGAAAGTGAAAGAAAGAGGCCAGAACTGAGAGCATGAGTTTTCCGTGAATCCAGCATTACAGTATCTTGCATGAAATATATTATTTAGGCCTCTTACAAAAAAGTTTCTACAGTTGTTATCAGACGGCAATACCATGGTACTGAATGATTATTACTATACATCACACAGTAGTTGTTTATTGTAGCTCAAATCATGTTTTCATGTACTAAGCAGGATAATGCAGTCAGACAGTCATTGCTATAAAAAAGTCCAGTAAATACACCCTTAATAAACTCTTTCGCCACCAGCATTTTTAAAAAGGTTTGAGAACTTTTTCACAAATCTTTCATGCCCCCCAGAATATGTTGTAGTATTAATATCTAAACATTAAATAAATAAAAAGAAAGAACAAAAAAAATATATTTTTTTTTTTTATAAACATTTTCATATAAAAAAGCAACATTTTGAACAAAAAGCTGAGAAAATCAGGTTTTTGTCTAAGACTACATCCGGATCGGATTCAGAACGATGTTCAAAACATAGATGGAGTAGATCACTTCCATCAAAACCCCCAAAGCTTGCACAGTCCTATACCTCTCCCTGGGTCAACATTTCATTATGTGACGTTAGGCAATTTTTACTTTACATATGCATAAACAATGCTTCTGTTAATTGTTTCTACTTCTTCTTCATCTGGTTATTGATCTGGAGATTCTGTACTATTTCAGATGGTGTGTAATAGCACTCCGTATATACAACGTATAACAATGAAAACATCTCAGGTATGGGAATGAGACACTACGTCTAATCAAGCATTGCTCACCAAGTAAATGTAACTGGTGACAGAGTGTTTTTAGAATCTGGTTTTGCCAAAAACCTGCTCTAATCCTGTGCAAATTTGGCATGGTTGCCCTCCACTGGAGCCATCATAATAATGTATGGTCTAAACATCAAGGACCCCTACAAACTATTAATCCAGCCCTGGACCTAGGCCTCAGAGGAGCATACTAAACTACAGAACAGCATTGCTCCAGACTAGAGAATATAGCGGAACGCAACCTCTTATTTTTATTTTTTTTATTTTTTTGCAACTCACACTTAACGTTAATTCATACTCTGTGCCTATCATGCAGCTCCAAGAAGGCAGAACCCAACCTCAGTATCTTTCTAGGCGAGGGGGGGGGGGGGGGGGGATTGCTAGAGATGCCTCATGAAATAGTACAGCCTTCACATGTGTGTGGACAGCAGAGGGGGTGGATTTATCAATAACATCTGCCTCAACTCTCTCTGCATCTAATTCCTCAGAATTAGATATTCCACATTAATCATTAAGTTTCTTTTCTTCTTTTTTTTTATTAGAAAACTACAGTATTAGAGCTAGCATGAACCATCCCAAAAGGGATAAGACTTCCCTTCAGACTCATACCATGTTCCACCTACAATCCCTGTGATCAATCCCGCCTTGCTGCTACTGGGGCCGTGGGACCCGAACCTCAGGGTGTAGGCACTCAACTCTTATCCCCCAAGAGAGAGTCAAGCATAGGTGGAGCTTCTTACCACAACCGTGTTACAAAGCATGCATTCAACTTCCCCAAAAGCCAATCACGCTCCATTGAATGCTAGATTTTATCACTTCATCGAGAATTAAGTGAGAACAGTCTGTTTCCACGAATGCATCGCTATGAGTTCCCTCAACTCCTTCGAGAGCTGAACACGCTTGTGCAAACACTATCCCTCGGAGTGAGAATCAAGGAAGAACAAAGCTTCTTATCAGTCTCTTTCAGTCCGTCTCGTAAATGAATCATAATGAGTGCATGCAGCTTCATCAAAGAGTCGAACACGCTCCACCAGTAGTGTTTGTCTTACACAAGCATACAAACAAGTGTCTCCTGAAGACAAAAAAAAAAAAAAAAAGTTGATGGATGTACTACAGGAGCCTTCTTATACTTCCGGGCACTTTGCTTATTCACTCTTCACTGGTCTCCTGTCTCACGGAGGAGCTTCAGAAGGATAAAAGCAGGAGTCACGTCAGTGCAAGACGAGAGAGAACCAGGCATGGATTTTATTTTGTTGTTTTGTTTTAATTTATACAGCAGTTGTCCATGAGGGGCTGCCGCTTTACTTTTGTGTGGTCATTTGCTACCACCCCTGCTGCTACAGGAGCTGCCCACATGCGCACAGGGGTGCTGCCAGAAATTATGGGCCCTATGGAAACCAACATTTCTGGGCCCCCTACATTTTTTACAAATAAAATTTAACCCAATAAACATGCCCAGTATACTTTAAAAAGGATACTTAGCACACTGCATAGTTAAAATGTCTAAAGATGAGTACAAAAAAAACAAGATTTTTTTTTTTTAGAAATATGTACTTGTTTACAAAAAAGGGAGAACATTTATTATCTCAATTGCTGACTCTGCATCTGTATAAGTCACACACACACACACACACACACACACACACACACACACACACACACACACACACACACACACACACACACACACACACACACACACACACACACGTAATAATAACCATATAATTTGTATTGCCCTATTTAGTTTTCTTAATGTAAAATATTAATATATCTATTTTGTAAACTTATAGCCAATGGTTACTACAGACACATGTTTTATTCAATTTTATATAATTTTTTTCTGGGGCATTTTATTCACATTAAGAATGTCAAGTTTGACAGTATCGATCGTAGCAGCAGCACTGTGACTTCACAGAACACAGAGCCCGATCTCATGAAAGTGCGTATCAATACTACGAATGTTATTTCTCGCGCCATTTATACGCCAAAAATAGTTTTTGCGTGTATATTCGCGTGCATATGATACGCATTTTATGGCGTGTAATACGCACGCACCCCCCTCCCCTTAATCCTACCCAAGGGGTTTCAGTGCTTAGCATGCACGCAAAAACCATTTTTGGCATATAAATGGCACGAGAAATAACATTCGTGGTATTAATACGCACTTTCATGAGACTGCGTTGGAACACACGACACATACACAGGCACGGCGAACTGATTTTGTAATTTTTGAAGAACTTTTTGTTTTGTAAAGTTATCATCATGTGGCGAACACAGTAGATAAGACGTGTTTAGAGGCTTCAATCTTCGTGAAGTTTCGCGCTCAGGCTCACCTTGTTCGGCTGAGACGGGGACGGGGGACGTGGGGGGAGGAGGACGTGTGCAGCAGCCGCTGAATCTGTTTCATAATTCAATAATTATTTTACTAAGCTAGCTAGATAAAAGCGGGTCATGTAGCAACAAAAATAAGTAGGCTAACTCTGAAAGTTTTGGAATACAGGAATAGGGCAAGCTAGCTTTTTTTTTTGAAAAACTGTGACACATACTGTCGACTTCGACGTTCTCTGTCTTCTCTTTCCTTCATTTCTTTCCGTTTTTGATGCCCTGCCTTTTGATGTGACATGCCTGCGTGTGTCACTGTCTGCACTGCATCATAGCAAGTGCAATAAGCAAGAGACGCTACACTAGCGATCGTAGCTCGGACAGCGCAGGTGGAATGAACCATTGTGAGAGGGAGGGGTGTGACTGAAAACAGTAAATACATTATTTGTTTTTTAAATATTAAATCTATGGTCAAAACGGACAAAATACACATTTAGTGCACGAGGGGCCCTAGCACATTTAATGTATGTATAAAAAAGAAATAAGAAAAGAAAAAGGGGGTCTGCTCTTCTGGGCCCTAAATCAGCCTGGGCCCTTAGAATCGTCCTAACCTTCCACCCCTTTACGGCGCCCTTGCATGCGCACACCCGGTTGACTCGCTCCTTTCGAAAGAGGAGAGGCACGTACCGGCCGAAAACTTGGAAGTCTCACAATTATGGCAGAGAAAGAGCAGTCAAAATTCCCAGTACCACATGTACCTGCCTATACAGTCAGCTGATTTCAGCATCTGCAAACTCAGATGAGTTTAAGTATGGATATTTTATACTTCACGTATTAGAACGCGATTGGATAGATGAGAATGTAATAAATGACGTAACAATTAAGTCTTCCTGGTAGAACTTACGCTACGCTTTCATTTTCTCAAACCTACCTACAGGTTTCAAGCAGGCTACCTACAGGTTTCAAGCAGTCAAACACATACTTCAGTACATTCACTTTGATGTGACACACTCAACTTGCATGACTTTTTCTTGCAATTTTTATTTTTAAAGTTTTATCTCAAATTCATAAAAAAAAAAAATCTTAGAATTATGCGGAAAAAAAGTCAGAATTGCAAGTTAAAAGCCATGATTGCAAGACAAAAGTTAGAATTGTGAATTTATATAAATATAGATTTAAAAAAAAATCATAATTACATTTTTTTATTGTGTGAAATAAGCTTTCATACTTTAGGGTCAGTTATGCAATTTCTAAATTCTTTTGATTTTGATTATTTGCTCTTTATTATTAAATATTACTAATTCCTTTTTCAATGGTCATTAGATGCTTTGAGTTGGTTCTAAATTTTGAGTTTAAGTTGATAAATTAGGATTGCTGCATGAAATGTCCAGCTGTGATGTTGTCTCAACACAAAGCAAACCAATAGCAGTCTGATGCAATTTCAATTCTTCTTCTTCTGTAAATTATTTAAAAGGAATGTAGGTTATGATTTCTGTCCATGTGCACGTGTGTGTGTATCTGATTTAGCCCCACAGCCCCTATGAGAGAGTCCTGCTGTGTTCTGAACCCTATGAGTTATACCCCATTGTGTCAGTGTGTCACATTTAGCAAGATGGATGACCACAACACCGTATTCATTCCCCCTCTATAGATCCATCATCCCTTCTCTCTCTTGAGACTGACAGAAAAAGATATCCTTCTCTGCGCCGATTTTTGCTCTTTCCTTCAGGAAATCAAAAAGAAAGACCTTTCTCTGATTTTACAACCTCAAGCAAAAGCTGCACAACAAACTGAACAAGCCAAGACTAGACTCAGCTGGAATCCTTTGAAAGGAAGAATGAGAACTTAGAAATGAGGAACTCACATGAACAATGGGCTGAGAATAAGTGATTCTGACATTTTTGAATTTCTGAGTGCATCCCTACAGCACAAATTCCAACTGATCTGGGTCATTCCTGTTTATCTTTTGAGCTTTAAAGCTATGGTATACGATTTCAAAGATTGTTCATTATTAATATCCTGTTTAGATGCTGGTTATGGTTATATAGTACAATCCTAACAATATGAATAGAAAAAAGAATGAAAAATATCCATTCACTCTATTGGCTGTACAGTCGCAGAGAAGTTGACCAATGTAAGCTGTCCGGCCGGACAGCTTACATTGGTCAACTGCTCTCATCCAATCACCAGCTCCACTTGAAACTCTGCCTGGCGCTCGCGTCTCCACCCACCGCACCGACCCCGCCCCCCTCCTGCGACATGAAATTGCGCGCGCAAGCAGCTGACAGTCTATGGTAAGAAGCATACCAGCAATGGATAAAAAAAAAGACAGCAGCAAGCGTCCCCTGCTTGCCCCTACAGTAAAGTTAGGACAAAAGAGAAAGTCATTAGAGGAACGAGCAGAGATTAAAAAAAAATGTGAAGAACGCCAGACTCTAAGTAGGATAAATATAGGGTCCACCATTGACCGTTGGAGGAAGCTTCAGGAAGATCTGGGACTGAAGACCGACGCTGACACGGCTGACTTTTTGTTGAGCAGGTAAACATTTATTTATACTTTCATGGTGTGACGTGTTACATAAATAGCTTTTTATCAGTTTGACAACTTGCTCATGCTGCCGGTCGGCATTGGAATGTTAGCCGTTTAGCATCGCCTATCACGGGTTAAAGTAATTATATTTCTTGAAGTGCTTGAATATATTTCAGTAGGCCTAGCGGGTTTCTGTTCGAGCTGATAGGAATTTGAACAAGATGCGCTGTGTGCTGCAATAACAATTACTGAAAACCTTAGCAATACTAGTAGTATTATACTAATGGTGGTGGGGAGTTTAGAACATTTCATGTGTTGCTAATCTTGCATTGACGTGAACTCAAACGTGACATTGAATTGTTGATAAAGCAACTAAGTTCAAGTGTCTAAAGGCAATTTTACATATGATGTGTCATTAGCGAGGTCAAGATTGAAGCGACTAAGCAATGTTCCGATGTTTACTACCGGTGATCACAGCTTGACTGAGTGACATTGTTCAATTCGTTTCCCGGTGGGAGGGATCAGGTAGCACAGAGGGGAGGGGTGTTTGTGTGGAGGGGCGGGATGAGTTTTTTAAAACTTCCCTACTTTCCCTCGGCTTTCTCGACCGATTTTTAACATCGTATACTATAGCTTTAAGAAGTAAAAGAATACCAGAATATCAGAAATATGCCCATCTAAGTCTTGTTATTGTTAACTAAAACTATTACACATTTGTTAATTTAGATAATTTTGAAATAAAATACCATATAAATGTAAGATGAAAAATATAACTTAATTTTTTTATGAAAATTAGAAATGTTGTAAAAAGATATAACTGCAAGTAAAATAAAGCAATTTCTTTAAAAAAAACTATTTACATGACAAACACACATAAAATTGTAAAACTGAAAGGGTTAGTTCACTCAAAAATGAAAATTATGTCAGCATTTTGAACACGCATTGCAGCTTAATTTTTTTTTGTAAATAAAGTGGTAGATTAGTTTTTTTGTGCAAACAAAGCGCTCGGGTCACTTAATAAGATTAGGTTAAACGATTGCAGTCACATGGATTACTTTAATCATGTCTATACTACCTTTCTGGGCCTTGAAGTAGCTGTCAATGGAGGGACAGAAAGCTCTCAGATTTCATTAAAAAGATCTTCAGTTGTGTTCCAAAAATTTGTGATTGTCTTACTGGTTTGGAACGACTTGATGGGTAATTAATGACATAATATTCATTTGTGTGTGAACTAACCCTTTAAACTAAAATGAAAATGAAAAATGAGTATATAAATAGTACTAAAATTAAACTGGCCCAGGCAGAGTTAGAATTTATAACGAAAATTGGTAAGCTATTGCTCAGTGAGGGATTCACAGTTTTACATAAGAGTGTCAACCTGACAGCAATTTATATGAACGGGATTTTGTGCAATGCATATTAATGCTGCAAAACATCACAGCATGCATAAACTCCATTGTTAATACTGATGTTTGTGCTGTTGTTATTGTCATTAAGGAACTGTTTGTTGCTAGTTAAATAGATGCAACTAAAAATTACTAGGATTGGAGACGCATAATATTTTTCAATAATTCAAATAATTTAATTTAAATCAATAAATAAATACCTGAAATATATGTAATAAATATATTTTTTTTCCTTTTACACCAAGAAAGGGACAGCATGGTAAATATTTTTTTATTCACATAAAATAAATTGACATCATAAATATTATTATTTCGCTCTGTTATTGCAACTTTCATATATTATGATAATACATACGAGGACATGAACATATACTGCATAACAGGAATGACCTTAGCTGCATTCAGATTTGGGCTATGTAGCAGCAGTCATCTGTTTTTAACAGTATTATTTCTAATAAGAATCACTAGAAAGGTTTAAGGCCCATTACATTGCAGATAAAATTTGAAATATCATCTGTTAATTATCACATTCGCAGGTGTGACAGAAACATTTGTCAGAGGGAGGTGTCCTTCAGTCTGCTCTGAAGTGAACAGCAGCTGTGTGAATATAAAATCCTCTTTGTTGCTTAAAGTAACACTAAGTAGTTTTTCAACCTTCACAATATATTTTCAAGACCCTTGTGATGGTACATCGACTTAAAATAAGTTAAATGACTCGTCTAACATAGCCTGACGTGGTCTGTATCGCTTTTACTGGCACTATGTAACTTCGGGTTTCAGGTAGGAACCCGTGCACAAAAAAGAACTACAAACTCGACTGCTTTACGTCAAGCGCTACAATAGTCATTATTTCGTTTTCTTCGTTTCTGATGTCGCAATACATCATCCTTTCATGAAATCATGTAACATACTCTACCTTGTCTGTGGACATCGTTCATTCTAAAGCCGGTGCAGGATAAACAGTGAGCGTGCGTGCGACGGTAGGCTAGATTATTTACGACAGCGGCAATGGAGAATTTTGTTTCCAACCAGTAGGGCGACCGAAGAGGAAAATTTACTTAGTGTTACTTTAAGAAGTTCTTTCTTTGTCACTTTCATCTTGTTCATTTACCTCTCTGTCACTCTCTCTGAATAAATTATTTCTTGCTCATGTATATTCTGCATATGATATCTTTGTAGTTCAGTTTCTGGAGTCTTTATGAATTGTGAAGATTTTATATAATGTGGTTGTCTATTAAGCAGCTACAGTATGAGTGATAGTAAATAGTTTGGTGAAAATGTTACTTTCTTACTAAAGTAAAAAGACAAAATTAAATATTCTTATCTTTTTTATATATGAAGGTCACATTAGTCAGACATTTTATTCCAAAAAAAAAAATTTAAATGTCAAACACATAACTGAGATGTAAGGGTTAGTACTAAAATTACAGTATACTGTAAAGACTTTAGGCGGGTCTAATCCATGGGGAATTTGCATATCATAATTAATAATTGGTAATTAATAATTATTCATACATGTTTGGATTAGATCAGTCTTACATGTTAATAAATCTCCCTCTAAAGGAGAATGTCATTTTACCTGGATGTATACCTGCAATCCTTTCATTTTAACAAGTTGATTGCAGTCAATTACACAGATCACGTTTTACAAATCAGGCTAAATTAATTTAGCTCAATTGTCAGAAGAATATTGGGGGGTTTTCCCCAATATCATCTTACTTTATAGGATTGCAGGAAACGCAATTCTCTGGCCAGAAGAATTGGGCTTCCTGCCCCATAATAAGTACTTTAAATTATTAATTATTTAAATAATTAATTAATTCGTAAAGCTTGTAGCATAAAAGATCTTCTTGGCACTTAAGAGCCTCGAAATTGAGCAAAGAGGAAGTCCATCAGTCAAGTGAATATAATGGTTTAATAAAGGCATGTCTACTTAGATATATTTACTACTTTACAGGAATACATGTATTTACAAACATTAACACGAACGAAACATAATATGACATCAATGAATGAGAAATGCGTAAAGTTTGGGCAATGGATAACTTACACGCGATAGCGAGTAAGAGAGAGAGAGAGAGGGAGAGGGAGAGTGAGAGAGAGAAAACATTGGCATACTTCCTCCTAAGACATTCACCTTTCTGATTACAACACGAAACATCATCTTAATGCTCCTTAGAAGCGTTATAAAGAGATACTTGCACAAGTTATGGGTCTCGCTGTGTTGTCGCATTCCTGAAGGCCTGTCCCGGCCGCGTGCGTGAGCGGAGTTCTTTGTGTGTGTAAGCGTCACGTGTTGTTTCTGGGCGCTCGTGTTGCGCGGCGGTTTAAAGTCTTTGAGTAGCATTACCAATGAAAGTAGCTCGGCTACGTTTGTTTCACTCCGTGGAAGTAAACAGATTCGACTATGGAAAACAAAACTTTGCCTTACAAAGGAAAGATATAAAGATCGGATCGGGTCTCCGAAGGAGCCCACGGGATCGGGTTACATGATGCAGCAGTAACGACGGGCGAAGCAAGAGCGTGGGCATCTCTCAGTACGACGCGTCATGTGGTTACGTGCGCGTGCTTCTTCTTCAGAGAGAGAGAGCGTTTGTTGCAGTTTCCCTTGTAGTTGGATTTGCTGAAGAGGTATGTCACGCGGGGTTCTTTTCACTCGTCGATCGGAATTAAACCCGGGGACTTATCTTAAGACTTAAAACACAAACTAAACTAGAAACAAAATAAAAGAACGGCGATGAGCTCGCCGGAGGCGCGACGTTACATGATGATGACTAGGATCAGGAAGAGGACGAGGAGTTGGGAAGCCCTCTTTATCACCTCTGAGAAGTCCTTCCCCTTCCCGTTGTCTGAGCCAATCGGAGAATGGCTGTTGCACGCGGGAACTCGCGGTTTATGGTCCTTTGTTTGGGGAGAACGTGCCCCTCGTAGTACAGGGGCGTGTTCGATAGATGTACAGTTTAACAGTTTGAATCTTCATAATTATTATAGTCATATGTGTCACAAAGTTTTAGCAAGATGTGATATCAATGGCTAACTAGGGATCGAAGATTGGAACTCAGAGACTCCAAACTTGTCACAAATGGATTTGGTTAAACATTAGTTGGCAAGGTTTGAAACATTATCCCAGTTTTCGAGAAACAGACCAAACACATAAAAGACAAATCATAACATGAGATTAGATACATTGTTCTTACAATTCTAAAGGGGAAGTATAATAGAATATATATGAATGCAAAATTCAGTTCTCCTTCGTTAGAATTCTAGGGAATACGCAGTTACATGTAAAAACACATAATGGTAAACTCAGTTATTTCAATGTAACATGAACAAACAAACACATAAAACACATTGAATATTTCTGTTTAAAATGTCTTTTAACAAGAGAAGTTTCTTTTCTCTGTAACATAAACTTCCTGTGGCACATTCCACATTCCTGGGGGGGGTATGTGTGCTTGGAATGTGTGCGTGTGTGTGTGTGTTAATTTTGAGTCCTGGGGGGAGATGTGTGTGGAAGCTTCCCGGCCTTTGAAGGCTCTTAGGATTTTAGTTATCCAGAATATGATTCATCCCCATACTCTACAATACTACTGTGATACATTATCAACTCTTGGACATTTTGTTAGTAGACTAATTAAATCAACTATTGTGAGTGTGAAAAGGGTTAAGGAAAGTGTTTTATTTTCTATCACTGTAAAAACTAAACTTAATTTACAATGTTTATCCAATGGATTTTTTAAAAATTAAAAAAAGGTTAATCTTTGAGAAGCAAGTTTGACTCAGAAAAACCCATGCAAAAAAAGAAAAAAAAGGAAAGAATAATATTTTACAGCAAAAAAAAAAAAAAAGGGTTCTGTGCGAACTGGCCCTAAGGTGTAAAGTATATTGATTTTTATACTGTAAAAATTGCATATTATATCCCCTACCCATCACAAAACTTTCTGCATTTTTACATTTTCAAAAAAAACATCACTTTATATGAATGTGCATGTATGACATATAAGCATGGTCTCCTCATGGAGACCAACAAAATGTACCCAGAAGGACTTCATATATCGCCATGTTTGTGTATTTGTAAACAGTATTTGGAACATTTAACATAAAGGTTGATTTAAAGCACTCAATGACATTTGAGACCTAATCTAAAGTTAGAACTATTTATGGTTAATAAGTTGTTATCTAACTCTTTACATATGAGCTAATTAAACAACAATTTTGTTAATTTTAGTGACAATTAAGAACTCATTTGTATAAGGCCTATATTAACCATGTAGAGTAAACTATGAATTAACTATTGTTGTTACAGTATACCCAGGCTCAGAGAGAACAAACAGAAGTATTGTTAATGGTGTTTTATTAACAGCAATAGTGAAGAGTGCAGCAGGCGACACTTAGACAGTTGACAGACCACAACTTAGTGGTAATGGAACAGGAATAACTATAGTCTTTGTTGTTTGCAGAAGAAGAGAGAAGACCTTGATAAGGTTCCATGAATGATGGACAGTGTTGGGGAGTAACTAGTTACATGTAACGGCATTACGTAATTAAAAAAATTATTGTAACTGTAATGTTACAGTTATTGATAAAAAAAAGTGTAATTAAATTACAGTGAAGATGTTAACAATTACAAAGGGGGTTACATCTGAATATTTTCTGCAAAAAGTTGAATAATTTTTCACCTGTTTTTTGATATACATGATGCCTCCTGACACATAAAGGTCATTTAGTAAAGAGCGATGCTATTTGTCATCATTCCACATTGCTGCTGAAAGCTTTAGGCTACAACCTGTCTGAGAGTTGCCACCATGATGAGTGATAAAAATGCGTGCTAGTGTTGGAAATTTTAAAATGTTTAAATAATTTCATCCAGCAATCAGAAAAGGGCAAAATATGTTTGCCAACTATTAAAATGCAATCGACATTAAAGGTTTCAATCCCATGTTTAACCCCAGAATGATCTCAAAGTAAAAGGGGTGCTAAAGTGGTGGCTTTATTTTTTTATTTTTTATTATTTAAATTACAATTATTTTTATAATCTTAATTCAAGTAATGAAGGATTTTGACATCAGTGTTGAGTACTACTGTAAGGTTAACCCTGATTTGTAGGTACTTTATTACTGTATATTTATAGTGTTACTAAAAATTGACCCTAAGAATTATAACATCTAAATTAATTAGTCAAAAATATTACTTAATATTGCTAAATCAGCCTAAATACATTGATTTATACAAACAAAATACATTTTCCAGGGTTAAGTAGTAAAAAAAAAGGTAACAATTGCAGATTACTAAATTTGCAGTGCTAAAGGGGAAGTATTAATCAATAAGTTTGAGTGCACACTAATCTTTCTTTCTTCTGTTTTGTCATGTTTTTCTCTTTCAAGGAAAAAAAGGTCATCTTGTTTTCACTGCATTGAATGTCTTTGATCAGCAGAAGCTACTTGTGCAGTAACGCTAACATCAACATCAGCACTCAACACAAAAACACACTCACACAAGGTAATTTGTTCCGCAGCAGTCGGTGTGGCAGCGGTGAACAGGTTTGAGATGTGAGTGGGAGTGTGTTTGTGTGTTCTCTCTCACCCAGCTGCCTGTTAATCTCTGATGCAGGATTTTAATGCAGTGAAGTTTACTGTGTATATCTGTAAGAGAGAAAGAACACAAGTGAGTGGGTGACTGGTAAACACATTCAAACTTTCCAGAAACTGTAAATTTGTTAGAAGTATTTCGCTAAAACTTTTTAGAAAAGATATTAAACCTGTTTCTTGCTGCTCACCTTCCTCAAACTGTCAGCAAGCAGTCTGTCCTGAAATAAGGATTAGAGATGCTAATAATAACTGTAAACTGTTGTAAATGTAAAAATAACTGTTTTCTACTTCATAGTCCCCTTGTAGTCAATAATTGTATCCCTTAAAACTCATCTTTGATCACCAAAATTAAAATTGTTAAATGTTTTTTCATTGAAAATAATTACTCATGCATTAAAATAGCTTGAATGTAACTCTACACCCTTGCCTCATTTAGTATACGCTGTTCTATGAACATTCGAATTAACCCCCCACCTCCACTCACTCATACCAGCTCAGAGATCCACTCGTTGATGATTACACGTTGACCTGATTGGTTACAAGGTAGTTTGTGACGACAGAAACACCAACGATTTCAAACCTCGTTTTTGAGACTGTCTTTGGTTCACTGCAGTTTTAAGGAGAAAATATTCAGCAATGGTGTTGACTTATGAATTTGCACATAGTTTGTCTTAAAGCATATTAAAAACATCACATAGACATATAAACAACATTAAAAGCTTGATTTTCACCACAGGGGGACTTTAATATATGTTCAAATGTAATTTGTATCTGTGATGGTTCAGTAGCCAATAATCCAAGTCTTCAGTGTCACATGGTCCTTCAGAAATCATTCTAATATGCTGAGTTGATGCCCAAGAACAACATGTTATTGTCAATGTTGAAAACAGTTGTGCTGCTTAATATTGCTGTGAAAACGTTGATACAAATCAAGATACAAGATTCTTTGATTAAAGAAATAGAAATCTCATTATAAATGTTTACTGTTCACTATTTTTATTTATTGTTATTTGAATATACAATGGTTAAAACTATATTTAGCATTTTTTTTGGTTTTGCACTCTTTGGCATTTGCATTATACACACACGCTCGCACGCACGCACACACACGCACGCACGCACGCACGCACACACCACCACACAAGGAAAAGGATTTCTGATATTGCTATCATTGTGGGAACATAATATAGCCCCCCCCCCCCCACCACCACCACCACCCCACCCCCCTCTAATATTTTCGTATTTATTTATAGTAGAATGTTCATGAACTAGAATTAATATATTTGTTATTGACTTAAGTTACTGTCCTTAAGCTACTCACTTAACTACAGTATATTATTAAATGTATATTGATCATGCAGGCTTAACTCAGGCCTACATTCTCAAGTCATGACTACTTACTGAATGACTACTTACTACTTACTGAACCATGTCTCAAATCACAAAACAAAATCAGACCATATCAAGACACTAATGTGGAACTAATGTGGAGACAAGGTTATGTCTACTGTAGATCCAAGCGATAAGTGTGTCATAGCTTGCTGGACTATGATTAAAACATGAACCACAAGAGACTGAAAGAGAGACTTCTAATACAGGAAGTACCAAGGGAATATCAACAGGAACATCAAATCTGTGTTCTCTCACTGAGGTTTGTTCTTTAAAGAAAAGAGCGATAAAAATGCAAGAAGGGGAGACAATCTGTGTGAAATGGAAGAAAGACGGGGACTCTCCTAATCTGCCCTCTTGCACTCTCTCATACCACGGGAAAGTGATTCATTCTACTGAACCGTTGCATTCAGATATTTCATGAAACCGCGAAAGAAAGAAAAATACTCACACAAGTCCATGTGTAGCATTCTGTGTCCATTCGCTCGGCCCTTTTGTTGGACATGCCCATGTAGCACCGGTGTCACACCACTTACTGCGCCACTGGACCAGTTCTAGGTTCTAAGGAGTGGGGAGCAAAAATAATAATTACACCAGAGACCGTTTCTTTATATACAAAAGCCGGCAGTTTACTGAATGTAAAACACAAAAAATAAATGCACAGTTCAATAACAAAACAAAACAAAATAAATAAAAATACTCCCTGCAGGTTCCCAATATTTCCTAATATTGAGGTATGTAAATGAAATTATATTTCACTCTAAGTTCAGTTTTTAGTTCACTTAAGTCACTTTATTCAAGTTAATCTAAGTTAAACCAGTCTTTTCTTAAGTTACACTTATTTTAGAATTTTCCTTTTAGAATTCTTATTTTCTTCCTGAGTTAACTCTCTTTTTCTGTCTTTTACAGGTAGGAAAATACCTTCAAATCACAAAATCAAATCAAAGTGGACCACAACAGTTCAAATCACATTCAAACATATGAACTCAATATGAAAATAAAAATATAAAAACCTCAAGTTCAAGGCCAAATGTGAGTTCAATTGTTCAGTTCAATGAAAAAGATTCAGTTCAATGAAAAAGATTCAGTTCAATGGAGAGATTCAGTTCAAATCAGTCCAAAAATAATAGTTCAATCAATCTCCAGTTCAGTTCAAAACAATTCCTGATACTCCTACCACTCTGGCAGCAAGTTAGCCTGGCATGCCAGACCTACATCAAGATGTTAGGTCTGGGAACTCTCCATTGACATACCTCAATCCGAGGGGCGGGATAAACGGTTGTCTTTCAAAATCCCTCTGCATGCAATAGGACAGCGCTAACCAACCAGAGCAACGAACGGCTGTGGCTGAGTGAGTCCCATGCGTTTTCCCACTAGCGGAGCTTGTTGATATATTAAACTTTTGCCGTATCCGGTCGTCAAAACTCCGAACACATCTTCCTTTTTTAAGAATGACTTAAGTGACGTTCTCTTAACTCCAAATCCTCCAGAGTCGCGGCCAAAGCCGATTCAAAAGACCGCTGCATCTTCATTGTTTTCAAGTAGCAGGGAAATCACCTATGGAAATCACGCGGAACGTCATGAACTGTGCCGTCATTGTGTTAAGCCCGCCCGCCGACTCTATACACGATGTGATTGGCCTGACCCGAAATTGGTTTTTCCAACTAAAAAGTCTATTGAGAGTTGCTAGACCACACTGGCAGCGAAATGATTTTCGCGGCCGCTAGGGTGCGTCTAGATTTCTAGGCTAGCAGCAAGTCACCATACGCATGAGATTTCCTCACGGATGCGATGGAAAGGATGAGTTGGAGATCCGGGTCTGGCTTGCCATCTTGAATCCCGTCTGCGCACGTGCGCACCCGCACACTGCAGACCAATCGTCGCTCCGACCGAGCTTCAAACCAAGCAAAAAACCTGACCAAAACCGGTGTGGATTAGTTCACATAAAATCCCTGTCAGTTCCCAACCAGGCAAATTATGATTTCTTTCAGCTGCAAAATCAACTTTTCACTCTTTTCTCTGCTTATTAAACACCGCTCGTTCTCTCTGTTTTCGCCTCTGCTCTCTCAATCTCCTCTCTGCTTTCTCAAATCGCGCCTATGCTGCAACGTCACTGACGCACTGCGTCTGATGTCACTAATCTCTTAAAGTGGCAGTGACAGGCATTTTCTGTCAACATACTTTTAATATTAAACATTAAATTGTTGTATTAACATTTTTAATTAACTCTGATGAATTAATTTAAATGAATCACTTAACTTTCAAACTTATTTATGCAGCTTTTTAAACTATTTATTCTTATTTATGTCATTTTAATATGGGTTACATATTAAAGTGCATTTAGTGCCCTGTGCATTCTGAATCTATACTGTCATTACTCTAGGGGTTTCTGGAAAGCTAGGCTCTTTAAGGGAATCTGTAAACACATCACTCAAGGTTTGAAATAAAGACTGAACTATTGTAACCAACGGGTTCCCTAGCTCTGGGTAAGTCAGTATTTTAGTCGCTCTTCTGTCTCTGATAGGTCTTCTAGAACAGTCACTTCCTGTCTGGATGTCAGTTTGATCCATAACACTTGTGTTTTCTTTGTCCTTCTGAGCAGGTTGAGTAGAAGGATGGACATTATCCAGGTCTTCCTCAGGTAGGTGTCCAGTTTCCTGTCCAGCAGTTGAGCTGCTCTCTTCAGGATCAGGTAAGTCATTGTCTGCAGGCTCAGGTAGATCATAGTCTGCAGGATCAGGTAGGTTTAGGTCACAAGTCTCTACCGGAGCAGGATCAGGTAGGTTTAGGTCACAAGTCTCTACCGGAGCAGGATCAGGTAGATCATAGTCTGCAAGATCAGGTAAGTTCAGGTCACAAGTCTCTACTGGAACATCCTCAGGGAAAGCTTTGGCTACGTCTGAAGGATCTTGCTCAACAGCAGCCAACTCTTTGGAGGGTTCCGGGTCAATCCTTTCTGGTAAGTGTCCTATGAGTTCGGGGGTCGGGTCAAACCCTAGTGTTGTTACTCTTAGGTTTCTGTGTCCATCATAGTGATATTCCTCAGAGTCAGATTGGGATTCATCTCCGCCAGCTCCGTCCGAACTGTCATCTTTAGGGTGTTGTCGAGTTCTTGGTCGTCTCACTGCCTTTGACGGGTTAGTTTCACTCTCGATTGAGGTCACAGGAAGGAAACCGCATGGCAGCAGGAGGTCACGATGAAGAGTTCTTTGAGGACCATCTCTTGTCTCAGGCCTCACAACATACACAGGGACGTCTCCAGACTGTCTCTGGACGACATAAACATCGGACTCCCACCTATCGGCCAACTTGTGCTTGCCCCTAAGGCGGACGTTTCGAACCAAGACTCTGTCACCCTCCCTCAAGGTGGAGTCAACAACATGTTTGTCAAACCTCACTTTGTTACGGCTGGCTGTCTTTTTAGCGTTCTCAGTTGCCACTTTATAACTGTCTTCGAGTTTAGATTTCAGGTTGCGAACATACTGTGAGTGTGAACCTGGCTGGTGATTGACTGGTAGGCCAAAGGCTAGGTCAACTGGCAATCTTGGCTGACGCCCGACAATTAACTCGTAGGGGGTAAAACCAGTTGTCTCGTTTTTAGTACAGTTATAGGCATGTACTAATGGTTTGACGTAATCCCGCCAGTGACTCTTTTTCTGATTCTCGAGGGTTCCCAACATGTTGAGCAGGGTCCTGTTGAAGCGTTCTACAGGGTTCCCTCTCGGATGGTAAGGGCTGGTTCTTATCTTTTGAGTGCCAATGAGCTCACACAGTTCTTTGATTGTTCGGGATTCAAAGTCGGGACCTTGGTCACTGTGGAGTTTTTCAGGGATGCCATAATGGACGAAAAAGTGGTCCCACAGACTCTTGGCCACTGTCCTGGCTTTCTGATTCGGGGTGGGGACGGCCACTGCATACTTCGTAAAATGGTCGGTAATGACCAGAATGTCCTTGGTGTTACTGGAGTCCGGCTCTACACTAAGGAAATCCATGCATACAAGTTCTAGCGGCCTTGTAGCGATGATATTAACGAGTGGAGCGGCTTTCTCGGGCATAGTCTTACGTCGTATGCAGCGGTTGCAGGTCTTGACTTTGGTTTCCACCTCGGCTGACATTTTGGGCCAATAGAAACGCTTCCGGACGAGATCCAGGGTGCGCTCTACGCCCATGTGGCCCATGTCGTCATGGAGGCTCTTGAGGACTAAGGATCTCAAGGCTTCAGGGAGCACAAGCTGGTAGTGAGTCTGAGCACCCTCTTGCCGCATGCGATACAAGACACCATTTAAGACTGTAAGTTTGTTCCACTCTCTTAATAAGAGACCAAGCTCAGGCAGTTCCTTCCTCAAGGATGGTGGAGGTTTCTCTTCGAACTCCATTTGCCTGAGTACTTCACGGATGCAAGGATCAGCATTTTGCTTGTCTCTTAATTCAACTGTTGTTAATGAGGGAATCACAGGTAAGCCACCAAGCTGATCCTCTTCTTCAAAGCTTTGCGGGAGAGCCTTTGGATGATGGGCAAGTGACACGACTAAGGTGTTGCTGGGTGATGTTTCTCCAGAGTGGTTGTTGATCACCTGGTGAACTAAATGCTTCTCACAGATAGCTTTGATGGTGCTTTCATCCAGGCGTGCATAATCGGCTTCTGACAAGTGTCTCTTTGTGAATTGTTGTATCCTCTCCAACTCCTTTTGAGACGATGTATTATCAGGTAATCTGTCGTGGGGACGTCTGGACAGCCCGTCCGCGTCTTGATTTTGCTTCCCGGCTCTGTATTGTAGCTGGAAATCAAACGTCGACAGAGCAGCTAGCCACCTGTAACTCGTGGCATCGAGCTTAGCAGAGGTAAGAATGTATGTTAATGGATTGCTATCGGTGACAGCAAGGAATGTGTTCCCGTATAGGTAATCCTGGAATTTCTCTGTCACTGCCCATTTAAGGGCAAGGAATTCTAATTTGTGTGCAGGATACCTGGACTCGCATCTCGACAGACCTCTGCTTGCATAGGCAACAACTCGCTTCTGTCCCTGTTGCTCCTGGTAAAGGGCAGCGCCAAGTCCCGAGGTGCTTGCATCCGTGTGCAGAGTGTAGGGAAGCTTGGGGTCAGCAAACCGAGGATGGGTGCGGTTGTAAGTTTCTTGATTATGGTGTCGAACGCTACCTGGCAAGCAGGCGTCCATCTATCGCCAAAGAGGTCCTTTGGATTGTAGTATTTCTCAGAGTTCACCGGGTTTTTACTGTGCTTTCTCAGCGGCGGATAGCCAGCAGTGAGCTCGTTGAGTGGCTTCACAATCTTTGAGTAATCTTTCACGAACCGGCGGTAATAACCGCAGAAACCCAGGAAGGTCCTTAGCTCTTTCAGATTGTTTGGTTTTGGCCAGGTTTTTAATGCTGCTACCTTGTCAGGATCAGTTTCGATGCCTTTTTCTGACACGATGTGCCCAAGGTATTTCACAGAGGTTTGAAAGAACTTGCACTTCCCTGGTGACAATTTCAAGCCAAACTCTTTCAATTGGTTGAGCACGCGCATCAATCTTTCCTCGTGTTCCTCTAGTGTCGATGAGAAGATGATAAGGTCATCAAGGAAAACCAGGGCTTGCTTCAGGTTCAACTCTCCCATACAGCGCTCCATAAGCCTCTGGAACGTGCTAGGGGCGTTAGTTATCCCCTGCGGCATCCTGTTGAACTCGAAGAAACCCAATGGACAGACGAATGCGGTTTTGTGCTTGTCTGCTTCCTCCATCTCTATTTGATAGAAACCGGACTTGAGATCAAGCACCGAGAACCACCTGGATCCGGTCAACGCCGAGAATGACTCCTCAAGATTGGGTAAGGCATATGAATCCTTCACTGTTTGGGTGTTCAATTTCCTGTAGTCTATGCAGAGTCTGACATCTCCATTTTTCTTCCTGACGATGACAATCGGCGAGGAGAAAGGCGACTCCGATTCACGGATGACCTCTGCATCAAGGAGTTGCTGGAGATGGTTACGTACAGCCTCAATATCTTGGGGGTGTATAGGTCTTGGTCTGTGTTTGAATGTTGTTTCGTCACTGAGGGTTATGTGGTGTTTTATTTTATCAGTGCGACCAAAGTCAAGCTCGTGCTGTGCAAACACCTCCGGCATGGAACTTAATTTCTCAGTTATCCTCTCTTTCCACTCATTGGGTACAGGAGAGTCAGTGAAGTCAAAGTTGAGACTTAATGTTTGGCCAGGTTTTGTGGGAATAACTGAGTCAGAGGTCTTAACAGATTGAACACTCTTGACAGCGTGTATCTCTGCTATTACAGCCTTCGGAGATAAGGTGATGTCATGATGTGACTCATTCTTGAGCATGACTGGTATGCAATGTGGTAGTTTCGATGGTAGGCTTACCAAGCTATCCGTCGCCAAGATGCCACCTGGCAGTGAAGATGACTTTGGTGGTCCCACCATCACCCATTTTCCAACATCAGTTGTCCTGCAGCTCACTGATCCTTCAAGGACTCTGGTCTGTCCGGCTGAAATAGTCTCAAAGTCCCTGCTGCGAAGCCTAACCTCTCCCAGGCTGGAATCAACAGACTGTCTTTTCCTGATTTTGAGGGTCTTTAATACAACTTTGTAGCCATAAGGAAGGGACTCATAGTTCTGAGGTGCGATATCTGCATACTTTTCATAGAAAACATCCAAAGTATTTGTACCTATAAGCACTGATGACAAGGTGGAGCGCATGTCAGGTACAACTAGAGCCAGTGTGGGCACCTCTATGTCTGCTCCAAGCAAGCTCTTTGGGAATCTGATAGTTGTCTCAACATAGCCAAGGTAAGGGACGCTTTGGCCGTTGGCTCCTTCCACTTCAAGTAGGTCATTCAAGGAATTCATAGGTAAGTGAGACAGGTTCTCTAAATAGAAGGAGTTGGGAATCGTTGTTACTTGAGAGCCTGAATCTAACAAGCACCTGCAGTCTTTGTTACCTATGGTCACCTGTGCAGTGCACTTGGCTCCAATCAGCCCTTTTGGTAGGGTCACTGTCTGTTTTTGAGTGTGAGAGTACACACGGGCTCCATGTAGCTTCTTTTTGGGACACTTTGTCTGTGTTCCAGTCCCCGTTTGTCCCACAACCGGAACTGGATCTAGTTTAAATGATCGGCTTTTGAAACACCATTTTCAATGTCCCATTTTAGCTGCTTTTCTCTTAGCTGCTTCCTCTTCTCAGCTACAAGAGATGGGTTCGGCTCATTCTCACACTGAGGCTTAATGTGTCCGTCCTCTCCACATCTAAAGCAATACCAGGGTTTTGGTCTATTGCTTGTGTTGTTGTTTGCATCACGGCTGTGGTGAAGTCTTTGAGATGTTGGAGTGATGGCTGTTTGGGAAGCTACTGGTCTGGCAGCTGATTTAGTCTTTCTACTGTCTTTCTGTGCGATACGTGTGAGCTGGGACTGTAAATCAGCTATTTGTTTCTTTAGGTCTTGGATTTCGGACCTGTGATCAAGAACTGGCTGAGACGGATTGCAGTCTTCACTCTGCACATAAACACCTTGATAAGAAGACGACACTCTTGGTTTCGGAATATTGAGGTGTTGTTTCATGCGGGATGCTTTGGAAGTACGTTTATCTTCTGCTGTGCGGAGTAACAGGAGAAGTTCAGCAAAGGTAGGCGGGTTCTGTTTCTTTTGTTCCAGCTGGAGTTCAGCTATCAAGGTGTTGTCCCAGCAGCCTCTGACAAACTGTCTAAGAAGATGCCGGTCAAGGTCACTTGCGTTTACGCCTCCCCTCCTGAGGGTGGTGTTCAGCATCACCTGCAGCCGTTGAAGATAAGCTGAGGATTTCTCACCGTTATCCTGCATTGTGTTAAGATACTTGGCGAAAAGATCATCTCCATCCTCGACAGTGCCGAAAGCGGAGTCCAAGATCTCCAAGTACATATTAAGGGGAGATTCAGGTGTCAGATGCTTCACAATATCGATAGCAGGCGATAAGAGACTTTCAAGAAGCTTTCGTAACTTGTAAAGATCAGACTGTGTTGTGTCTTTAAGGAGAAGTTCCACATTGGAACGCCATGTCTCATAATCCACTTCATTGTTGGATCTGGGGGAACGCCCAGAGAAGGGTCTGAGTCTTAAAGAAGTATGTACCTGCAGAGCAGAATCTTCATTTCTCACTATGTGCTCGACTATCACTTTTTGAATGTCAGGTGGGTTGACATCAGAAAGTTTCAGAGCAGGCTGTGTCTTTTCTTTAGATGGTGGTGGGAACCAATGATGTTGAACATGTTGCTCCGGGGCCGTACTGGGCAGGGGGCTTACATGTGCAGCATTTTCAGGGCCATGTTGCTCTGGGGTATCAGGTGAGTTCTGTTCCACATCTTCATCTTGGGTTTCTGATTGATCTAGATCGACATTCTCACTAATGACGGAGAGCTCTTCTCTGAGGACAGCTGCAAAGTCTTTGCCAGTCAGTCTTGCAATGTCCTTTAACTCTGAGAGGTAAGTCTGTGTAGCTGTTTTACTAGCTACAGGTGTGTAGACACTGGCTAGTGTTCTAATGTGATAAGTGACATTAGTCTGAGTCTTACTGTTGAGTCTGTGTGGCAATAAAGGTAAGAGAGACTGTATAGCTGTACCATACACATACTCTACCACGACCTGTTTGTCTGACGCTGTCTCAGCGAAATCTACTGGGATTATCCTTTGAATGGAACCATATTGTTTCAGGAAGTCATACAGTTCTTCGTCAGTTTCTGTACCGGCTATACCACTAACTATGACTGAGTTAGGTATTTTCACACTACTCGCTTGAATAACGTCCATAATGAATCACTGATAACAATACTATACGGTCTCTGGTTTCTAGTTTTAAATGCTTTAAGCCACTCCTGGCTGGCTCGCCAAAGTTGTAGCACCGGTGTCACACCACTTACTGCGCCACTGGACCAGTTCTAGGTTCTAAGGAGTGGGGAGCAAAAATAATAATTACACCAGAGACCGTTTCTTTATATACAAAAGCCGGCAGTTTACTGAATGTAAAACACAAAAAATAAATGCACAGTTCAATAACAAAACAAAACAAAATAAATAAAAATACTCCCTGCAGGTTCCCAATATTTCCTAATATTGAGGTATGTAAATGAAATTATATTTCACTCTAAGTTCAGTTTTTAGTTCACTTAAGTCACTTTAATCAAGTTAATCTAAGTTAAACCAGTCTTTTCTTAAGTTACACTTATTTTAGAATTTTCCTTTTAGAATTCTTATTTTCTTCCTGAGTTAACTCTCTTTTTCTGTCTTTTACAGGTAGGAAAATACCTTCAAATCACAAAATCAAATCAAAGTGGACCACAACAGTTCAAATCACATTCAAACATATGAACTCAATATGAAAATAAAAATATAAAACCTCAAGTTCAAGGCCAAATGTGAGTTCAATTGTTCAGTTCAATGAAAAAGATTCAGTTCAATGAAAAAGATTCAGTTCAATGGAGAGATTCAGTTCAAATCAGTCCAAAAATAATAGTTCAATCAATCTCCAGTTCAGTTAAAAACAATTCCTGATACTCCTACCACTCTGGCAGCAAGTCACCATACGCATGAGATTTCCTCACGGATGCGATGGAAAGGATGAGTTGGAGATCCGGGTCTGGCTCGCCATCTTGAATCCCGTCTGCGCACGTGCGCACCCACACACTGCAGACCAATCGTCGCTCCGACCGAGCTTCAAACCAAGCAAAAAACCTGACCAAAACCGGTGTGGATTAGTTCACATAAAATCCCTGTCAGTTCCCAACCAGGCAAATTATGATTTCTTTCAGCTGCAAAATCAACTTTTCACTCTTTTCTCTGCTTATTAAACACCGCTCGTTCTCTCTGTTTTCGCCTCTGCTCTCTCAATCTCCTCTCTGCTTTCTCAAATCGCGCCTATGCTGCAACGTCACTGACGCACTGCGTCTGATGTCACTAATCTCTTAAAGTGGCAGTGACAGGCATTTTCTGTCAACATACTTTTAATATTAAACATTAAATTGTTGTATTAACATTTTTAATTAACTCTGATGAATTAATTTAAATGAATCACTTAACTTTCAAACTTATTTATGCAGCTTTTTAAACTATTTATTCTTATTTATGTCATTTTAATATGGGTTACACCCATGTGACATATCGACATATTCTTTGGCATCACGTGTGTCCTATTTGCTTTCAAATTCTCTTAAAATATCTGGATTTGCTCTGTTGCACTGGGATATGCCTATGGATTCTCAATGCACTTTTGACTTCACAAAGTTAACAAAGGGTTTTCTTCAAGCATTAGGAATGTTAGGCATTTGAATCTAATTTAAAGTTAGCTAACTGATCAGGGGCTTGGAAAATTAATGTGACAGGTACTTGGCAAAAGTCTTCCAAGGCCCTGAGTCTCAGGAGTTGTCAGAATATGATTTCTTAGACAGTAATTGCCAACTCTTCCACATTTGTTCCAAAAATGAGAAGTGAGCGTGAGCTATAACCCCTGTTAAAAATTCAGACGATTCGCTTATCCACAGTGCCTGACTGCTCAAATGATAAAACACACATTTAAAGTGATTGGATTCTGATTAGAATGCTTATGAACATTTCATGCAGCATTTAACATGGCCTTAAAAATAATTTGGTCATTTTTGGATACTTAAAAAAACAACTGTATTAGATGAAAGAAAGCAATTCTTCTTCCTGATATTATTATTTAATTTTTTTTTGTGTGTAACCTAATAATTATATTTAGATTGTTATTTTGTGTAACCTAATGTACGATATACAAAAAATGACTTTCAAAATAATTTCTTTAAATATTTTAAACAATATATCTATTGTTTTATACTTTTATCATCATTCAACAAACGTTTGTGAAATATTTTGTTTTAAAGGTTTTTGTTTTAATGCTTCGCTAAATAAATTAGGCTACATGCTTTGATATTTTGTTATAATGCAATGACATTCACATCGAAGGTGCTCTAAATGTAATCCAGCATTGCAATTCTCTTGTCTTTTTAAAATGAGCATTTACACTTTTGTGCTTTCTTTTTTTATCACTGAGGTTAAAATAAGGGGCAAAAGAGATCAAAACTTGTAAGGAAAATAGAGTTGAAAACATAGTAAAAGAAAATGGAAATAAACAACTGTTTATATATTTAGCATTGCGATTAGCCAATTATGTAAACATACTCTTTCAAAATTTACGTTTAGAACCTCATTTATAGATTATGTGAGGCAGATCTCTCAGCCTTCCTCTGAGATGCTAAAAACCCTGCCAGATTAACGTCTTTTTCAAGCTGAAGCTGACTCATACACTTTAAATTATGAGTGCAACAGAAAGATCTACATTGCGAGAGCCGCCTGCAAATCACACAGCTGAAGAGCAGCTGACAAACATAAGCTCCCAGATTTCCACTTGGAGGGTTTAGCTTTTACTTTTGATAAGTTGGAGAGCATTTGTCCTGAAGAGATCTCTTCCCGTTCACCGATTCCAGAAGATCTGGCACATCTGATGAAAGCAGCATAAATTCAAAAAGCATTATTTGTTCAAATTAGGTTCTGCAGCGTAAAAATGAAATGGGTTGAATCAATATAAGTTTATTTCCTTCTGACCTGAAACCTGCTGCTACAGGATAAAAGGATTTTAAATGATGTTAAATGGTGGTTTTGAGAAGCGAGCTAAAATGTTCTATAAAAGCTCTTTGATTTGGTTACGCCGCATTCGCTTTTGTGTGAAGTGGAGTGCTTCGTATGATCACGTAGTGCCGCATGAAAAACAAAAATGGGGAATGAAATCAGCCCTCTTCAGAGCTCATCACATTGCTGTGGCCTTAATATCCTCACCCGTCCTGCTTCATCTCTCTCTCGGCCCGCCATATTGTCTCCTTTCTGACCTCAGCAGAAGATGAAAAGGATGATGATGATCATAATGGCATCATTAACGCCTTATGTTCCCTTCAACGACCAATGTTCTGCCCCAAAATATGATAAAAATTCACCCTGATGAGTGTCAAACACCTTTTGTATGGGTTATTTCACAATGGAACAGGATTACAAAACCATAACCTTTAAGAACCCAACACAGCCTATTTGGATGATAGATCAGAGTTATTATTATTATGGTCTGGTGACGATGATAACCTGGAAACTAATCCCTGGAGAGGCAATAAACCACGTTGATAGTCATGTCTGATAGCTGCTGTTCTGAACCCAGTTTTGTGGCTTTTTGTGAAATGACAGATGTTATGTCAGGATGGAAGATGCTGGTCCAAGGTCAGATAAAATGAGAGGGAGACATCAATATTTTCAGATGCAGACTGAGCCAACGACAGCCTCGCTTTATTGAGAAAAGACTACTTTTCCGAACTCATCTTGCCCAATTACATTTTTTTTTTTGTATTGTAATGTGGAGCAGGCACAAGTGAAATAATAATTGAAGCCTCAGGCACTCATAACATTTGATTTCAGTGTACACTTATCAATGCACACTGGGTGATAATGCTGGTTGGAAAATGTTTAGATCTTGCAGAGAGCAGTTAAGGTCTGAAATAACCAAAACACAGCATACACGAAGAGAAAAACATCATGCAACACATTGTGCATTATTAACAGCTTGGATGTAACAAAACAAAATTAAAGATGCACTCAATATTTTTTTTCCTGACGTATTACTTTGAAAAACATGTTTAAAATTAGATGTAAACACCAGTGTGAGGTATTTGGAGTGGGTTGCCCCTCATTTTCAAATCACACGAGCTAGCTAGCAGTCATGTCCTAGAATTTTGTGCAATATGTTCCCGGATCAAAATCTATTGATTCTGGAACAACATTCCAAGCAACTAATCATATTTGAGGGACACGTTTACAGTTGATGTCAAGTTTAGGCTTACAAACAGGGTTAGGGACTTCTACATCTGTGTTATTAACCTTTTTTTTTTTAAGGATAACTTATAAGTAGGGTTAGGTTTAGGGGTAGGGATATGGCTAGGAAAAAATCTCCGGACAGGAATGTTGTTCCAGATGACAAAGTAACTCATCTACTGTAACTCTGCAAAATCAGGATGAGCATTACTAATAATTTTAGTTGCTTTTGGGGTCATTAAAAAGTATTTGTAATGTTTCTGTTTTATTTAGTAAGTTTTAATTTTTAATCCAGTTAACAATGTTTTCATTTAATTTTTGTTTAAGTTTATTTAGTTTTAGTGCCTTCAAATGTTGGAATACTCAAACAATTATGACTTTCATTTCAGTCTTTCCCTCACACAAAACTTCAGAAGACTTGAAATATAATGCATCATTGTTTGGACCACTTTTATGGCTCTACCACTGTGCTTTTGTGAACTTTTTTTTGTACTTCATTCACTGTGATTAAATGGAAAAATAAAAATAAATAAAACAAAAAACAACACAAAGAAAGTCACAACTTGAGTAAATTGGCAGATTTTTCACGTTTAGGTCAATGGTTATTGTAATACACATGCTTGACTAATGTCTACAGTTCTTCTGAGGAAACAGTGATTGGAGATTTTTTTAGGAAATGTCAAGTCAAGTCAAATCACATTTATTTATATGGCGCTTTTTACAATGCAGATTGTTTCAAAGCATCTTTACAGTGAAAACAGGAAAATAATGCAACAAAGTTTGTTTCTGCTGCACAGCAGATCTCAAGACGCAGTCCAAAACTAATGGTGGAGAAGTTTCTCTCTGACAATCTATCACGCAAACAGTGAAGTCTAAAAATTCTTCTTCACATCCTCAGGTGTGTGGTTGTCTTTTATATAGCCACCCGCAGTGTGGAGTTCTCTAGTACAGGTAATTAACTCTCTGAGGGGGGGAAAGGTGAAGAGACTACTGGATGCGATTCCCTCCAGCTCTGCTCATGTCATGGAATATAATAACAGCTCAAAGTGAGCCCGATGGCTATGGTCTCTTATCTCCACAGGTATGGTCGTCAAAACAGCACACAGACCGTAATCATTAGCTAAGGGGCTGTCTCCATCATCCTGTGTTGAGTTTCAATGAGAGTCGACACTGCTGGTAATTTATAGTACAGGCCAATGGTGAAAGGTAATGCGAAAGGACAGATAAAATGAGCGAGAGAGGGGGATGGAGCGATGGATGATGGGCTGGCTAGGACAAAAGAGACAAATGGGAATCTGTGAGGCCGGCAATAAATCAACACGCACCTAAATCGCAAATAAATCAGAAAAGTAAAGGCAAACAGGCCCAACAGTTTCATCCTTACAGCTGGAGTGTGGTCGAATAAACAGCAGGGGAAAGATCAGAGAAGATCAGCTCTGCCAGACACTCCTAGGAATCTCATGAATAAACTGGCTGGCTATTAATCCATTTAAATTTGCTGCTTTGCATGCATACAATCTAATAATTACAATGCAAATGAGGCAGATGAGTGCGAACGGCAAATAACATGAATGGCGAAAAGAATCAGGACGGGAAGAGAAATCAAAACACACGGGATGAGAAACTATCTTGTCCGCTTGGTATGGAATGAACATTCCCCTCCATTTCCAACTATCTGATCTCCTTATATGCTCAGTCAGGCCTCAAGGAAACAGTGTCATTGTATCAGGAAACTGGATTTAATTTAAACTCCACGGAGGGGGCTGATAAGAACGTGATGTGTCACCGTGTCTACACTTTCCCTTATCTATATTTGCCAACAGACTTATTTAGTGTCGGGAATAAGCGGCACCTCATAGACATAATGTCCCAAAGTAGACACGGACACAACTGTATTTCCCTCCGTTTACGGTGGCGAGTGCGGGAGCTGAATTTTAAATGCCATAAGATGGATGTCCTGTTATAGCAGGATTAGACTGCACACTCCTTGTTTTATTGCAGCCTCTTCTTTTTTGTAATATCCGTGTAATGGCTTTTTCAAACTGCAGGGCCCCGATTTCAGCCATCGCTATTTTCTCATCTCGATTTGGTTCGGCTCCTGCAGCTCAGTTCCTTCTTTCCATTCAATTCCTTCCAATCTCAATGTAATAAAATTCCTACGTGGTGCCAGTGAGACTTTAGGCACAGACAACAGTGTTTATTGTCTGTGCTCGCTTAAGATGTAAAACATTCATATAGCCTTCTTACAGGATATTAAAGACTTAGAAGATACTCACAAAATTGAATGCAGTTTTTAATGCATGATTTCAGAGCATTACAGGGTCTGTTTTCACACCATTGCACAGAAAGACAATGACATACCATGAATGCCTAGAGGGCAATATTTTGTTGCTCAGAGGTTGCTCTTTTATAGCTCAGGAAATGTTATAGAATTCTCAGATATGACTAATTTAAAGTGTAACTTTGCTTATTTTAAACTCGCTTTATATAGTTTCAATGTTGCTAGTACATGTAAATTAACAAAACAGCTATTGTAACATCACTGAAAATTGTATGGTACTTTGTCTACTCTTTAAACAGCATTATGGTAAAAACAGAACACTATGGGAACAGCTTTCTTACCTGTAGTCTATGAGGTTTGCTTTAAAGGGTTGGGCGGAACCGATGGAATTGCAGTTTCTTTCAGTTGTTGCCCTCTGTTTGGCCTAAAACACTATCTTTGTTGTCATCCAGTTTGAAATGACTACACACAGTGAGTTTTTTCAGATTTTTCATTGCTGTTTTCTCTCCATATTTGCAATTCTTTGCAGCCTTTAGCCAATACAACAAAATGCTGGATCCCTCACTGGAAACTGAAAATAACTCACTCCCGCTTAAAGTTTTTTTCTTCGATTTTTTTGCAACCCTGAAAAAATACAAGTCAACATCATTATGACTAAAAGTTTGCTAAGTGTTTCCCACTAAAGCAAGGTGGTATTTGACACTGGTCAAGTGTATTCATGGCAGACTGGTGGGAGTGGCCTTGGGATGGCAGCAAGCCCAGTGCATTATGGGTGTTGAAGTTTTCCTACCAATTTGGCAAAAGGAAAGACAAAGCTTCTCTAGTCAGGTAGCAATTATTATTATTATTATTTTATTTTTTTGCCTTTCTACTACATTGGCAGCCAAGTTTTATTGAAAGCCCATTTATCCAGTGGTGAAGAATCTACCCCTTAAAGTATCTATAGTACTTTGCCTCAGGCATAAATAATGGAATTTCTTTTTCATGCAAAGACAGTCCTTCGTGACTTATTAACACTGACTCGGTACTTCCGCCTACTTGACCTTTTCAACGTAATTGCGTATTACGTGACATCACATGAACGTGCATCACAGAACAGAGCAAGGCGAGCATTTGTGCTTATAAAACTTAAACTTTTTATTTAAGTTTTATATCGTTTATTTTTTAAATGACCGATCGTTTCGCTAGATAAGACCCTTATTCATCGTCTGGTATCGTTTAAAGCCCTTTGAAGCTGCACTGAAACTGTCATTTGGACCTTGAACCGTGTGGGTCCCGTTGATCTCCATTATATGGAGAAAAATCCTGGAATGTTTTCATCAAAAACCTTAATTTCTTTTCGACTGAAGAAAAAAAGGCATGGACATCTTAGATGACATGGGGGTGAGTAAATTATCAGCAAAAGTTTTTTTTTTAAGTGAATAATCCTTTAAGGGAATAACATAGTTTACTATGAAAAAACAGTGGAGTGTTCCTTTAAATGCAGCCAATTTAATTATTAATTCAAAATTAAGCATATAAATATATAGTTATATATAGAAAATAGGTTCGACATACAATAAAAGAATCATAAATTCAAAGCTTGCAACTACACTATGTATCTCTTTAATCTGTGCATTGCCTCAGCCACTTGATTACTATTGCATAGTCTTTTTTTTAAAGTAAACAGTAGCGGGGGAAACTCCTGATAGTGCACACATATACACGTAGGGAAAGTTTATAAATGAACACAGCCAGACCCCTTATTTAATTTTTAAAAAGAGCTATGCTTTTTCTTCGAACATGCTCTTCATAGATGAGGATGGTGAGTTTTTATTACCCTGCATCGATGCTCAACACCGGGCTCTCTACCAGGGCGGAAGAAGCCGTGGCGCGGGCTTCGGATCCCAGAGAGAGAGCGCTGGATCCCCTAAGTGAAGGCAGAGAAAAGGCATAGCCCGTGTCTAACCATTCTGCGAGATACATTTGCGAACCCAATAATGCCAGTGGGGCCAATACTGCGAGGAACGAGAGCCTGAACACCCTCCTCAAAGATTGACAGCCGGTAATGGAGCGTGTAAAGCGATAGTAATTCGCAATGGTCATAGTCAGCGCCTTCGAGCGCTGACAGAGCATGCTCCGTTCCAAACAAACAACACATAAATCGTGTTTTATCCCCACCCGTAATGAAACAAGGGCAGGGAGGAACACACAATCTAAAGTTTGTTTGTTCGCCATAAATGAATATCTATGCTTGTGACTGATATAGTGACAGACAACAATAAATAAGACAGTATGAACACAGTATGAACACAGAGCGCTTGCTGAGGCACAGACTGGATGTGCTTTTATCATTTCCTGGTCGGGACGTCACGCGCCTGTGACGCTTACTCTCGCCATTGGACTAGTTGACACAAGAGCTTCAGACGCAATCACACAGGGGCGTTCCCAAAGTGTAATCGACGCAGCACGAGTTCATTCGAAAGGGAACAATTGATACCTTCAAGAGACCTAACTTGTGATTGTTCTTATGTGTGTGTGTGTGTATAAAGGAGAGTGAATGATGGTGAGAGGTGATACTGTATGTTCTGCCACTCTGTGTAAGGAGCTTAAAGCCTTTACCAGCTGAGATTTTTTTTTCCAATTTCTAGAGCTTACTGACCCAATGAGGTCACAGCGATGACATAACTTGGGTTGTGACACATTAATGCTGTCTTTCTTACCCAGTGACATTAGCTTCAACAAAAAGTCCATTGTAGTTTAAAGGGATAACTCACCTAAAAGTGAAAAATCAAAAAGAATAGAGTAGAATTCAAATTGTATCTTCATTTACTTAAACAAATAAAAATCGCCTCAAATGCATTTGGACACTTTTGGACACTCAAAAATATCTGAATTGCATTGTGTTATAAAATATCAAACATTACAACTGCAAACAAATTATGCTGCAATATTTACATTTAAACTAAGTGCTTAATTGTTTAATTAAAATAGCTCACGTGTAATGGGTTAGGGGTATAATAATTATATAAATAATATGTAAATTATATAAAATAATTATAATAAATAATCATTGCTGAAAGCCAGAAAATTTTGTCTTTAAAAACCTTCATGTATAGTGACCTTTAATTTGGAGCAAAATAATCTGGGGGAATGATTTGTCATGACTTGGCATCAGTCAGACATGTGTCACTTTTCTCACAACTGATTAAACTAATTAAAGATGGAACATATACTTAACTATCCACCTTAACCGGCTTCATGGTACTCCACTCAATTTCATTGCATGTTGATGCTCAAACATTCTGCTAAACTTCTACTCAATGTGGGAAAAGGAAAATTGTACTGGTTTGGAATAAAATGAGGGTGAGTAAAGTCACATCATCCTAAAAACTACAAGCACTTCTCCACATCCAAATGGTTAAAAACAAACATCATTGCTTAAACCAGCATTCACACATACTACAATCTGATCTCTGGTCTCAGATAAAATCTGTCCCATCTTCAGTCCCACAACACCGGCTTCAGGTGGCACAACGGGAATCACACAAATATTGTGTGCACACTCCTTTATAGATTCACACAGCTCTTGTGTACATCAGCCGAGCTTTACCCACACACCTGCAAACATCCCAGAGATGAAAGTAGGGAAGGGAGGCCAAAAAAAAAGATCTGACAAAAGAGAGAGAGAAAGAATAAATGAAACCAGCTATGCTTTTAAAGCTACTAAAAATGATTTGGATGGTAAAAAAATAGCCTGGTTCCCCATGTTAGATAAATACAGCATGTTCCATGGGTGGCCTTCAGATAACTGGAAGTCTTTCATGTGTGTTTACAGTAGATATTACAAATTTAACCCTGTCAAACAGACACTACAGCTTTACGAGGAGAGACTCCAGCACTGAGGTCACTCGGGAAATGAAAGCTCAAAAAGACTCATTTCTTGCAGTCCCCTGTGGTTTAGAACAAAGCAACGCAGCATTGAACAGTTACTAACTTTGGTGACGCAATGCTGCATAGACTGTTAGGTTGGGCAGTAGTCTGCTGTGGAGCTTGCATCAAATCATGAGCCATAAAGGAAGCACCTATCTGAAACCTAAAATGTCAAATGTTGCAATGTCGGATTCAGTAGAGAGAATCGTTTATCGTAAGCAGTCCTTTCTCATAGCATAAGAAAGCCAGATTTTTTTCTAGTGAATCAGTTCATTTAAACGGTTCATGTAAAAGAACAGCTTAAAAATGAGGCACCATTTCTTTGTATACTGTGTGTTGGTTAGTTAGATTCCCCCAAACTGGAGAAAAGTCAGCATGTCGGATTTTTCAAGTTTGACTCTCTTGTCTGAAAGTCCTGTTGCTTTCTTGTCCAATTAATTTCTGAACAGGTATAAGACTGAGTTTCATACTATTGTTAATCAAGCTGTATTCGAAGGGTGTAAACACTTGTAGTTCTACCAGAAAGACTCGGGAGAATAAATACTGTAACAATTATACATTTATTGACAGCCCAGCAAGCAATATTATGATATAAAGATATTTGGCGTAGGCCCTGTCCATAGCTCGCAATCCTAGGGTCCGGACTCTGCATTTCCTGCCTGAAGACGAAGGCAGGGGCGCAGCCGACCCCCTGGAAGGTATAGAAAGGGGCCATCCTGGTGGTGGTGGGGAGGATGGAGAGGAAGGGACCATCCTGGTGGTTGTGGGGAGGATGGAGGGGAAGGAACTGTCTTGGTGGTGGTGGGGAGGTGAATGGAAGCGTCAGCATCTGCAAACTCATCCATGTGTAAGTACCGATCTTTTATACCACGAGTATTAGAACACGATTGGATAGATGAGAAGGTAATAAGTGACGTAGCAATTGAGTCTTCCCTGCAAAACTTATGCTAAAGCTTCCATTTCAGGACTAAAAAGGAAAATGATACACTAAGTCCTGGTTCGCTTACCATTCAAAATGTCATTTATAACACCAAACATAAAAATACAACAACAACAAAAAAATATTTTAGAATGTATATTTTGCGATGGAACTTACAGAACATCCAAAACAATGCTGTGTGCTGGCCTAAATGCACTCGTTGTGCATACATATTCATATTATGGTATATTTACCAGCTGAAAACTTGTGTAGAGCCAACCCGATCTCACAGCAAGTCGTACGTATTTTTAAGATGTGGATAATTCATACAAATTCATACAACCTTACAAATTACTTAAGATTTTTGCTAAATCATACATACACTGAACAAAATTATAAACGTAACACTTTTGTTTTTGCCCCCATTTTTCATGAGCTGAACTCAAAGATCTAAGACTTTTTCTTTCTTTCTTTTTTTTCTTTTTCTACATCTTTTTTTTCTATTTCTTTCAAATATTGTTCACAAATCTGTCTAAATCTGTTAGTAAACACTTCTACTTTGCCGATATAATCCATCCACCTCACAGGTGTGGCATATCAAGATATATATATATATTAGGGCTGGGAAAAAAATTAATCGCGATTAATCGCATCCAAAATAAAAGTTTCGTTTACATAAAATATGTGTGTGTAGTGTGTATAATTATTTTGTATATATAAATACACACACATGCATGTATATATTTTAGAAATATTTGCATGTATATACTGTATATATATTTATACATCATTTATATTATATATAAATATACATATTCTTTATATTAATAACACATTTTTCTTAAATATATAATTGCATGTGTGTGTATTTATATATACAAAATAATTATACACACTACTCACACATATTTTATGTAAACAAAACCGAAGTGGCCGACCAATATCAGAGGCCAGTCTCGAGAGACTGGTCCCCTCAGTAGATTTTCTGGCAGTGTGTAAGCTACTGCCAAATATATCTTGTATAAATTAGAGCTGTCATCGTTAAAGCGTTAACGTGTTAACGTATGCGACTAATTTTTGTCCAGTTTAACGCGTTAAAATATTTAACGCAATTAACGCAGCATCCGTTAATTTCTGTCATCCTTTGACTAGCGTTACATTATATGATCCTGCTCTTTTTCATGCAAATGCTTTTAAACCATTAGATCGTGAAAGACAAAAGATACCGCACTGCCCATGAGTGTCCAGACACACACACAGAGGCACGTGCACACACACGCACGCACACACACACACACACACACACACACACACACACACACACACACACGCACGCACACACAGTTCTCTTCTCACTTGAACCATAACACACACAATTATGCCAAAATGTCAGATTTCTCGAGTATCCTCATAACATAAGAGCGGTCTTAAAGGGGTCATATAATGCCATTTTTGTACAAGTTAATATGAATCTTTAGGGTCTAAATGAATACTTTGTAATATACTTTTATTAAAAATTCTCATTAGTATTTTAAGAAAACTCATTTTACCTGCTCAAAAACAGCTCTGTTTTCAGCACGCCGTTTAAGTGTATGTGCCTTTAAATGATAATGAGCTTCGCTGACTCCGCCCCTCTGTTCTGTGGGCGCTTTGACACAACGCACTTGACAACAGTTGAGGGTTTATTATTATGGCAGCGGTATTCTCTCTGAGGACACATCTGTGCAACCGTATCAGTTTGAACCGGAGTCGGACCCGAAACAAGATGACAGCCCCGAAGAAGTTCGACAATTAAGGCTCGAACAGGACGTTTTTGAATGGTTGGTTAACAATGTCACTTCTATTTTTGTATGTACTGGCAGGGTAACGTTAGCCTGGTAATACCAGACTCTGCTACTTCACTTTGCTTCGTAGACAGAGTCTGGCATAGCATAATAGAGAAGTGTTTTCTCTCTCGCTAGGGGGCGATTTCTGAAGTTTAAAATCATTGGTTAACCGTAAGCCAATCCGATAAGTTTATTTATGACGTATGTTATGCGCTGACACAGCTGCATCGAACCACAGACATCATGCATCGAACTCAAATCTATGATCGAACTTCCACTGTAAACACTTAATGATGCGAGCGAAATACCGGAGTGAACATGGCTGTGAACGACTTTTTTGATCGGTGAGTGATGTAATAGAATGACTGCTGCGCTTTGACAGGGCGCAAACGAGCAGAGAGAGAGAGAGAGAGAGAGAGAGCCGCGCGCACACTCTCAGGTCTTCAAACAAGACGAGCGCGGTCTTGCGCGGTCTCCCTCGCAAATATTAATCAAAATCAATCGACAAGATAGTTAAAGATCGGAAGATCGCAGTTTCACGTGGAGCATTTGGAGATTTTTAGAGATTAGAGACTCTAGGAACAACATCTCAATGAACAATATCTCAACACTAAATTATAAAGGCCTGTCTCATATAGACGCCTGTCTCAAATACAAGCCGGTGCAGTTAGATGATTTGGACAAATAAAATCCTGGGCTATTATTTGAAGTTTTACGGTATTTAAGACCTGGAAAAGAAAGGAGACACTGACCTGTCAAAAGGCTCCCCAGTTTCTCGCTGACGATCGGCAATAGTTGATAAATTAAATTTTTCCCAAAGGGAGTAGGGCCACAACATCACCTCCATTCAAAATGTTTAATACACACTCTTCTTCTTCGGGCTTCAGTTTGCTAATGCCGGGAATATTCTCCACAACAGAGCGAATTGCATCCATGTCTCCCTATCCGCGGTCGTTTTCGATTTCTCTGACCTAACTCTTAAACTCGGCGCTTAGCGACTACATCACGGCTCTCAGCCCGCCTTCTGTTCGTTGATTGGCCCGGCTGTTTTCAGGCCGGTGGAAAACAGAAAGATAGGCTGCTATCTAAGACTGACTACAGGAGCGAAATGAAATTAGCGGAAGTAGGAAGTCTGACGTAGTCAGGCTAGGGTAACGTTAGAGTTGTGAGATACAAACGCTATGTGTTTAACGTTACTAATGTAAGTTATAGGTTAGTTAGTTGACAGATTTATGTTGAAAAACCTTTTTTTTTGTAAACGTAGGCTTGTCAGTGAGTGATGCGTGACGTTCTCAGTGTTAGGTACAACTATCGTGACTGAAACTGACATGAGGTCATGTCAGTAATGATTCTAGCAGTAGTTGAAGGATACCTAAGAATTTGTTGTATGTTTATGTTTAGTGCAGTACGAAAATGTTTTATGTTTTAAGAAAACTTTTAAGTACATCTATAGTATTGTAACTGCATTGATATTCCTGTTAATATTCCTGTTACGTTAACTGTAACACCTGCGTACACAGTTTTTAATAACACAATAATTATAACGCGTTTTTTATTATAAACATGGGATTATGAATTATATTGAGAACGTCGTAACGTTACATAGAATACATGCCGTAATGCACCCTGAGTGTAAACATTAGCCACAATCATCGTGGAGCGTGCAAGGGATTTGCAAAGATTAATATTAAGGTTAATAAATAAAACGTTACACTCACTTCTTTTGGAGGTCCAGCAGGAACACGAATAGTTGGTACCGATTCCTTTTTCAGGAGCAGCTTCTTAGCAAAACCTGATTTATATTGACCATCGCCTCGTTTAAAAAGCAGTCTGGTGAGAAATGATTTGCGCAAACATGAGCGCATTGACGTTGCTCGTCGGAAATATTCCCTTCATAAACAAAACTCAGCCACTGTGTCTTCAGCGGTTCGGATTTAGGAACAATAAAATGACTGCTGTGTTCCTTATTACACCCAAGAACAGGAAACCACAATCGCTTAGGCGCCATTCTGCTCCAGTGTATCAACAATGACGAACTATGATTGACATCTCACTCACGAGCGAGGGCGGGTCTGTGTTGAAACGCTGCTGTCAATCAACAATTGTGGAAGGGGCGTGCAAGCTCGAACGGCTCGATTTGAGGCAGGGGAAAACATATGAGGAGATTAAAACAAAACCACTGGATGGATTCGTTCAATCGTGTTTTTTTTTTTTCAAAGTAAAAATAAAAAACGACTTGTTTTTCCATTATTTCCTGAACTAAAATGGAAAAAAAACGAATAACGACTCGTTTTCCGATTTTCTGATTGTGCGCTCAGATCAAAAATAGAAAGAATGAATAACGGGTATAGACGAATTTTAATTTTGAATCTTAATTTAACACCTTATCAGACATATACGAATGAAATCATTTTAAACAGATCAAGTAGCTACTATTGTGGTAACAGATTACAGCCATTTTAAATAAGGGTGTGAATAGCAATCATGCTCTCCTGTAAGTCTCATTCGCTTACAGTCCGACTTTTGAACTTTTTTTCATTATTATTTATTCGGGTATAACACACTGATAAATAATATGTATTACCTGATAAAAAATATTTGCACTAAATGCTGCACAAAACCACTATTCCACTACTTGAGATAAGCCGTAGCTGCGCGCCTACATCTGACAATTTTGGGTTCAAACACTCACATGAGCCGCTGATCTGCAAACCACACATATTTAACAGTGTTAAATTTGAAAAATACTGTTTGATAGAACTGCTTTGTTACCACAGTTATCTGCGTGCTTCCTTAGCGATGAAGTTCCACATTTGCGGCTATCCAGAAAATGCATGCAGCAAGTCTTTCACAATATTTTCTTCAGATAACTCCTAATTTCTCCCACACTCTGGACTTGATTTTTGATGACTTTTGTCGACAACTTTACAATCCCCACTAGCTATTCTTTTCTTCAACACCTCAGCATCCATCTGGACAACAGATCACGGCATCGCGCGCGCGGTTATGAGGAATTTTTAAAGTAGTAACGTTATAGGTCCTGGGAGGGCGTGGCGTGTGGGCACAAATAAACTGATGTGGATTTTTTATTATTTTATCAACTTGAAATACAGCCATATTTGTGTAGATGTGTTCGTAAAAATATGCATATTTTACGTTTGCATGTGATTGTTTTAAACGCATGTTACCCGTGTGTAGGCCTATGTTGCTTGATTTGAGTGATAGGCTTTGCCCTATTTAATTCATATTATTTATATTTCATAATTTTTTTTCTGTGACATTTTTTTCTCTGCTGACAGTTATAAATAATATTTATATTGACACAAACTCAATTTTTGTATAGCATTTATAATTGTTATAGGCTACTTAATCTCTCTCTTTCCGTGAGAGACATTTGAATGAGAGATTCTGGAAATGAGATCTAAATTTTGCGGACCGTCAGGTCGGGATATAAAAAGCGGGTGAACACAGAGGGTATTTTAAGCGGTTTAAATTGTATCCATAGGCCTACTCTGTGTAGCTGGCCCGCCATCTACTGGCTAAAAAAAATATTGGCCCGCGGCCAAAGTTACTTGCCGACCCCTGATGTAGAGTTATGAGAGAATGAGGAGGGCTCTTAAAGGGACAGCGCCACTAATTCTGTCTGTCATTAAAGTTAATTACAGAACAAAGGGAACAGAGAAAATCACTCACTGCTCCTCACTAAAGAACTTTTTTAGCTTTAATAAGGATTAGTCTATTTAATTTATAATTTATGCCGTGCAGACTGTTTTATAACTTTATGCATTTTCTGTATTTCTACCTGTTAGACAGAAAGGGCACAGGTAAATATGACATTTATTATGGGTTTATGTGAGGATTGTTTGAAGTTCACTTAAAGTAAAAGTTGTTTTGAAGCCTAATAAATGTAAAACAAATATATATATATATATATAAATATATATATATATATATATATATATATATATATATATATATATATATAGCTATATATATATATATATATATATATATATATATATATATATATATATATATATATATATATATATATATATATTTAATATTTTTATCCAGACATCAATAGCTGTATTAGTATCAGTGATAGTGGCCTTCATTCATACAAAAGATGTCATTAAGCAAGTACTGTCTTTATCTTGTTTCCACATTAATTTGGATATTAACTGTGAAATTATTATTTAACTTGAAATTATTAAAATATATGAAAAAAGTAATCGCGATTAATCACACAAAATAATTCACGATTAATCAAGTTAATATTTTTAATCAATTGACAGCACTAGTATAAATATAGCTCTGGTTATGGAGCAAGAAGTACAGACTCTTCTGCGAAAGGAGGCTATAGAAAGGGTTCATCCTCCCAGTAGGGAGTCAGGGGTTTACAGCCGTTACTTCATTGTTCCAAAGGAGGATGGAGGCTTATATTCAAACAGATTGTGTCACAGATTCATGCCGAGGACTGGTTTGTCACGATAGATTGAAGGACGTGTCCTTCCATGTAGCCATCCGTCCTCATCACAGGAAGTCCCTGAGGTTCGCGTTCGGGGGCGAAGTGTACCAATCTCTGGTTCGTCCCTTCAGCCTAGGTAAAACTAGGCCAGTCATTGACTGTTGGGTCTCATGGCAGCTGCATCCAATGTAATAACTTTTGGCCTCCTGTACATGAGACCCGGCAGTTGTGGCGCAGAACCAAGGGGTTTTCTCTGAGGGGAAATATTTTTTGCATGATCAAGGTCACGCGGTGATGCCTACATGCCTTAGTCATGTGGAAGAAACCTTGGTTCCTCACCCAAGGCCCAGTATTGGGGGCTTCTTGTCATCACGTAATGCTAACGACAGATGCTTCCTTCACAGTTTGGTAGCCGATCATGAGTGGTTACTCAGCGCAAGGTGTGTGGCAGGATCATCTACTTTCTTAGGGGCCATCATGTGCTTGTCCGCATGGACAAACACATCGGTGGCCTCTTACATCAACAATCAGGGGGGTCTGAGGTCAAGTAACACTACAAATTGTGGAAACTTTGGGCTTGGCCTCTGAGGGCGTCAAGGTCAGTAGTTCAGGTCTCTCAACTGAGGTTGTTGAGACCATCCTCCACTCCAGAGCTCCCTCCACGAGGAAACTCTACCTTGAAGTGGATATTGTTCACTTCCTGGTGCGGAGAGCACCAGATGAGCACAGTTATCTGCCCTGTGGTTGAAGTGCTGGAGTTCCTGCAGGAGCGTTTCTCCTCAGGTCTATCCACCTCCACACTAAAGGTGTACATGGCAGCCTTAGCTGCTTACCACATCCCTTTAAGTGGTGTATCCTTGGGGGGACACCCTCTAATAACTTTTCCTTCATGGCACCGTGAGGCGTCAGACCAAGATCCTAGGAGTATGGCTGCTTCTAAAACGTCTTATTGTCAGGAATTTCCCTCCAATATGTTTGTGATGTGGCAAGAAGTTGCCTCGCCGCACACATTAGTGAGGTTTTTGACCTTGACTTCGGCTCCACTCCAGGGGCGCAGGTGCTTTCGTCTTGGTGTGCGCAGAAATTTCACACGGACAGGCACTTGTTACTATGGCGTCGTGGGTATAGTGTTCCCACAGCGTCTTGACGCAGCTCAAGTTCCCTTGAAAGGGAACGTGTCAGGTTACGACTGAAACCCTGGATCCCTGAAGGATGAACGAGAAGCTTGGCTCGGCCACAATCAACAACCTGAACAACTCTATGTGAAGGAGATGTGTTGCACTGCGCGAGGCAAATGGTGGTCACACCAGATACTGACTGGTTTTCGGACCCACCAATACAGTAAAACTGCAGATTTTAGAGTGGCCTTTTATTGTGGGCAGCCTAAGGCACACCTGTGCAATAATCATGCTGTCTAATCATCATCTTGAAGTGCCACACCGGTGAGGTCTCGGCAAAGGAGAAGTTCTCACTAACACAGATTTAGACAGATTTGTGAACAATATTTGAGAGAAATTTTGTGTACATAGAAAAAGTCTTAGATCTTTGAGTTCAGCTCATGAAAAATGGGGGCAAAAACAAAAGTTTTGCTAATTTTGTTAGTTGTATTTTACAAGTTTCCCAATTCGTATGAATTCGTATGATAGTCGTGAAATAGTTGGTAGGGCTTATATAATCTTTAAAGAAGTCAAAACAGCACCAAGAAGACCAGCTGCAAGAAGACATGATTCTGGCACCTGTACCGAACTGTAACTAGCAACGTAGCTCCTATGACATAAGTACATAAATACTTATCAAACTATATTGAGAAAACATTTACATAAAAAGTGAATACTGTCCAATATTACTATACAATAATAAACTGTTTGCATATTATATAACTATACATAACAGTATGTTTGCAGTTTAAAAAGCAAATACAATAAATAAAAAAGCTAGTGGATTCATTATTCATTGCAAACTGTAATTTCCAACTTATAAAGTATAGTCTGAAAAAGCAAGAGAATTATGCATACAGCAGCAGAAAGAAGCATTGCATATGACCAAGACATTTTAATGGACGTGTGGGCTAGTAAGTAAATTATACAAGTAGATTTCGCACATCATCAGTGTTGAACAAATCTCCAGAATTGAATTCAGTTCATATTCTTACTGAAGCATGTGTTTATTTCATGCCTACTGACTGTGTTATTTCCTGTGCTGTATGTGATTTGTGTAACTGCTGAAATGTGATCAGAAGACCTCTCGGGAAGCCCTTCATAATAAGAGGCATCCCGGGCTGTTCCTCGCTACAGTGAAGGATCATCTCCGGCCCTCTTCACACACACACCGACCCTGGAACATTCCACACTCTTGGGTATTAATCAGCTACTCCTTTCCTAGCTACAGAACAATCTCAAATACACCAGCCATCCACTCATCATAATGAAAAGAAGGGGAAAAAATAGAAAGAAGAAAAAAAGAGAAAGAGGACAGTCAATTCCACACTCTGTGGGATCTCAGTCGAGATCCAAGGTAGTCTTACAGAATTATACATGAATGAATGAATAATATTAGTGAAGATTAAAGTGTTCTAAATCTATCTAAAAAAGTATGTATCTGTATATGTGTGTGTGTATGTTGTTGTGTGTTGTGGTGTGTGTGTTGTGTGTGTGTGTTGTGTGTGTGTGTGTGTGTGTGTGTGTGTGTGTGTGTGTGTGTGTGTGTGTGTGTGTGTGTGTAGTAAGTGTTTAATTGTTATTGTTTTTAGTTTTAAATTTTCCCTGAGAAGGGAACGAGACACTGCGTCGACTAAGACACTTTGGGGAACGCCCTTTGCGTAACGAATCTGAAGTATGAATGAATCTAATCCAATACTGATTGGTGCTGCATCATGACGTAACATGTGGCGTGCAATACCGGAAGCTACAAAGGGACGCTGGCACACAACAGAGTTAGCTTCTGTGATGAAGCAAGTCGCTCCCAGGCAGGGGAAGGCATGGCAGACAGGACGCAGTGTCCTCGTTCCCTTACTGCGCACAGGCACACTTAGGACGAGAGCACAAGAGTGCCTGGTGGAGAAGAAATGTCCAGGCTATAGAATATGATAAAAGTATGATGGGTGGCCCATCCTGCTGCATTGCACACTTCTTGGATCGAGGCCCCTGAAAGGAGGGTTCTAGAGGACGACATGTCTTTGGTTGAATGAGCCCTCACAGCCAAAGGTGAAGGCAAGCTGTGCACCTGATGACCCGGTTACTGATGGTCTGTTTGGATGCGGGAAGCCCCTTCTTGGGTGAGCCGAAGCACATCAGCAACTGATCTGACTTGAAGATCATATATCTTGAGATCTCTGACAGAGCAGAGCAAATTAAGTCTTTCTTCATCCGCCATCACATGAGGTGGAGGTTGAAAGCCTGCAGAACCATAGGCCATGCCACATTAGATGGCACTTTAGTCACATAGACCTGGGATGCAAGATAGCCTTAATGTTGCTTGGAGAAAACTTCAGGCACACATGAGATATATAGAGCGTCTGAAGGTCTCCTACTCTCCAAAGAGAAGTTACGGCTGATAAAAAAGCTACCTTGAGGGAAAAGTTCATGGCCTCAGCCATCTCCAGAAGTTCGAAGGGGGCCTCGACCAGCCCTTCGAGAACCACTGCCAGGTTCCATGTGGGAACTCTGGTACAAGCCGCAGGTCTTATCCTCAGAGCCCCATGGAGGAAATGTACGACCAGCTGATGTCTCCCCAGAGGCCCAAAACCCAGAGGAGCGTGGAAAGCCGCAATGGCAGCCACATACACTTTGAGTGTGGACGGGCTAAGACCAACTGAGAGGCAATCTTGGAGGAGCTCCAGCACTGAAGCCAACCGGGCTGTTAACTAGGTCCAACTGTGTAAAACACATTCCACTTTAGGCCGTACAATCTCCTTGTGGAAGGAGCTCTGGAACTGAGTATGGTCTCAACCACTCCAGCCGACAGGCCAGCCTCTAGGTACTGAGCCCCCTCAGGGGCCAGGCCCAAAGTTTCCACAGGTCTGGTAAGGGTGAACATTGAGCCCCCGGCCTGTGGAAGCAGATCCCTCCTCAGAGGGCCGGGTCGGCCAGTACGGTACAGTAAGTACAGCCAGTACAGTAACTATCTTTTGAAGTAGGTTGATCCCGTCTCTACGGACCCTACCCAGAATCCCGGAAGCGTTTGGGGGAAAAGTGTACAAGCGTAGCCTCGGCTACATCTTTACCATGGCATCCAATCCCAATGGGGCTAGATGGGTGAGAGAAAAGCACAGTGAAAAGCACTCGAGATGTGAACAAATCCACTTCCACTGAGCAGAACATCTCGCATATCGACTTCACCACCTCGGTGTGAAGTCTCCATTCCCCGGGCCTCAGCTCGACAGGATGTCTCGACAGTGATTCTGGTCCCACTGGGACGTGCATTGCTCTGAGAGGTAACAGATTCCCCTGGACCCACAGGAGGATATGATGTGCCGTCCTGGATTGAGGGCGCAATCTCAGAACCCCCTGATAAATCAAGTAGGAGACCACCGACACATTGTCTGCCTGGTGAGGAAGCTGGGAGGAAGAAAATGTTTTACAGTGATGGCTTGGCCTAGCTTTATACTGGTAACCGTGGCCAGGATGGACTCGATCCATGCAGGAGACAATTGTGCCCGCATCGCGACCGAGTTCCACACCACTCCCAGGAACGTGGTTCTCTGGGCTGGTGCCAACACACTTTTTTTCGTGTTGAGTCTCAACCCCAGGCTCTGGATGTAGGCAAGGACGACATCTCGATGCCGAACTGCCAGCTCTTGTGACTGGGCCATAATAACCCAGTCTTCTAAATATTTTAAAACCCTGATACCCTGATACCCTGAAGCCTCAGCGGAGCTAGAGCTGCATCCATGCATTTGGTAAACGTGTGAGGGGAGAGAGCTAGGCCGAACGGAAGAACCCAATATTGGAATGCTTCTCCCCTGAAAGCGAACCTCAGTAACTTCCTGTGAGATGGAAAAATGGATATGTGGAAGTATGCGTCCCTTAGATCTATCGTGACAAACCAATCCTCAGACCTGATCTGACTCATGATGATGGGAATAGTGAGCATCTTGAACCTGAATCTCCTCAGAGACCGATTCAAATGCCTTAGATCTAAAATTGGCACAACCCTCCATCCTTCTTGAGAACTATGAAGTAGCGGCTGAAGAACCCGGACTCCCTGTCTGGCGGAGGAACACGCTGTAGGGCCTCCTTTACCAGCAGGGAGTTTACTTCCTGTTCCAATATCCCAACCCTGCACTGGATCGACTGCAGTCCACACCAACCCATGTAATTTCGGTGGGTGGTATCGAACTGCAGCCTGTAGCTCTTCTCTATTGTGCGCAGGACCCAAGGTGAAATATTTGGCAGGTCTTGCCATGGTTTGAAATATTCTACAAAGGGAACCAGCCTCTCAAGACTGATTTCAGGTCTTATTCGAGATTCGTTCTCGATCCTCTAAAGCGGCTCTGCGGCAGGGTTTGGTCGAAACGATTCTCGATGAGCGGACGCGAGTTCTGCCTGGCCGCAAGCCTGTGGGGCAGACAGAGCAGAGTGCGTTCGCTGGAAACCGATGTGTCCCGAAGCGCACTTGACGCTGGATACAAACATCGATTTCCTCAGGGCTCTGTGGGGGAGCGATTCTCGCTTGTCCCTCCAAGGAGCCATGCTATTTGTGTCTCGTTTACCCTGAAGCTTTAAAATCGAAAACGATTTTTGATGTGCGGAAAATTTTGAGAATATTGTTTTTATACTCAGAACACACAAATACACGGTAACAAATATCTTTAATTTTTCCCACAAAAACAATGTACATCCCAACCAACACAAAGTTGCACATACAGTGGTCTACAAACAAAACAACAGAAGAATTTACTGTATACAGATACAGTAAAAAATAAAAAATAAACTATACTGCATCCTGTCTTCTGTCTCGGTCTGGCCACAGACCCTCATCCACATCACAAGCAATGTTTTCCCTGGGCAAGCAACGGGGGAAATATTGCCTAACATTGCGATTCCAGCCATGAAAAACATCAACTGCTATATCTCCACATGCTTCTTCCATAGCTTGAAGAAGAGGTATACGCGTTTGTGGATTTCGGTAATACACTTTCCATCTTCAGGCAGAAAAAAAATCCCTCAATAGGATTGAGGAAGGGAGAATATGGAGGGAGATAAACAACTGAAAAGCGTGGGTGGGCAGTAGGGGCGTCATGAAATCGACTGAAATGAAGTCACAATCTCATACTTCGAATTAAAAAATGGAATCGTCGATGCTGCCACGCCCCCATGTCACGCCCGTGATGGGAAGTTCGGATCATTTTACTGACTATCTTGTTCGATCTCGTTCATCAAAACAAACCATTTTTTCTAGTCATTTCGTTAATTTCAGGTGCTTTAAATATTATACTTTTAAGCAGGCAAATTCCCCGAACACATCCACCTACGCAATCTTGATCATATTCTGTATTAAGAAATCATTATAATGCAGTCAAAAATATTTTACAGGGAAAATAAATAATTACTTTACCTTCCGAGTCTTTTGTGTCACATGACAGAGGTCATAAACGACTCATCACGGCGCGGAAAAAAAAAACACTTGTTGAAAGGCTGTGAGTCCTTAGATTAGATTCTCTGCCCGAGCCCGAGCCCGAACTTGACCTGACCCGGGCCGATATTTCCCGTCACTATCCTCGGGCCGGGCCGGGCCCTTGATCTAGAGACGTGCACTCCCAACGCAATAGAGTGCGGGACTAAATTTGATGGCCGAGTGAGAGCGCGGGCGATAGTGCACTGCACTCACTCTGCGTTCAAATATAAAATGATTCGCAGGGACTCCCGCAAACTAGAAACAGGGCTCTCAAGTGTCACGCATTGAGCATGACAGTCACTCATTTCAGTCTTTTGTCACACTCTCCCACCACACATTGTATTTCTCACGCTGAAAAACTATTTATAATATATTTAATATGCCGCAGCGGCCAAAATTTCTCTGGCCGCACCGCTCTCACTATGGACCCGGCAGGAATCAATCGCGTCTCCCCTGGAGTTAGTCGAGATACACAATAGCCAATCAGAAAGTAGCACTATTGTATCTGGGTAAGATTCAACGCAACAACCAATGAAAAAAATGACAACCTCATTCCTGCCACCTGTTCAAAACCAACAGCAACAGCAACCTGTGCTTAAAAAAAAGTTTAAAAAAGTAAAAATCAAGAATCGAATCCTTAGAATCGTGATCTTAGAATCGAAAATTTAATCGAATCGAGGATTTGGAGAATTGTGACACCACTAGTGGCCAGTGAACTTACCTATTCTCATTTCGGAAAGTCCGGATGATGGATGCTACAGTGTACCTGCTCGAATGTGGCTGTAATCTTTGCCCAGTCTCCCTCATTGTTAGATCATGGTTGACCACATGGTCAACCAAAGTGGCTTGGATCTTATCAGAGATTACAATCCTTGGCCTTCCTTGTCCTCGTCCTCATCTTCCCAGTCCTCCTCCTCTTACTCTCACTCTTCTGGCTCTGCCTCTGTTTCCAATGTTGGCATCCATTGCTCAGAAAACAGAAGAGCTCACCTGTTGCCCTTTTATGCTAAAGCTCTGTTTGCTAATTGTAAAACTGTGTGACAGGTGTTTGCCCATGTGATGTGTCAGTGTGCATATTTGAAGGGCAAATATTTCTATGTTTCATGTGAAAACAAGATATTTTCTGCATGAAAATTGTGCCAAATGCAGAGAATTGTGTGTAGTATTTAAAAAAACTGCAATTTGAGTGTAAAGCAGCATTGTGCTTGTAGTTAAGCAGAATTGGTTCAGAGGGCTGGTGCATGAGTTACATGTTGTGGTCATTGTGTCTCAAGTACCAGTTTGTGTGTAAACAATTGAGAAAAAATGTAAAAATATCTAATTTGGTCAAACACTTCAAATAAGCAAGAGTTTGATAACTGATCTCAGTATTAATTTCCCCTATGTTTGAGTAATGGACCATATGACATTTTAATGTTTTAATGAAGTCTTGTACATGAATCACCACCATTACAGGCTGCCCTTCCTTGACTAATATAGGTCACTAATTAAATTTTATCCCTTTAGTTCAGAGCAAATGAAAATGCTCTTTTAATGGAGCCCATTATTTTACTACAAGATATGCTGATATCCATGACCATATTCAATTTTTTTTCAATCCGTGTTTCTTTTGAAAAAGAGATTTATATGATGATAGGTTTGAGTTAAAGGGTAGCTTTTTAGTAAGAGCCCAGAGACAATGAGAAGCGCAATTCATTGTCTTCCTCTCAAAAGTAATTATCTAGACATGATACTATTCACAGGAGATTTGACAACCATTCGAAACGACATCATGCTATTACCACAGTTCCTTATGTTTGATGGCACAGAATATAATATAGAACTATTAAAAATGATGGAGCAACGTGTCTTTCTGCATTTGAAATGAGTCTTCTGACATAGCCTCCTTAGCAAGAAAAAGTAATGTAATTAAAAGACAATGTACATTTATTACTTTAAATGAGGACAGGAAAGCAAACAAACACAGTCATCCAAAAATAAATCTATTTGTCTTGGCAGAATGGATAGAACTTTTTAATCTTGCTTGATTAGTCAATATACATTCACAGCAAAAGATGTGCAATCTCATCAGATAAAACACATAATCATTCCCACAATACCCCAGTTTTCCTCAGATTTTTCATGATAATTGAAGGAATGAGAGTCGTCTTCTTTCCTCTACGTTAGTCTGAATTTCTCTCTCTCTCTCCCTCCGGCCTCCAGCATGTGTTGGTGTTTCACACACACACGTTTGGCACACTCTCATTTTCTGTCTGTATGTTATCTCTTAATTGCTTTTACTTTCACACAGTGTTGTGTGTGTGTGTGTGTGTGTGTGTGTGTGTGTGTGTGTGTGTGTGTGTGTGTGTGTGTGTGTGTGTGTGTGTGTGTGTGTGTGTGTGTGTGTGTGTGTGTGTGTTGTGTGTGTGTGTGAGTGTGTGTGCAACATTTGCTTTCTCCATGTCAGGATGGCTGCTATTCACCCCATGTGTCTCCATCCACCACCCTTTACTCTGTCTTCTAAATGTATCATCAACTTTAATTATTCTTCATGATTTTTCTCCCTCAGTATATAACTGTCTTTAATTATGAAACTTATGAAATCCATTACATTACATTTTGCAGACTGAACGAGCACATGGTTTAATTAAAGTAATTCAGTATTGTCCGTTTTTTTAATTACATTTATTTTTATTTTAAGTTGATTTAAAAATTAACTTTGTGTGAAAGTTTAAAACTTAAATATTGGTTCATTCTCAAACAGGTGTGTTAATTTGACATTTCTTATCGTGCACACATTCATGTACTCAGTGACTCACGGCCACATATGAAAGAGGGCCTCATCTCATTGTGCTTTATTATACACTGGCCCGCTTTAGGGGACAGAGGAATGTCTGCTGTATGATTATGAATTTGCACATTTAACTAAGTGTTCTCGAGGTCATTCTGCTCCGTTTGATGTGGGTCAGAAACTGATGGAGTTCTTGTATGAGAATCTCTCTGATTATTGTGACACTGCCATTGAAATTTACGGAGGTTCAAACGTCTGCATGAGAGATGGAAGGAGGGCAAAAGGAGGGGCAAAAAAAGAGAAGCCCCAAGCTTTGGGCCCTCTATCACACACCAGTCAAATTCTTATCATCCTAGCAGCCTTTGATCTCTCTCTCTCTCTCTCTCTCTCTCTCTCTCTCTCTTTTCTCTCTCTCTCTCTCTCTCTCTCTCTCTCTCTCTCTCTCTCTCTTCTCTCTCTCTCTTCGTTGTGTGTTTCGTTCGTTTTCTTGTGTGTGTGTGTGTGTGTGGTGTGTGTTTTGTGTGTGTGTGTGTGTGTGTGTGTGTGTGTGTGTGTGTGTGTGTGTGTGTGTGTGTGAAGGTCATCTTTGAAAGCTTGCCAGCTGCTTCACAACAGTTTAACCCAAGGTTCGCCAGCACGCCAGCTTCCTCTTACCTGAAGCAAAAGCCTGAAAAAAGCCTATAAGAAAGGAGCAAAAATAAGACTTCCTCTTTTCTGATTCATGCTTAAAGTGTCTGACAAATCTGACCCTCAAAGTGTTCCTGCATTGTACAAATTTAAACATACAGAAGTATAATGGAATGAAATACAAGAAATTCAACTGACTGTGTTTTTTGTAGCTTTTAATGATATATTGAAATTTTAATAAGACTTTGGAAAATTTGATTTGAAAAATCATTAGATAATAATATTTAAAAAAAAAATATATATATATATATATATATATATATTAAAGATTTTAAAAAATCTTTATATTTAATAAACTTCCTTTCGAAAGATTGAGGTCAATAAGAGTTTTTAAAGATGTTTTTATTAGGTAACACTTTATTTTATAGACCGGTTCCCCATGTACATACTATGTACTTATTATAGTTATAAATAATAATAATAACTGGGTAATAACTAGGAACTAACCCTTAACCTACCCCTAAACCTAACATTAACCGATGTACTTATCTTAGTAGTAACCAGTACTTTCTTAGCACACTGCAAGTACCTGTATGTGCACATACTGTAAAATAAAGTGCAACCCTATACTATACTATACTATGTGTGTGTGTGTGTGTGTGTGTGTGGTGTGTGTGTGTGTGTGTGTGTGTGTGTGTGTGTGTGTGTGTGTGTGTGTGTGTGTGTGTGTGTGTGTGTGTGTGTGTGTGTGTGTGTGTGGTGTGTGTGTGTGTGTCTTTTTGTTTGAGCAAAGGCCACATGTCTTCCCTACAGTGACCACTATGGTCACTTAGAGATGCACTCTTCCTCCCTATTGGCACCAGACTGCACCACAACTGGATAAATCTGTCTATTTATATGGCGCCACAACTCCTTATCCCAGCTTTGTGGAGCGCCCAAATACAATTAAGTTCTTTCCTTTTTGGCAAAACTAATTTTTGCATTTCTGCTACACCAGATTCTGCAGTAACTCTAATAGAACTAGTGTGTTTAATGGACCATGGACTAAATTCAATCAGAGTGTACATTGACAGGTCAGAATGTTACAACTGGAGCTGTACTCCTGATGTATGGATGGATATCATATTCTATCTATCTATCTATCTATCATCATATCTTATCTATATCTATCTATCTATCTATCTATCTCTATCTATCTATCTATCTATCTATCTTCTATCTAACTGCAGTTTGTTTGAAGTAGACACACTTCTACCTAATATGCTGCCTGCTTTAGTAATATGTTAAGGTTGTGCAGTTTTACAACATTAATATCTCTTCTCATTTAAATCTAAATGCATTCAATGTGTTAGACTGCTCACATTTACACATATTCATCAACCAGAAAGAAAAGAAAAAACAAGGTTACTTAGGGTAAATCACAGACTTTTTTTCAAAGGTGGCATGACTGAAGACGGCAGTGCCAAAGAAAACTTGAAAAGGAAATCATGTCCCTTTTGTTCTTCCAGAACAAAACTTTCAAGACAAAACCCATTTAGATGACGCATTACATCTCAACCAAGAGCCGTGATAATGAAAAGGGATAATATTACATCAGACACATCAGACAGTAAATTGGCCCTTTTACATATAGCACATTGCTCATTAACTCTCTATAGCTCTTCATTTGAAAGCTGATAGCTCTTTCCATTTATTATTCACTCTTTATCTCATCTGTATCTCATCACTGTAAACTCAAATATTGCAACTAATATCTGCAATTCAATACTCTTTGTTAATGGAACAGCCAGAAATGATATACTGCAGTATACCAAAGCTCCCATAAAATATATTGCTATGTAATCAATAGCTTAAAGACCTTGCGGTTTAAAAGGTAATACATATTATGCATATTCTCATTGATAAGATAACATTGGGCTGTTTGATCTCACTTGATCCCTTATCAGTTCTCCACATGGACAACAGAATCAGCAGTGTATTTACCTGATTTCCCAGGCTGTTGTAAAATGTTACATTGCTTCTTCTGTTATTTAAAAGGGCAGAACAAACCCAGCGGTGCCACTTGGGACCAGCCGATCAAACATGTACATATTTACTCTAGAAGAGAGGAAAGGAATGGCTATTTGTTTGATACTGGGTAAGCACTGTTTATGAATTTAATAATTTCACCTGTCATATGGCATGTCTCACATAACATTAGCAAGTCTCCTTTTATCTCATCACAATGGACTAAACCTTTTCATGCTATAAGATAAATCAGTCCAAATCTGTTCCCGAAGTCATCATACTTGAATTCCAGTCTTAGTGTTAAAAATATTACCTTTTAACAACTGAACTACCAAGCCTTCAGGTTCAAATACCAAGGCCCTGTCAAATTAATGATAAATGGTCAGATTTACCAATCTCTATATTTTATTGAATTAGTAGTTTAAGATTGAATATAGTGCCCAAATGTCTGTTCCAAAATGTCCCCCTGGCTCCTCCTCCTTCATTTTTCGCCACCTTGTGGAGAATGTTTATTTATTTTTGTTTTTGGGAATAATAAACACCCAGGAGTTATGACATATTTGGTATACTAATCATATGATAGGGGAAGACTAGTCTGGATGACAGCCGAACTTAGCCCACACCCACAACATTTGAGGATGGGAAGTTCGGTCTGGACTTAGCAAGTATGCCCGAACCAGAGCTGTTCAGACCAATCAAATTGTCAGGGCAGGCTTTATACGATGATTGACAGATGATCAACTGTAAAGTAATCATCCACGTCACCAAAGAGCGCTGGTAACGCTTCCTTTCACAGAACAGTTATCCATGTACATACTCAGTACATATTTTAGTAATTTCAATTACTGGGTAATAACTAGGTACTAACCCTGAACCTACCCCTAAACCTACCCCTAACCCGAATTCTTTTACAACAAACAATGGCTTCCGCTGGAGAATTTAGATGTGTAGATTCAGCCATCACGTCTGTTATAGAAGATGTAGACACAGTCTTCATTTTAAAAGAGGAACAGAGAACCGCGATCAAGGCATTTGTCGATCCAATTGAGTGCAGAGGCATTTTCTCTCCTGGTGCGGTTGAAACACACCCCATAATCACAGCCCAATGGAGCAGTAGGCTTGTTTGACTTGAACTGTCGCTGCACAGACCAATCGGTGAATGACGTCAAAGTACCGACATTAAAGCTCTATGCAGACCAATCGGCGGCTGACTTAAAGCAGTGCATGCCGGTTCGAAATTTTGTCTGACTTGACACAGCGCCGACGCCACGTGACTGTGAAGTATGCCATCAAAGTACCGCATGAGCGATTCGAGAGTAGCCGGAGAACTCAAGAGCGGCTGCACGAGCTTTGATGAAGACACAGCTGTTCCACGATTGGCCGGATTCACCGCATGACAACGATCACATTTGTTTTGTGTTTTTTCTCACACCTTTAGTTCCAGCAAAGCTCACAAATCAGTTTTTTTTTTAAACAGTAAACACTGTTTTCATGTAGTCGCAATGTTATATTGTGTCATGTTTATCAAAATAATACTAAAAAACGTTGATTCCACTTCATTAATAGTAGCTGTAGGCTTGTGTTGAACTTTATTCTTGTTCAAACAGACGCTGAATTAAGCAGTACATAAAATATTGAGTGAAAATGTCTCATATTGAATATTGAATGAAACATCTGTGTATTTGGCAAATATTGCATTTATTTAACTTCAGCTGTGGTAAAGTATGCAAACACCACGTGAGCGGTCACAGGAACCAGAAAGTGTCTGACTTCATGTCTCTGTTTGCAGCTCCTCCCCGACTGCACGCGGCAACTCTCGCCGATCAGTTACATCCTGCCGCAGCCGATGTCGAACACACCTTACAACTCAATTCAAAATATTCAATGGTATTATTGGACATCCCAGCTGATAATGTTTTTCTTAAAGAGCTGTTTCACCAAACAAATAAATTATATCATTTGCTCACCTTCAAGTTGTTCCAAACCTATATGAATTTCTATATTATTTCTATAATATATTTTGAAGAATATGGGCAACCAAAGAGTTGAGGGGCGAGATGAGGGGCACCATTGACTTCAGGACCGTGCATAGACCTTTTGAGGGGCATGTGCTGAAACTAAAAAAGGGCACCCCCTCCCTTTTTTTCTACCAAGTAATCAAAATTCATATAAGTACAAAAAAAAGTTATATCAGTTATAATTATTTTTATAAATGTTATAGTTCTTATATATATATATATATATATATATATATATATATATATATATATATATATATATATATATATATATATATATATATATATATATATATATATATATATATATATCATTTTTCTCTGCTCTGCAGAACAAAGTTCAATAAAATATTTGTTTAGCTATTCTGTTTGGTTTAATAAGCTAATTTGTATTATTTGGTTAAAATTGCTCTACCTTCCCCTCTTCTAAATGTCACACATAAACATGAGTCAAGTATTTTTGACAAACTATTTGAAATATAATTTAAATAATTATGTCCAACTCAATTCCAGATTATAAGAAACTATACCCATGCCATTAATATAGCATATCCAACATGTATCTGCCTACCTGGCAAAAACTTGATACTGTGGAGGACCAGGCATTTATTAGTTTCTTGAAGGTCCCTTGTTCACTACACTTTCCCTAAAATAAGCCAGCAATGAAAATAAATAAATAAAGCAATGTGAAAAGTACAGTTGCATTGAAAAGGAGTACTGAACTGGTGTAATGATGCTGAAAATTCAGCTTTGATCACAGATATAAATTACTTTTTAAAATATTTAAATAGTAAACAGTTATTTTAGATTGTAAAAATAGTTCACAATATTATTGTTTTTGCTGTATTTTGGATCAAATAAATTAAGCATTGGAATGAATTAAATAATGGATTACATTCTGCATGATAAAATATAAAGATTTCACAGTGATCTTCTATAATGTTTTTTTTTTTTACTACTACAACATTACTGGAGTAAAACCATGTTTTACTACAATTATACATGTGAGGACGAGCGGAGAGTATAGAATAATAATAAAAAACTACATTGCACGTGCATATCAACAGCCTTGAATTAACCATAATTTAATATTACCATAACAAGATGAAATGTTAATAAATTAAGTGTATCAGCAATCATAAATCAAAGAAGAAAATTTCTTAGAAATATGACCTAGGTGACGAGGATCACTCGTCGCTTTGTGTAGTTTCAGTACAAAACAGCACGGGGGCGCGCCTGTGCTTATGATTTTCCGATGCTAAAAACAAAGTTATATGTTGTTGTATTATGAATATATCGTTAACATTTTACAAAAGTCAAACTCAAATACAGTTACGGGTTTTTTGACCAGCGAATGCGTGCAAATGTGCATTTTGTCCGTCATTAAAACGGCGCCGGCGGCATAGGCTACATTTTCATCAACGGATTACTAGTTTGTTAGACGCTCAGTTTTTCCTGTTGTAAAATACATTTGACCAAAATCGCATTTTCTAAAAGCTGAAATGCTACTTTATGCACAGGCTATTTAAGTGTAGGCTATGTATTGACTAACGTTGCTAGCCTAGACCTCCCTCTCAGGTCCCACATGTCTCAGTCAGACATTAAATAAATAAAATATGAGCTTTTATAGACAAAGTGTTTAGTACTTATTCAAACAACAAGATGTTTACCCTTGAAAAACTTCGTTCAGCTGCTGTCTGCTGTGCGGCTGCGGCGGAGCTTCATTTCATTCAGTCACGATAGCGGGGGCGGAGTTATCAGCTTTACTGACAGTTTGAGGATCGAACAAGATTTACACAAGCTCTTTTTAAGAACTGTCATTGGCTAAATATTTTAAAACAGACAGACAGACGTAAAGGGTGACCAATAGCATTGATTTATATAAGAAAAAAAGAAAAAAAACACCACCAAAGAAAGGGCACTTCGAGTGTAAGAGCAAAAAGGGCATGTGCTCTGCACAGGTTGAGCCCTACCTGTGCACGTGCCTGATTGACTTCTATAGTTGGGAAAATAAAATACTATGGAAGTCAGTGGTGCTCCACAACTGTTTGCTTGCATAGTTCTTCAAAATATCTTATTTTCTGTTAAGCAGAGGAAATACATTTATACAGGTTTGTAACAACTTGAGGGTGAGTGAAATATGACAGAATTTTCATTTTTCGGTAAACTCTCCCAAGTGGAGTCATAGTGGCTAGTCAAACTCATGAAATCAAAGATTCATTTACATTTTTTGAATGCAATCTATATTTAGCCCAATATAAGGGAATGACAATTTAATGCATGGTCGAAAAGATTAAGGCTTTCAACCCTAGAGAAGGATTATAATGTTATTTGTTGATGTTAATAAAAGTTAAAAATTCTTAAAAAACATTACTATAAATACCAGCATCTTGGGAGTTTTATACTTACTGCCCAGGGGCAAAGCATAATAGAGCCATAACCAATTAATCTGGGGAAATGCAAGTATAAACCAAGTCAGGTGGAGGTTGCATATCTTGTTTATATAACATGCTAATATCAGGCTCTCTAGAGTTTTCTGCATCTAGTTTAGCCCTGTGGAACCAATACTAAGATGTAAGATTAGATATAGACAAGGAAATATGGGAGCAAATATGTGCAGAGACAGTTAGTAGACAGCCACTGTGGCTTATGCATACCTATGTACAGTATCTCCAGAAAGGTTAAATACAATTAATAGCAAGCAATATACATATACTTCTTACATATACTATACGTCTAACTTGTATAAGTGCAAACGGTACATTATTTAATTGTATGTGGAAATGTGAGAAATTAAAAGAGTTTGGAAAGAATATGAATAGCATGTCATTTGTATACGGGGAAAATATAAGAACATAATCTTAAGGGTAAAGAAGCCAAATGTAAAATAGCCTGGAGCCCATTCTTGTGTATCTATTAATAATTATCATAAATACATTTTATAATTCTTTGTAGTAAAACTTTATTATTTTTAACTGACAAGAAAAAAAAACATAAATTAGACCCTGTCTAGCATTGTAGGAAGACAAGTAAATAATATCAATTTTTCTCAATTTTCACAATAATTGTTGTGATAGCCCCAATCTCAACCTTCAACCCTTATATGAAAGTTGATAATAACTTCAAACAAATATATACCGTCTGAACAAGCTTGACATGTCCTTGCATCTCTTTATTGGATGGCATCACATGCTGCTATTGTGAATGAGCCACTCCACTGCCCTGTTTTGGCGAGAAGACGTACAACACGCTGAACTCATGAGGCGCTGTCAAAAGAGCTCACTGCTGCCACTAATTATATATTGTTCATCCAAAGCTTCACTGAAATAATATTTTTTTTTTTTGGTTTATTTAAATTAAAAGTTCTGTTCTGATGTATTATTCTCTATTTTCTATATAACAGCCATAGTATGCTGTTATTTATTGTAAACACTATATTTTCCGCTAATAAGGTTTTTATGAATCCAGATGGTCTCAAATATTATTATAATATCATCTTCCTCAAAACTGTATGCTCATGAAAGTAGATAATAGAGCAGCCCTCTCTTCTGAAATTATTCATTATTGTGAATTACACTCTGAGCCTAATCAACCAATTCAAAATAAATAAGGGTTTTGGGAATTTCATCTCCAGAGCTCTCTCTGAAAGTATTTCCTTCCTCCTTCTTCATTTGACTTTACAATGGTACTCTCTCCTAGATCATTAAACTTGAATATCTCTCCTTTCACCTCTCTCTCTCTCTCTCTCTCTCTCTCTCTCTCTCTCTCTCTCTCTCTCTCTCTCTCTCTCTCTCTCTCTCTCTCTCTCTCTCTCTCTCTCTCTCTCTCTCTCTCTCTCTCGAAAATTCTTTATTGAGAATTCAGCTTTTTAAGCCATATGTTGAATAAGAATTTAAAAACCGGATTAGCCTATAGATTGAGAGCTGGAACAGCAGATCACAATTTAAACACTGTAATATTGGAATTTAAAGGTGCATTGCGCAACATTTCATGTTAAAAATACCTGCTTTTTAACCCATACATGCGTAAACAATTGCCTAATGGGCTGAATGAGCCCTTCTCTGATCACTGAGATTGCCTCTATAGTCCTGTACAGTAAAATAAATAAGAGGGATTCGGGCTCGAATCTGAGACTGGGCGTGACGTCATGCGCGTTCACGCTCACCAGGCGATGTCTCGGAGGTTTGTTATTGTTAGCCGCCATTCTCCGTATCAGCGAAGACAACTCGAGCGACAAAACTTTAGTCAACTTTCCACAAAAGTAGAAGATGGATTCAAAGAGACCGGCTTGTAGTTCATTCCAAACCCCAACGCAAACTCCACGTAAGACAAAGAAAAGAAAACTTTTGTCTAGTTATTGACCAAAATGGCCAAATTGGAGTCAGGCGTCGGAATAAGACGAGACGAGAGTCAGCATCGGGAAGGCTTTCAACAAATGGATAGATCTCCGGTCTGCTCTAGGACTCAAACTGGATCCTCAGTTGGCTGTTTTCTTGATAAAACGGTAAGATATACCCCAGTCTCTAATGTCTGATGCGGCAAATCTATGATAACAAATGACAATGCGTAAAATGTGTAATGCTTTAGCCTAAGCTAGATAAATGTACAATCAGAATTGATTTGACTAACGTTACCATTGTCAGTGAACAGGTTCATAAACTAGGAATTGTCTTCGGAAGAATAGTACAACATGAAACATAAAACATGTCCCATAAAAGATGCTAACTATGTTTTTGTGTATGGCCTACCGTTAGCCTTGTGTTCTTTGCTAACGTCCTTTGCCTGCGCTCTGCTCTTCTATCTACTTCCATCATATTACTTTAGACATTCCACCATAGTCTTTAAACGCCGCCGTTCGTACTCCGTTATTAAGGTCCCGGTAGGCAGAACGGGAACATTGCGATAGCCTCCTCCATGCTGGTTTGTTGTTGTTGTATGTGGCGCCGCCGCCGCCGTGCTCGCGTCACTCCCTTACTCCTCGGTTCTGGCCACTGGCAAACAGCAAAACCGAGTTTGGGGGAGAGTAGTTCTTAGAACTGTTTAGAAGTGGACAGTTCCTATAACTAAGTTCCTATAACTACTTGTTATGAAAGCGGATATAGTGCCATTTGATTGTTTATTACCTTGAGACATTTGAGTGTACTTTGTTGACCAACTGTGTATGGTATGATTATTATTTTAAGCTTTTACAAATTAATAACTTATATTGTTCATGAACGTGTTTCCATAATAATACAATCATAAGTGGATACAGTAAACGCATAAAACAGTTCAACATGGAGATAAATGGAAACAAAAACTGTTTTCTTCTACCCCGTTTTCCCCTCACACATAAGTGTGTAATTTACTCAAATGCCTTTCCTTTCATATATGTAAAATGACTTGCAGATTTATAACTTTATAACCTCTGAAGACATTATGACTGTGAACAAAAGATTTGTGCGGCTGATGCTGCTTTGGTTATGAACAGCTCGTGCTCGTGCAAGCGTGCGTGTGCGTGTGCTCCATGAGCGTGCACACCTCTGGTTGCAGTTTCGCTTGTCGCCAGAGGGGGCGTAGTTCTGCAAAAACTCAGAGACCTGCGTTATGCACCTTTAACAATAATGAACAGTAACTTCTCATAATAAAATATTGTATTTAGAATTTTACTGTGAAATCATTGCAATGCTTTGTCTATGTAGAAAAACTGTGTGTTCACACCGCCGCCGGCGTGGCTTGGACGGTGAGGGTGAGGAGAGAATAAGTCAGGTCAACTTTATGGTAATGAGCTATGACGCGGTTCGGCGGCCACCAATTGGAATGTAGAAGTCCTCCGCTTGAGAGGATTCCAGAGAACGCAGTCCTGTAAACTTTGGCTCCAACCAAATTAGTTTCCAAGCAAGATGGAGGAGAGGTTGATCATGTGAATTTGATAAGAAGGCAATCAAACACTATTTATGGCACAATTTCGAACTAGAAAGCTTTAGCAGGAATGCAATTAATTTGCTCAGAACAACACCGATTTGACCAATTGCATTAAGGTTACACTTCAACCAGGACAGTTATTGTAATGTAAGCTGCACACCAGCAGCAGTACTTAACCATAAAACAAAAGCCACACCACACCAAATGCTTTTAATTGGTTTACTTTGTTAGCAAACATGTAACTATAATTGTTGAGTTCTTTCCATCGATCAATTTCTTATACTTTCACATTTAAAATATTGCATGAGGTTAACTTATACCCTACTAGTGGTCAGTCGGCACAAATACCAATCAACGCTTGTTTGCGTTGCAAAATTGTTTAATCAACCCTTTAAATAAAGTTTGCAAGACCAAGCATTCGATCTTCGTCAGAGCGTCCACAAATCTGTGAACGCACAGTAAGTGCAAATAGAATGTCTTGTTGGCAGAGGTTATTTACTGTAACTCCGCCCACCAATGTCTGATTGGGTCAGTCAAACTTACAAAAGAAATCTGTTACAAGAGCAGTGGTGTGGAGAGTAAGGTGAGTGGCGGTAACTTTTGATGCGAGACTAACTTTTTGAGTTTGAAACTAACTTTTACCGAAAACGTACTCGGTTACTAACGTAACCTTGGTTCTCTCTAGAGAAGGAACGAGTACTGCGTAATATCTTACGCTATGGGGAAACACTCTTTCCTCGAGATATTGAAGCCAAAAATTATCCTTAATTTTTTTAATCATGCAAAACGCTTTTGCACAGCAAGCAGACAAGGGCGAAACAGCTCGCGCGCCCATTGGCTGCCTCGCTGGAAAAGCTGCAGCCTATCGAGTGAAGGCACTGCGTGACGTAATGACGAATGAAGACGCTTCGCGCTCATTTCGTCATGTCCCGCCAGTATAGGCGTGGTCTCGCCCTGTAAATACCCCTCGATAGCTGTATTTCTCTGATTTTGTACACCGAAGCGAACCAGAGCATAGTTCAAGCACGGCAAGATACGCAGTACTCGTTCCCTCTCTAGAGAGAACCGAGGTTACGTTAGTAACCGAGTACGTTCTCTTACGAGAGTATCTCTCGTACTGCGTAATATCTTACGCTATGGGGACCCCATACAAAACGCCGTGCGGACAGGGATCCCAACACCAGAGTCCCGGGGCCAAGCCTGGGGCACATCTAGTGCATAATCACCATAACTCACATAGAGTAGAGGAGGAGAGGCTAGAAGCGTCACTCCTTCATAAAAGTCCCGTAGGGGTACCGACCCGTAAGGGCAACATAGCCGCATTGGCGGCCGATAAGCCCGAAGTTCAGACCGCCAAAAGCTTAGCTTGTAAGGCGGGCACCTCCAGTTATAGTACTTGATAAATGTCGACGGCGAGGCCCAGCCCGCAGCCGTACAGATATCCTGCAGGGAGACCCCGCTATACCATGCCCACGACGAGGCCACGCCTCTTGTGGAGTGCGCTTTGACACCCAATGGGCACCGCAGGCCCTTGGAAGTGTAAGCCAGCGCTATGGCATCCACTATCCATCTGGATAGGCTCTGTTTTGAGGCGGCGAGTCCCTTAGAGCGGCCGCCAAACAAAACGAAAAGCTGCTCGGTCTGCCTGAACTCAGGCGAGCGGGACACATAAGCCCTTAACGCCCTGACAGGGCAAAGGAGACTCACGTCCCTCTCCTCATCGAGAACCGGAAGGGCTGACAGGGAAATTACCTGGGCCCTAAACGGTGTATTGAGGGATTTCGGCACGTAGCCGTGCCTCGGTTTGAGTACGACCTTTGAGTCGTTAGGCCCAAACTCCAGACAAGACGCGCTTACAGAAAGCGCCTGTAAGTCCCCTACACGCTTCACTGAAGCGAGAGCCAATAGAAACACCGTCTTAAGGGACAGGTGCTTCATGTCCGACAGCTGGATCGGCTCAAACGGGGCGCCTTTCATGGCCTCCAAGACCGTGGAAAGGTCCCAAGCCGGGACTGAAGGGGGCCTGGGAGGGTTTAACCTCCGAGCTCCTCGTAGGAAACGCACGACTAAGTCGTTTTCCCCAGTGACTGGCCAGACACCGGTTTAGCAAACGGTGCTATGGCCGCCACGTAAACTTTGAGCGTGGATGGGGTCCTTCCCTTATCCATCAGCTCCTGAAGGAAGGCAAGCACTTCCTTAACCCCGCAGTCCACAGGTGAAAAGCCACGGGCTCGACACCAAGTAGAGAACACCGACCATTTCGAGGCATAGAGCCGTCTGGTAGACGGAGCTCTAGCCTGCGCGATCGTGTTTAGCACTCCTTCCGGGAGGCTAGCGGGTACCCGTTGATGGCCCATGCGTGCAGGGACCACAGTTCCGGGCGAGGATGCCAAATCGAGCCCTCCGCCTGAGAGAGGAGATCTCTCCTCAACGGTACAGGCCACGGGGCAGTGCTGGCCATCCGCATCAGGACCGGAAACCAAGCCTGGTTCGTCCAGAGCGGAGCTACAAGCAGCACTGGGCATCCATTTTCCCTGATCCGTTCCAACACCTGAGGCAGGAGCGAGACAGGGGGAAAAGCATACAGGGGACCGCTGGGTCAAGCATGGGCCAGCGCGTCCCTGCTTTTCGAGAAGAATACTGGGCAGTGAGCGTTCTCGCGGGACGCGAACAGGTCCACCTGCGCTCTGCCAAACGTTTCCCACAGCAGCTGGACCGTCTGCGGATGCAGCGACCATTCTCCTGTCGGGACGTTGTCTCTGGACAGCTTGTCTGGACCCGTATTCAGGTGCCCAGGCACGTGCGCCGCTTTCAGAGAAAGGAGGTTGCGCTGGGCCCAGACCAAGAGGGGTTCCGCCAGCCTGCAAAGGCGTGTGGACCCAATGCCGCCCTGGCGATTTATGTACGCCACCACTGACATGTTGTCCGACCGGACCAATACGTGGTGGCCTATTATCTGGGGACAGAAGCGCCTTAGCGCTTTGTCGACTGCCATTAATTCCAAGCAGTTTATGTGAAGGAGCTTCTCCCGTACTGACCATAGGCCAGCTAGTGGTCTGCCCTCGAGCAGCGCTCCCCGCCCCGATGTGGAGGCGTCCGTAGACACCACCTTCACACCCGAGGCGATCCCCAGACTCACACCTGACTGATACCAGTCGGTCACTTTTCCACGGTTTCAGAGCTGAGACGCACTGAAGGTCGACCCTGAGGCGAAATAGACCCGCGGTCCACGCCCTGGGGGAACTCGTGCTTTTAGCCATAGCTGCAGTGGGCACATGCAGAGCAGGCCCAACTGGAGTACGGAGGCTGCTGAGGCCATCAGACCCAGCATTTTCTGAAACCTTCTGAGCGGGACTATAGAGCCGTGGCGGAAGGATCTCGCGACGTGCTGAATATTCAATCCGCGCTCCGGTGACAGGCGTGCTGTCATGGATAGCGAGTCCAACACTGTTCCCAGAAGGAAATTCTCCGACTGGGGAGCAGTGAGCTTTTCGCCCAATTGACTGTAAGGCCCAGCTCCTCGAGGTGCTCGAGTAATGCGGCCCTGTGTTCTATGAGCTCCGTTCGTGAACGAGCTAGAATCAGCCAATCGTCCAAGTAGTTCAAAACTCGCATGCCCCGAAGTCTCAGGGGGGCGAGGGCCGCGTCCATGCACTACGTGAACGTACGGGGTGCTATGGACAGGCCGAACGGCAGGACTGTGTATTGATATGCCTGGCCCTCGAAGGCGAATCTCAAGAATCGCCTGTGATGGGACGCTATTTGTATTTGAAAATAGGCGTCCTTCAGATCTGTTGACATGAACCAGTCTCCTTGGCGCACTTGCGCGAGGATTTTCCTGGTCGTAAGCATTCTGAACTGGCGCTTCCCGAGCGTTCTGTTCAGCAGTCGCAGATCTAGAATGGGTCTGAGCCCACCATCGTTTTTCAGTACCAGAAAATATCTGCTGTATAAGCCCCCTTCGCCCTGAGATAGAGGTTCTATAGCCCCTTTTCTCAGTAGTTTCGCTATCTCGGCTCGAAGTAGATGAAACACTTCGCTATACACCGTAGTTTCGACTCGCGCCGTATAACGGCGGGGCGTCGAGCGAACTGTAGCGAACAGCCTCTCGTTATAGTGTTCAACACCCATTCTGATACCCCGGGAAGCCTTGACCACGCATCTGCGTGAATAGCTAGGGGTAGAATGAAATCTGGGCTCTGGCCGCGGCAGGACGGCAGCTCGAGAGCCCCTGTGTACTGGGAACACAGCACCGTGTTTACAGCGTTCGAGGCGGGGGGCGCGCTGATCACAGCGGGCAGCCTGGCCGCGCTCAGCTTCTCTATGGCGGGACGCGCAGAGAGCGAGCGGGGCGAATCCTGTGGGATTCGGCGCGTGTGAGGGAATGTGGGCACATTTACTAATGCGGCACATTTACTACACTGAGAATACTGTCAGCTCGCGCGACTAAATCACTGCTGTGTATACAGCGTGCGAGGCGCGCGCTGATCAAAGCCGGCAGCCTGGCCGCGCTCAGCTTCTCTGTGACGGGTTGTGCAGAGAAGACGAGCGGGGGTGAATCCCGTGAGATTCGGAGTGTCTGTGAGAAATGCGGGCGCGAGACAGCGGGCACATTTTCCGCACGGAGAATACTCGGCTCGCGCCGACTGAATCAACGCTGTGTTCACAGCGTGCGAGGTGCGCGCTAATCACAGCGGGCAGGCGCGCGCTGATCAAAGCCGGCAGCCTGGCCGCGCTCAGCTTCTCTGTGACAGGTTGTGCAGAGAAAGCGAGCGGGGGTGAATCCCGTGGGATTCGGCGTGTCAGTGAGGAAATGCGGAACAGCGGGCACATTTACTGCACTGAGAACACTGTCGGCTCGCGCCGACTAAATGTGTGTTAGTTTCGTTTTACAGAAACCAAGGGACACGCATCGTGTAGTGTAAGCGGGCATTGTATGGGCGCGTTCACCACATTTTCTGCACAACCAACATGAGTTGGTTTTATTTGTGCTAGCCCTGCACCGTGGCGGGCTGTGTCTGGGTGTGGGAATGGGCACTGGGACGTGGGCATTCTTACAACACTCGTAACACCATCGGCCGTGGCCGGAACACCAGAAAATGCACTCTTTATTGGATTTATCTGGGTAGCCATAGAAACGGCTTTTGTGCGCAGGCAAGCGGGCTGAGACACCGGCTGCTTCACTGCGAAATACACTGGGACAGTCACAACGCATGGAACTGAACGAGCGAGAAGTTTTGGTGGAAATCCGGCCGCAGCGGGATCTGAACACCGTCACTTTCCTAGAGAGACTAGGAAGGCCTTGAGACCTCGGGCTTTACCTCAATCCTCGGCCGGGGCCCGCGCTGAGGGGGGCGGCGTCCAGCAGAGCGAGAGCGCGGTGTTTGATCTCGGGCCTGGCGGCGCTGCTAGTTAGCCGAAACGGCGGCCTTTGTGCGCAGGCAAGCGGGCTGTGGAACCAGCTTGCTCACTGCGAAATACACTGGAACAGTCACATTGCTTGGAACTGAACGAGCGAGAAGTTTTGGTGAAAATCCGGCCGCAGCGGGAACTGAACACCGTCGCTTTCCTAGAGAGACTAGGAAGGCCTTGAGACCTCGGGCTCTATCTCAATCCTCGGCCGGGGCCCGCGCTGAGGGGGGCGGCGTCCAGCAGAGCGAGAACGTCGAGGAACACGGAGCGCTCAGCTTCCGTCATCTCGGATAGCGTTAGCCACAAATGTATCTCACCATTCAGGCCGATGTAATCCACGGCTTGAGAGAGCGGACGCATCGGCTCAGTTTCAATGCCGTCTCCGGTAGTTTGTCGAGCTCAAGTGCGGACGCGGCGGCAGACGGCGGCCGCTGTCCGTCTGGGAGCGACTCGAGCGAAGCCGGCGAAGCTGGCGGGCGAACCGGCGAGCTTTGGCGGGCTGGAAATAGCTCGGGAGCGCGCAGGGCGCGGCGCTTCTTGCGGCGCGGCATCACGGCGGGCTGGGATGCGGGCTCGGAGAACGACGCCAGGCGAGTCCGCAGAGTCACCATAGGCAAGCGTTTACAATGATGGCATCCGCCGTCAGCGAGCGCGGTGGCCGCGTGATCCTCACCCAGGCAGGACACGCAGATGACGTGGCGGTCCTCGTCGCTGAGTGGGGCTCGGCAAGAACCACAGGAAAGCATCTTTAAAAAGACGCAGCTCTTTTAGAACAGTAGAAATGGGTGTTGCGTCACGTAAGCAAACACACACACACACACTTAGCAGAGTAAAAGGATATAGTACGCCGGAAAGCGCAGCAGGTACGGCAGTTGAAGGCGGCTGGGCCAGCGACTTCAGAAGATGGCACGTCCCGCTGAGAAGGCTACAAGTCAACGGCGCGGCTTCTCACTCTGGATCCCGCGATGCGTGAGCTTCGCGTGAAGAATGAAAAATCAGAGAAATACAGCTATCGAGGGGTATTTACAGGGCGAGACCACGCCTATACTGGCGGGACATGACGAAATGAGCGCGAAGCGTCTTCATTCGTCATTACGTCACGCAGTGCCTTCACTCGATAGGCTGCAGCTTTTCCAGCGAGGCAGCCAATGGGCGCGCGAGCTGTTTCGCCCTTGTCTGCTTGCTGCTGCAAAAGCGTTTTGCATGATTAAAAAAATTAAGGATAATTTTTGGCTTCAATATCTCGAGGAAAGAGTGTTTCCCCATAGCGTAAGATATTACGCAGTACGAGAGATACTCTCGTAAGAGAACTACTTTTTCCCATTGCATACCAGCTCAGAGCATAAAAAAAAAATAAAAAAAAAATTCAAAAAATAAGTGATGTAGAACTAATTGTCCCAATAAAGTGGGGACTATTTAATGATTTTAATAAACATAATAATTTACACTCAATACGTTGTTATTATTGGATTTTATAATGTACTAAAATGCAAATCTGCCCCTATTTGCAATAAGTTTAAATAGCACCTAACAGCTATTTACACCAGTGATGGGCGGGTCAATGTATAAGCAACCCGTACCCAACCGACAATTTCCACTAACCCGCCCACAACTCAAACCGCAAAAAAAAAAAAGAAAGAAAATATTGTACCCGTCCCGCTTCCTGACCCGCATTTTTTAAAAGTAGTAAATGCTCATCGTAGCATCATTGGGCCATAGACATGTAACACAAATTTGTAAATATCAACGCAAGAAGTACACATGACAAAGCCAGCACTTTGGTCATCATCTTTCATTATTTCTGCAAATGTCTCCCACACTTTGCTCTTTCTATTTGTGTATTTGCGGAGCTTCCACTCCCCAGTCTTCACCTTTTCTCTTGCCGCCTCCATCTCCACCTGCAGACTGAGCTTGTGTATTACCTTCGTGCCAGTTATTCAGCCAATAAAGTGTAGGCCTATGTATTTCATAGAAAAATGTGTCTAGTACTATATAAATTACAAAGGTTTAATTGGCATCTTTATTTCAAAAGACCCGACCGACCGCGACCCGAATAATATCATTAAAAATATTTTTGGATGACTCGTAACTGCAGGTACCCGCGGGTGACCGCAGGCACCCGCTTATTTTGGATCAATCCGCATCACTGATTTACACGTTGTAAGGGATAATCTGGGTTTGTTTCTGGGTGAGTTTGTCAAGTGTTTTAGTTCGGTGTCCTAGTTTTCAGTTTGTTTCTGTGGTTTTTCATGTTTTGATTCATTTGCGCACCTGTGATTAATTTTGTAGATTGATCACTAAGAAAATACAGCTATTTTCACTTAGTTCAAATAGCCTCCGTCACAAAATAAATAATAATAAAAATAATCACACTACATTTTTTTTTTATAAATAATCATGATGGTAACCATATGACTAATGTAATGTTCCTTGAACTTATTTACCTTAAATGACTAATTCCCAGTAAAATATTTCACTAGTCACAGTCCTGAAGGGAGGTCCACCAATCAGAGTTGCTGTTACTGTGGAAACGGGAATCTCACACACTCTGATTGAGCACTGCAAATGATGTAATCAAATAAGACTTCCCAAGAAAACTTTTCCGACTGTGTTCTCTTTCAAGTTGTATATATTTTCATATAGGTGAATATTTTGTATTCAAATATTTAACAACTTACAGTATATGTGACCCTGGATCACAAAACCAGTCTTAAGTAGCATGGGTATATTTGTGGGAATAGCCAACAAAACACTGTATGGGTCAAAATTATCGATTTTTCTTTTATGCCAAAAATCATTAGGATATTAAGTAAAGATCATGATCCATGAAGATATTTAGTAAATTTCCTACTTTAAATATATCAAAATTGTATTTTTGTAAGTGGATGCAGCACAATAACCAAAAGAAATGGAAACCTTTAAAGGCGATTTTCTCAATATTTAGATTTTTTTGCACCCTCAGATTCCAGATTTCAAATGGCTGTATCTCGGCCAAATATTGTCCTATCCTAACATACCATACATCAATGGAAAGCTTATTTATTCAGCCATCTCAATTTAAAAAAATGGACACATAAGACTGCTTTTGTGGTCCAGGGTCACATATATTGTATTTTTTATACTTACAGCTCAAGACTTAAAGTCGAAAAAAAAAAATTTTTAGGTTTTTTTTTATCTATCTATCTATCTATCTATCTATCTATCTATCTATCTATCTATCTATCTATATATCTATATATATATATATATATATATATATATATATATATATATATATATATATATTGCGGTGTTGATTATTTTGTCATGTTTCTGGTTTGTGGTTTCACTGTCTTTGGTTTTTTCATTCAGTCTGTACTTTGTTTCTCTGCCTTGTTAATTGTATTCTGTTATCCCTAGTCATGGCAATCATTAGGTCCCTTGGTTCAGGTGTGTTGTCCCGTTAGTTTGTATGCCGCTCGTTGTTCTGATTTGCCCCAGCTGTGTCTTGTTCCCTGATTCCCTCTGTGTATTTATATCCTGTCTGCTCTTTTGTTCTTGGTCAGTTATTGAATGTTTGTATCTACGTACCACGAGTGTCTTGTCTTGTCTTGTCTTGTCTTGCCTGTTCTGAGTTACCGTCTGTATTATTAAAGTCTACTGCTGCATCTAGATCCGACTACTGCCTTTGCTTCCACGCAATTATGCTAAAAAATGCTAAACCCCCAGGATCTAGCATTTAGTAGAATAACTCACCGTACCGTGATCCAGCAGCCATGCCCACTTGGAGTCCTGATGTCCGGATCATGCGTCTTCGCCAGGAGAATCGCGCCATCGAGGATTATGTCGCGGAATTCCTCGAGCTGGCATATCTCGCGCAGATGAACACCCACGGCTTGAAGATCTTCTTCCGCGTTGGTTTGTCTGAACCACTCCGGTCCTGGATGCCCGAACCTGGTCCGCACGGGTCTTTAGAATGGTACGTTGACCTGACCCTGTTGTGGAGTGGTTCCCCGTTTACTGTGGGCGAGGAGGAGAAGCACCCTGAACCCGCAGCATCCCTTCAGACCGCGTTCCACAAGCCCGCGCCTCAAGTGAACCGAGTCGAGCCCGCTTTCCACGACATGCCTGAGCTTTTTCCCGCCGAGACCGCACTCCGCAAGCCCGCACTTCTCGTCTGGGCTTGCCGAGCCTGCGCCTCACATGAGCCCTGCCAAGTCAAGTTCCGAGTCAAGTGAGTCAAGTTCCGAGTCAAGTGAGTCAAGTGCCGCCGAGTCAAGTGAGTCCAGTGCCGTGTCAAGTGAGTCAAGTGCCGAGCCCAGCGAGTCAAGTGAATCAAGTTCGTCTGCCGAGCCCAGTGAGTCAAGTGAGTCAAGTGCTGCCAGGTCCAGTGAGTCAAGTGAGTCAAGTTCGTCTGCCGAGTCAAGTGAGTCAAGACCGTCTGCCGAGTCAAGTGAGTCAAGTCCGTCTGCCGAGTCAAGTCCGTCTGCCGAGTCAAGTCCGTCTGCCGAGTCAAGTCCGTCTGCCGAGTCAAGTCCGTCTGCCGAGTCAAGTGAGTCAAGTCCGTCTGCCGAGTCAAGTGAGTCAAGTTCGTCTGCCGAGTCAAGTGAGTCAAATCCGTCTGCCGAGTCAAGTGAGTCAAGTTCGTCTGCCGAGTCAAGTGAGTCAAATCCTTCTGCCGAGTCAAGTCAGTCAAGTCAGTCAAGTCCGTCTGCCGAGTCAAGTGAGTCAAGTCAGTCAAGTCCGTCTGCCGAGTCAAGTGAGTCAAGTCCGTCTGCCGAGTCAAGTGAGTCAAGTGAGTCAAGTGAGTCAAGTGAGTCTGCCGAGTCAAGTGAGTCAAGTCCGTCTGCCGAGTCAAGTCAAGTGAGACGCCGCCGCAGGAAAAGGAGGATTCGTTCGGTTCGCCAGGCTCCGGTGAGCGTACCCAGACTCCTCGCCCTGCCGGCCCCGCCTCTGCGCCTCGCCCTGCCGGCCCCGCCTCTGCGCCTCGCCCTGCCGGCCCCGCCTCTGCGCCTCGCCCTGCCTGTGCCCTTCAAGCTCCAGGAGGCCGCTCTCGAACCAGTTTACAGCCCGGAGGTTCCTCCCCTGGATTTCCCCAAGTATTTTTTTGGGGGGGGCAGTAGGTACCCTGAGAGGGCCATGGAGGCAGCGCTGACATGGGCCTTGTCGGTGCTATCTCCACCTGAGCCTCCTATACCCTGGTCCCCTGCCAAGTGTGCTCCGCCCTGGTCCCCTGCCAAGTGTGCTCCGCCCTGGTCCCCTGCCAAGTGTGCTCCGCCCTGGCCTTCGCCACGCCATGCTCCGCCCTGGCCTTCGCCTCGTCATGCTCCGCCCTGGCCTTCGCCTCGTCCTGCTCCGCCCTGGCCTTCGCCACGCCATGCTCCGCCCTGGCCTTCGCCTCGTCCTGCTCCGCCCTGGCCTTCGCCTCATCCCGCTCCGCCATGGCCACTGGCACGTCCTGCTATGGCGACTCTTACCGGTATCGTCATGGAGTCTATGGTCCCCGTCTACCCTGTCTGGGACTCCATGATGCCCACCCCTCCCGCCCAGGTCGTGTTCTGAATCGGCGCGAGGTCGCGCCTTATGGAAGGGGGGGATAATGTTACAGTGATGGTTATTTTGTCATGTTTCTGGTTTGTGGTTTCACTGTCTTTGTTTTTTTCATTCAGTCTGTACTTTGTTTCTCTGCCTTGTTAATTGTATTCTGTTATCCCTAGTCATGGCAATCATTAGGTCCCTTGGTTCAGGTGTGTTGTCCCGTTAGTTTGTATGCCGCTCGTTGTTCTGATTTGCCCCAGCTGTGTCTTGTTCCCTGATTCCCTCTGTGTATTTATATCCTGTCTACTCTTTTGTTCTTGGTCAGTTATTGAATGTTTGTATCTACGTACCACGAGTGTCTTGTCTTGTCTTGCCTGTTCTGAGTTACCGTCTGTATTATTAAAGTCTACTGCTGCATCTAGATCCGACTACCGCCTTTGCTTCCACGCAATTCGTGACTATATATATATATATATATTATATTATTTTTGCTATTTGAGAGATGTTGTGTTATAGAACACAAATAAAATCTCATATAATCTTTTATATAAGCGAAAGGGAGTATTTCGGTTAACTCAACAATGGCCACAATCAACAAATATATTTCGATTAAAGAAAGCATGTTTACATCACACTATTACAGGTAAACTGTAAATGAATTAGAAATTACTGTAAAGCAAAAACATATAAAAATTGAGTCTACAACACATTATGTTGATTTCCTGACCTCGTTCACTGTGAGGTACAATCATTTAATCAGGGATGTAACCACCGTAGATGTTGAAGACTCTTCCTGCCCAACATTAAACATTCAATAACATTTTTCACAAAAAATTTTACCTCAAACAATGTCCAACTACTCAAAAACACTGCAACATATAAATGGAGAGCAGATGAGAATCGAGGCAAAAATGAAGAGAAACGAAGATAAAAAAAATAATAATATGGCAACGTGTGGAGGAGGCAAGATAATTTATTTGCACAAAGATTTATCTTTTATGTCCACACATGCACAGAGTCTTTCGCTCTCACACACGCAAAACTACCAGGAAAGTGTAGAATGGAATAATGAATTCAAATCACTGACACAAAACACCTTCCTTTGCATAGGCCTTCCATAGTCTTAAAGAAACATGCACATGGCATAGATATTATAAATGAAGATTGCTTTGCTCCACAAAATAGTAAGGATATAAAAGATAAAAAGCCAGTGGAATGTCTATGGGTTTAGTGAAGCATGTGGTTTATGGAAAGAATCTGTTTTAAAGGAAAGTGTGCTGAAAAAAGATAAAGTTTTGCACAATGATTTGTAGTTTTCAGATTTTCAGGGCTCTAAAGGTTTTCGGGAACATATTTTTACGACCGTATTTGGATATTTTGTTCTACTGTATTCCATTTGATCTGGGTTGAATCTTTTTTATTTGAATCCACCGTCTTAGACAAATCCATGCTGTCTGAGACAGTTTGGAGGGTTTTTAATCTGCAAGAGCATGTTCTCTCTCAACTTGTCGAATAATGCAGGTACAAAAAAAAAAAAACATTTCATGTTTCAAAATGCATGAAAACAGTACTTTAAGAAGATTAAAATGTATATTTTCCCCATGCAAAACAAGGTGATGGATGTGTCATGTTTTGACACTCAAGATATAAATGGGCAGTTATAGAAAATAATATTTCATAAGGGCTCTCTTATTGCCTGCCCTTTCTACACTTGTTGTCAGGCAATTTCAGTCCACTGAGAGGTCTTTCATGTCATTTGTTTGATGTAACGTTTAGGAGGGCGAAAGGCAAGTTAATATGACAGCTGTATGTGAGAGAGAGACAGAAAAGAGAGAAAAGCCTCATTAGAGCTGTCCACTGCCGTTTGAAAGGGATGAAATGAAATTCCTACAGAAAGACAGCGGTAGAGAAGGAAGAGAAATTTCAATGTTTTTTAATCCTCAAGTAGCTGTAACTTCACACCGCAGGACATCACAGGAAGACACTCACCTCCTTTTCTGTCAGATACATTCACAGTCTTGCGCATTGCTCTTCTGGTTTCCTCATTATGATCACTGCTCGTTGGCTGTTTGGATAATTACTGTGAAAAGTTAAATGTGATGTGTGCAATTCTTACACAGTAGACACAATGGACCCGTTTTAAATAGTCTTGGCATCAGATACTGCGTGTGTGGCATAATCATATACATATACATATACATATACATATACATATACATATACATATACATATACATATACATACACATACACACACACACCCTGTTCCAAGAGGTTGTGGCTAAAAATACTGTAAATTATCCACACTTTTGTGAATTATAACTACAATTTAAAATTCCTCATTAATATATTTTAACATTTAATTTATTCCTGTGAAGGGAAAGCTGGATTTTCAGAAGTTCAGAAGAACAATATTTAGTTGAAATAAATATATATTTTGTAACATTATTTTTCTTTATATTCATACATACTGTACATGCATGCACACACACACACACACACACACACACACACACACACACACACACACACACCCCACACCACACACACACACACACACACACACACACACACACACAATAAATACATTTATATACATTGCATGAATTAATATTCTAGGAACCTAAAATGATTTGTTAATCATTTGCGACTCTAAATCTGTTTATACATGCAATGCTTGAATTTGCTATGCTGTAAATACAATAGTTACTCTGTCTATGCAAACATATAAAAATGTAAAGTAAAGTACACTTTAAAGTACAAGTAAAAGTACACTTTACTTACACATACTTATTACTAACTATTTTGACTTAGACTATTAAGCAAACACACAGAACACTATAAAATCCACCTGACAATGTCCTAGAATCATCCTAGAACCATCCAGAACACCCTAGCAACTGCTTTGCAATGCATTAAACCAATCAGAACACATCTGCAAAAACCAACCACAAACAAAACACTCTCTCACTATATTGATGGCTTTCACACAGGCAAGAAATTCACACATATTTTAAATATCAATATAATAAACAAGATTCACCCCAAAATAAATGTGTATGATAACTTAGCAATCATATAGAACCATATAGAACTCATTAGCCAGTACAGCATGGAGAGAAAGGGTCTCATCACTGTCTTTTTCCTGACATATTGAGGCTGAGGGAGGAAGGAGAGATGTAACATCACAAGCAGCAGATAAAGTGATAAATGGCTAAATGAACTCTAAATGATGTGTGTGGGAGTGGCTGGACTTTGAAAGATGGATTGATTGAGAGAGTGACTGATGGATGCACCGATTGGCGGCAAGTGTTGAAGGCGGGCTGTGCGTCACACTGGAGCACTTAGCGGTGTCAGATTTCAGATTTATATTGGCAGAGATTAATTTGCTGTTCTTTGAGATGAACAAAACTGATGTAGGGTATTTTATTGCAATCTCAAACAGAGTGTCAAAATGTGTCATTTCATTTGAGTAATACAGGAAGTTTAATTTATTTTTATTTTTTTATTATTATTATTATTAGGACAAACCTGGCAACTTATGTGGGGTAGATATTAACTGTTCAAACGTTTGGGGTCAGTATGATTATTATTTTTTTTTAAGATTTATATTCCTTTTTAGGAGCAGGAGGGTTTTTTTCCTTTATTGGGATATGATAGTAAAGTTGAAAAGTAGTGAAGTGGGAGAGAGAGGGGTGTGAGATTGGGAAAGCCGGGACTTGAACTTGGGTTGCCTGAAGTGCATGAAAAAATCTTACGGTCTCAACATTTTTAACAGTATGTTGTCATGATATATCAGTTGTTTATTGTTAGTTTTGTTTTCATGGACTTTTAGTTTGTTTTCATTCATCACATGTGGTCCTTTGTCTAAGTTTTCCCGCCACCATGGACACTAATCCTCATCACAGCTGTTCATCATTTAGTTCATCATCATGTGTATATGAGTTCCTCACCTTCACTAAGTGTTTGTCCGGTCTATGTTTAAGTTAGCATGTGTGTGCTGTAGTTGGGTCAGTCTGAATCTTCTGTGCATAACCTTGTGAATTTTTTTAACTGTTTTTCTGCATCTATTCCTGCACCCTTGCTGGGAAGTGTATTATGTATATGTAGCCAGTGGGACTTCATTAACCAGACTCACGCAGTATAAATGACGTCCATTGAGGTAGAACAGCGCATTGGAATCAGCTGTCAGTCAGGGGGAGTGGACAGGAGTGGAAACGCGGTAAGCTCGAAGTGTTTGGTGTTGCTGGTGGACGTGGCTAGTTGTATATTTTATCACAGTATATGGTTTTTATTTGAAATTTGTTTTTTATAGGTTTTCAGTGAGTACATGTGGGATTAGTGCACGGGTGTGCAGTGAGTTTGGGGAGTGGCCCGAATCAGCGGCAACATACAAACACAACATCACTGGTATGTATCATCTTGCAGAGTGCTGTGATGTGATGTGATGAAGAGGATGAAGATGTTGCGGTTAGTGGGCCTGTCACAACAGCTATCGACAGCCTTACGACTGCAGATAACATCACCTTTACCCAACCAGTAAGCCTTGCTATTGCTACTTCACCTGGCATGCTGTCATCAATCCGCCCACTGACGGGGAGGGAACTGTAAATGTTACGAGCTCTCCTTCATTCATGTTCTCTGACTGAGCAAGCATCTCTACATGTGCTGCTCAAGTTGCTACTGTCACTAGTCGACCTCAGAGCAGGTATGTAGCATCTACCACAAACAGTACCCCAAGAGACGTTACAGCCCAAACTGCAGTCAAGACGGTTTGACAGTGGACTTGGTGTCAGTTTCGCCCAACCTCCGACCCATGCCAGCACGCTACAACTGGTGAGTGTTCATGCCGCTCCGCCTGTCAATCTCAGCATGGTACAAGGTTGTAGCATGCCATATAGCAGCCCTGATTTGTAAGCTGGTGGGGATAACAGCTCTCAATGGGCCCGACCAAAAATAAGGCTCACACCCATAAGTTTACCTAAGTTCTCCGGGGATAGGAGGGACTATTGGCGCTGGAAGGCTGAATGGGAGAGTATCCAGATGCAGGCGGAACCTACGGGGTCAAGGGAATGCAAGAAATTTCACTAGACAGTATAGGCGAGTCTGTCAAAAGTGAACTCAGACTGTTGCGCTGTAGAGATGCAAACGATATCTTCAGGGAATTAGAAAACCGTTATGGTGACAAAGCACAAACGGCAGAAGAGATTGTGTTGGAGCTTCAATCACGACCTGCTGTAAAGAACCACCAGCCACGAGAGACGTTAGAGTTGATCCTAGCGGTGGAGAGGGCAGTATTGGACCTCATGGACCTGGGGTGCACAGACGCTGTACAGAATCAGCTGGTGATACGGTCTTTGGAGAGCAAACTCCCTGATGTCATGAAAAGAGAGTGGCTCATGTGTGTGAGAAACCCTGTTAACGACGTCAACCCTGGAAACCATTTCGACAGGCTCTTGCTGTTCCTGGAAGACCAAAAGTCGTTGCTTATGAGGTTGGAGCAGTTGCTGCCCAGCAAGCCATGGCCTGCTAATGCTCCTGAGCGACCAAGCTACCGGGAGAAACCAAGTGACAGATGGAGAGAAAAGAAGTCGTTCACTAAGACTACAGCAAGTGAAGTCAAAAGAGACTCCAAGCAGTTACCATGTGCTGTGTGAGGTATTGAAGAACATGGAGGTAAACTGTTTTGCTGTAAAACTTTCAGGAAGGCCAGTCTGTCGGAGAAGAAATCTCAGGTGAAAAAGCAAAGCATGTACAAGTGGATTTCAGGTTGACAGTGGCTGCACTCTAAGTTCTTGTCATAGGAGAAGTAAAAAGCAACACTCCAGTGGACCACCACTATTTCCTCTGTCCTAAGGCATCAATTGAGAAGGGTGCTACCAAGAGGGAAAACAAAGCAGGGGAAAAGAGGGGACCTCGTGGTCCGACAGAGGAGCAAAAGGCTAGGTTCGCAGAGTTGGGACTGACTCCCCACCAGTTGGAGGCTGTCCGCAAAGCCTGTACTAACAAGACAATGTCGACAGTGTGTTCTGGCAAGGGTCTGATAGGACAAAGTGGCTTGAAAGAACATCCAGTCATCATAATGCTCGTACCTGTCACGACAAAGAGAGGAGACAGTCTTTGAGCCTTGGTCGATCTCGCGTCTGACACAAATTACATTACACACCACGCTGCGGAAATGCTCAGGCTGACGGGTAAACCAATTTCCCTTGTTGTGTATGGTGTCGGCACGATGAAGGTAAAGGTTGATACAAGCAGTTCTTCCCTGAAGCTAAGCCGGGAGAACTGGCCAGTCCAGAGAAGATTGATCTATTGATCAGTACTTGAGAAGGTCGATTAGCTCCACAAAGGCTGCAAAGGTTCGGCGACCTGGTGTTGTGGGATGGTCCTCTGGGTAAGATCGTGAGTGGTGTGCATCCAGACCTCTTCAAAGAAGTGGAGGTGACCACATGGCAGTCAGAGACGCACTTCGCTCACTCAATGAGGACGGTAGCTGTCAAAGTTTAAGAACACTTCGTGGGAAGGCCAGGATGCCTTTTGGAGCAAGAAAGCATTGTAGAAGTTCGAACGACAGCAGTGTGCAATAAAGAGATCCTTGAGTGGCTAAAATGGGATAGCATCGGTGCTGACTGTGACCCTACCTGTGGAGATTGTCGCTGTGGAAAGTGCCCACCGGGAGGAAAGGAGATGTCCCTGGCTGATGAGAAAGAGCTGGAGATAATAAAGGCAGGTCTAACCTTCAGGGAGGGAGATGCCCACAGCGACCAGCCACACTGGGATGCGAAGTACCCCTAGAAGGAAAACCCAGCCTCTCTTCCCAACAACCGAAAAGCTGTGGAAGCAACGTTCCTGAGGGCTGAGAAGCGGCTTGTGAAAGACCCCCTGTGGAAAGAGGCTTACATGAGGCAAGTCCACGAGATGGTGGGGAGAGGATCTGCTGTTAAGCTGTTAATGATGGACAGCTGGAAAGGTGCTGTGTGGTGGGTGAGCCACTTAACTGCTCCAAATCCCCACACATTTACTACGCCGGTGCGCCTCGTCTGGAACAGCAGCCAGGAGTTTAGAGGGGTGAGCATAAATAGCATTTTGCTATTTTGCTATTTAGGCCCAGATGTCCTAAATCCCATCAGAGCAGTGCTCCTCAGATTCCGGAAAGGAAAACATACAACCATCGGAGACATCACCAAGATGTACAAATCGGTTTGGCTGGAGGAACAAGAGGTCCATGTGCATCGGTTCCAATAGAGAGACTCACCGGAAGATGAGATTGAGGACTATGCTGTCATGAGGGTGAACATGGGGGACAAACCAGCGGGGTGCATTGCCCAGGTTGCCATGCGAGAGACCGCGAAGTTGCCCCAGATCTCTGATATGAAGGAGGAAAGAAGAGTCATTGAGGAAGACTCCAACGTCGATGACCTCCTCACGTCCCACAATGACCCACACTGTCTAGACAAGATCCAAGAGGGAGTAGAGAAAATACTGAAAGCAGGAGGCTTCTACCTCAAACCTTGGGTCCGGTCCGGTCAAAGTAGGAGGCGGGACGGGACAGAGTCCAAGCCAATGACTCTGACGTTGCCCAACCAGCTAAGGGAGGAAGATAACAAAGCCCTGGGGGTTGGTTACCTCGTGCAAGAGGACAAACTCTTTGTAATGGTCTCCATCAACTTCTCCAGAAGGAAGAAGAAAAAGAGGACTGAGATTGACCTCACTGAAGAAGAAGTGGAAGTGAAGACACCAAACCCACTGACTCGTCGTGTCCTACTGAGCCAGATCGCCGGGCTGTATGACCTGATTGGTCTAGTCACACCTGTGAAACAGAATGGAGTGATCCTTGTGAGAAGAGCCTTCCAGGAAGCTGGCAAGCTTACTAAAGACACCTGGGATGAACCTCTGTCTGACAATCTTAGAGGAAAGGTGATTGAACTGTTCAAAGAGTACACTCGTTTGAGTAGCATTACGTTCCACAGAAGCCTCACACCCTCTGACTGGAGGGGTAAACCCTGGGGAATCATGTTTTCTGACGGGAGCTGTGAGTCCTATGGCGCTGTACTGTACTTGCAATGGGAGACGTCAAATGGTGTGGTCACCCGACTGGTAGAGTCAAAGGCCAAGTTAACCCCCCTCAACCAAAAAGGTGACGCAGTCAAGGCTGAGGTATGCGGGGCTGTCTTCGCCACATGTCTAAAGGGATACACATTGAAGCATGGACGGTTAAACGTGGGGAAGTGGTACCACTTCATTGACAGTCAGACGGTGCTGGGGGCTATCCAGAGAGAGATCTACAGATTCCAGACATGCTTTGCGAACCGAGTTGGTGAGATTCAGAAAGCTGGACCCGTAACTGACTGGTGGTGGATACCAGGCGAGGTCAACATCGCTGATCTAGTCACAAGGGGATGCTCTCCTGAATTGCTAGGTGAGAACTCTGTGTGGCAAGAAGGTCCTGAGTTCCTGTCTAGTCCAGTCGAGGATTGGCCCATGAAGTCCGCTTCAGAAGTGGTAGCTGATACTAGGGAGGTGGTGAGTAAACTCCAGAGGAAGGCCTTTTTAGCAGTCCTCACAGAGCTCAAGCCAAGAAGCAGTTGAACCCCGACAGTCCTGGTGGTGAAGATCCAATAGCCACAGATGGAGTTAGTGGGGTTTCAGTGTCCTCAGAAAATGGAAAATTGACCTAAGCTGAGACAAAAGAAACTGACACCGTGGGGAGCTATGCTCATAGACCAATTGGAACCAACAAGGTGCAGTTCTCTAGCTAAGCTTTGAGGAGTAGTTGGTTATGTCCGCAGAGCTGTGAAGAAGTGGTTGGCCCGTGTAGGCAGGGCCTCTATACCAGCAAAGTGGGAGGCAGTATTGACAGTTAACCCTCTGAGCCCGACGGCATCGTCGACGACGCCACAAATCAGCTCCGAGAAATTATGATATAACTCGATGACAGATTTATGGATTTTCTTACCGTTTTTTCCAGCAGAAAGCTAACGAGCTAGCCATCACGGGGGTGTCTTTAGTGTCTTTCTAGCCTTTACAGAAGGTTTTCTATTCAGCCTGGAACTTGTGCATACTTTCTGAGTTTTTCAGCAATAAATCCAAACGTTTATATCCAACTTTGATACACTTGAAGTCCATAATTTATAAATATTCCGTCATATTTGCCGCTAGCTCGATGCTAGCTGCCATTTTGGATGTCCACGTGATGGTTTTTGACCAATTACAGGCTGATCCGTCGTAAACATTGGGTGCGTCATTGGGTCATTACGCACACACCAAGGGAGAGAGTGAGAGAGAGAGAGAGAGACGCACGGAGACCATAGGACGGAGACGCAGGTTTCACAGAGAACACAGAGTAATAGATGAAATCGAGCTCTGAAAGATGGATTTTCAGGAGAACAGAGCTTTTTGACAGATGAGGAACTAGATTACCAGGATAGACCCAGCTGAAGTGCCATTTATTTATTTACTGTAAAAAAGTATTATAGAAGTATAAATGTAGTATAAAAAGAATAGAATAAATAAAATAATAAATAAAATATAAATGCAAAGCCTGTGATGTGGCCCTCTTTGTTTTTGCTGATAGGAACTGTTTTGAGGCTTGGCACCAGTGAATTTCATGAAAACGCCTGGACTTCTTTTGGAAAAATGTCAATAGTTTTGGTTCTGTAAAAGTTATAATGTTTATTCCTGTGCTCCAGGACTCCAAAGACATGAACAAACTGTTTTCCAGAGGAAATTATCTTAGCTTTTATTTATTTCTGTGTGATTTCAATAAATATTTGAGTGATTCAATTTCCGATTTATTTTTTCATTTGTCTTTATGGTCCCATAACTTATTTTACATTCAGGTGACATCAATGTAACACAAATATGCTGAAAGTTCAATTTGCCCTGAAAAAAAAGAGGTGTGTCAATTGTCTGTGCACAAAAGGGTTGATGTTTTACAAGCTTTTTTAGTTAATAACACCAGACGGAAAATTTATTGTAAAAATACCCTTAGGTCTCTGAGGGTTAAGAAACGCAAAGCTGCATTCCAAGACCTGTGCCTAGCCGACCAGTAGGGAGTTACGTTTCCTGTGACGACGCTAAACAGACTCGTTGTCAGCAGGGATGAGGCTTCAGGGCTCCTAAAATGCTATGGTAGAGTCCAGACCATTACCCAGGGAGATGCCGGTGTGCCCCTGATCCCCTACAATGCGTGGATTAGCACTCTTCTCACACGAGAGGCCCATAAGGTTAACCACGAAGGTGTTGCTGGCACACTCCTCCATGTGAGGTCTAAAGCATGGGTGGTGCTGGGACCAATACTACTATTTTTCACAGTCATTTTCTTTTTAACATTAAGCCTGGGGCAATTAAAGCAAGGAAAACTACACAGTACCTCAACAACGCGACATAATGGATGTACTCGTCTCTTCGTGGAGGTGGAAAAACAAGTTATTTGTGACCCACAATATTTCTTGTAAAAAAGATTTAAATGCAAAAGAAAAGGTATGAGACAGCTGTTTTAATTTAAAATGTTTGCGATTTTAACACAAGTAGGCCTACATGTTTAAATGTTTTGCCACTTGCTTGACCAACTTAATATATAAATCTATATAGAATTCACGAGTTCACACTTACATCAATTAAACCAAGTGAAGATTATGCGTATTTGGCGGTTGTTCCGGGGGGAGGGCTCCGATCTCTGAATTTTTGCCTGAACCCAGAGTTCCCACAATTATGGTTATCAGGTAGTAGGCCTCACCAGGCCTCCCTGAAGGTGAGTTCCCCACATACTGTGGTCAGTAGGGTATAGGCCCCATAAGGTCTCCCTGAATGGGAACGGTCAGGTAGTTGGCCTCCCTGAAGGTGAGTTCCCCACATACTGTGGTTATCAGGTTGTAGGCCTCACCAGGCCTCCCTGTGAAAGGTTTCCTAGCAGTGCTGGGTTCAGGAAGCTAGTGGCCTCTTGCTGTTAGTTCAGCTAGCCTTAGTAGGTCCTGGTGTCTTTTTGGGACTAAGTGTCCGTCCTGGTGGCATTTTGGGATGAGTATGTTCCCCTGAATAGTGATTGGCTGGGGTATCTTCAGGTTCCCTAGCCACATTCCCTAGAAGGGACCCCTTCTAATTGGAAGCTGTGGTTCCAGGCCCGGAGCAGGCCCAGGTAAGCCTTTCATTTAACCATGTTTATGAAGGTTTTCCTGTGAGGCTTATAGCTTGGGCTATGACCGTAGGGAATGATGTCACTGACAGCCCAGTGTGACCCGAGGGTGAGTGGTTCTAGCGTTTCATTTGAAGTTGCTGGTTCTGACAGTTGTCACTGCCACATGGCATGCCCTCCCCTTAGCATGGCGTTGTGGGTATATCGTTCCCCTAGCGTCATTCGACGCAGTGCGAGTTCCCTTTCAAAAGGGAACGTCTCAGGTTACGACGATAACCTATGTTCCCTGAGAACAGGGAACGAGACACTGCGTCTCCTTGCCATGCCTCGGGGCTTGCCTACCAAACAGTCCCTTCAGACGATAAGGTGATTTGTCATGTTTGCAAAGCGCCCTTTTATACTTCCAGGTTGCACGTTAATCATTCACGCTAATGATTCACGGGCTGTCACTGGTCAATGTGATTGCTGTGATTTGATTGTGATTTTAGACACCTGTCACGTCTGAGGCGCTCCCCTAGCGTCATTCGACACAGGTTACAGTCATAACCTGAGATGTAAATTATATTAAGGCTCAGTGTTGGGGAAGTTACTTTTAAAAGGTAGTGTTTGCTCGTTACTTCTTAAAAAAGTAATCCGTTACTTTACTTAGTTACCCCCTTTGGAAAGTAACTTTTTACGTTACTCGTTACTTTTACGTTACTTTTATGTTGATTGACTTTGAGCAGAACTCAATATCTGTTCCTAAATGTGTAGGGCTACATACAATTCTACTATGAACTCTACTTATTGAAAAACTAGAAAAAAAACTAGAAAAAAGAGAGATTTTGAGATAGAAAAATGTCCAAACCACACCTAAAACACGCCCAAACCACACCTATGAATAATGAAGCTACTTCAAACCAACCCCTTTTAGATTTGCGCCAGGCGCGTTACGCCCAAACCACACCTATGAATAATGAAGCTGTAACAGACGCACCTGGTTCAATCAGCAATCAATCACAAAGAACGCCATCTCCAGAGTACTGATCACGTACACCTGATTTCAATCTAGTCATTCATCAACCACAGTATTTAAACACACGCCTCGAGCTTCATTGTTGTCTGGTCTCGTTTGAGTAAAAGACTGCTTTCCTGTGTTACAGTTTATCACTCGGAAGTCTTATCGCTTACCTACCTTCCAGGTCTTCCACGATTCCCCGGTCTTCTCCTGGTGTGATTCCTGGTTCCCCTGTATCTGCCAACGCTATCCCGGTTATCCCGAAGTGCGTTCTCACCACCTCCACTCCTTCCCTCATCGGCTGGTTCACGTCTGCTAAGGATTGCTTCCCATCTTCTTCCTTCTCTCCATTCGCCAGCAGTTCCCAATAAAGCACAAGTTATCACCTTATTCATCTGTCTGTGTCATTCCGTAACAGAAGCTACTTCAGACCAACCCCTTTTAGATTTGCGCCAGGCGCAAGAGGCATTTATCTCGCCGGGAAAATAGCAACAGCGCCGGATCCGTCCACAAAGTTACTTGCGCTTTGCGCTTTGACTCTTGAGTTTCAGATCGTTAAAATAGGGCCCTTAGTGTTACGTTCCCAAATAGTTTTCTAGGGGCAACGAGAAGTAATGTTTTAAAGCAAAAGTTAACAGCGACAAAGAGAAGTTAACCATTCTCAGTCCCAGCACACAATAAAATTGTGAAATTGACAAAATAAAATTTCCAATAAATGTATTTACAATGAACAAGTGATAACATAAATACAGTGCAAAAAGAACTCTAAACAAACAACTCCAAAATAAAAATAAAAAATTAATGAAGCTTGTTCTTCAGGAGCGGGTAAAGCCAAAACAACAAACAAAAGATCACTACCTGGTAGAAGGAAATCTAATTAACCTACAAAAATAAATACAAATAAACAACATAACTCTTACCTTACTTCCTAACAAAAACAGGAGACGATGAGAATAAAAGAAAATGGCACTAAAATTGTAAAACACAATTCCATACGTCTTGGGATGTAACATTAGCAATATAAATGTAGCGCCCCCTATGCTCTGAGTGTAACCCAAGCGACGCACCGGATTCTATAAATGTGTCTCTCGACTTGCAACTATGCAATAATGTTATTCTTTCCCTTCTTTGAGATCTAATAATCTGTATCTACTAAGTAATTACAACACCATTAGGTAAGTATAAACAAACTATAACATTTAGTCACAGAAATAAAAGAAATATTAAACAAATGAAAACCCCTTGTATTGAGTCTTAATATACCAATAAACTTCAAATGTAAATCAACACTTGTCTCTGGTCACTTGTTGTATCTTTCAGAAACTAAAACTCAATTCACTTTCACTCTGTGACATTAAGCTAAACTAACTCACTTTAAAATATTCCAATAGAATGAAAAAAATCACATTAAGGAATAATTTTTTCAGTTACCTCACATAAATCCACAATAACACTTCTTAACACTTGTTATCGTTGGGAAAATAAAACACTGTAGCTACAGTAACCCTTGAGTGATCACTCGAATATGCGCGCGCGCAGGCCTGTTGCAGGCCTGTACCGTTGCTAGAGTTCGTTGTGGCCTAGAAACAACAAATGGCCTCTTCACTCTATTGAGCAAATAAAGCAAAACCAGATCACCTGAATTCCTCCGTCAGCAAACGACACTTCAGCAACTCTTCATCCACCACGAGCACCTACGAACAGCTCCGATCTAGACCCATCCGCTCAACATCTTCTTCCCCGACAGCAGCAAACGAAATCCAGAGCTCAAAGTCCAGCGAACCGGTGTCCTCTTCCCACGGATACGATAATCAACGTGCAGTCCACAGCATATAAATGTCCGTGATTCTACCGCATTTCCCTACTAATGTATTTTCACACTATGAAAATAAACAACTAGACGAACTCCTGTTTGGAGTAAATCTTCCACAAATGTTTTGGTGTTTTAGAAAGTCCGAACTGAATAAATGCACGAATTAAACACTTATACAGCACTTAGATTACATTTTTTCACCTCAGCTTTTCGAACACCCGCTTCTCTCTCCTCTGTCTTCTTTCCACCGTTTTAGATCTGGTCACCACGTGGCGGGAACTGTCCTCCCTCTCTGAAGGTAAGTTTATTCTCACTCCCTCACCAATCGGCAGCAAATGATCTCTGTGCAAAGTTCTCACCCCTCCTGTTCCAGTCTTTGGCTTCACCCTGTATACAGGTAAATTCTCCAGCTTCTCCAGAACAAGGTAAGGTACTGAACCCCACTTATCTCTCAACTTCTGCTTCCCAGTTGCAGCCAAGTTTTTCACCAGCACAGTGTCCCCTTTTCCAAGCTCACAGAACTTCACTCTCTGATCATAGAGTCTTTTGTTCCTCTGCTCCGTCTTCTGTGCATTCTGCAGTGATAAATCAAATGCATTTCTCAAATCCTCTTTCATTCTCTCTACATACTTCACATGCTTTTCTCCTCTCCTCCCATCTCCAGCATTTCCAAACCGCACATCAATTGGAAGGCGAGCCTCTCTCCCAAACATAAGATAGTAAGGAGAAAATCCAGTAACTTCACTCTTCGTGCAGTTATACGCATGCACCATCTGACTCACACTCTGACTCCATCTCTCCTTCTTAGAAGCATCCAAGGTCCCTAGCATGGATAACAATGTTCTGTTAAAACGTTCCGGCTGCGGGTCTCCCTGAGGATGATATGGTGAGGTACGAGACTTTCTGATCCCCAGAATTCCAAGCAACTCCTTGATCAGTCGGCTTTCAAAGTCTCGACCCTGGTCAGAGTGTATCCTAGCAGGTAATCCGTAATGAACGAAAAACTTCTCCACTAGAATCTTTGCAACCGTCAGCGCCTTTTGATCCCTTGCAGGATATGCTTGTGCATAACGTGAAAAATGATCAGTTACTATAAGAACATTCGATACTCCTCTCAAGTCTGGCTCAATTGATAGTTATTAATTAATTAATTTCTTTTATTTGATAGGGACAATGCACATTAATGAACATCTGCATTGAAACAACAAAAACAGACGTAAACATGCCGGATTATAGCCACAGGGCTAGTTTACATCCGTAGTCCCCAGACAAATGACAAAAATACAGAGATTACAACAAACAAAATGACAAAAATACAGAGATTACAACAAACAAAATGACAAAAATGAAAAATACATGCAGAATCAATAAAATCACTTAGTGGTCACAAGACTGGTTTGCTATAAGCCACACTTTGAGTTTGGTTTTAAATATAGAAAATGTGGAACATTCCCTGACAGTGATGGGGATGCTGTTCCATAACTTACAGGCCTTCACGGACAGAGAATTCTGTCCAAAGGCTGTTCTTCTGAACGGAACCTCACAGTCACCTCTAGCGGAGGCCTGTGTCCTGGCACCACTGTGAGTGTTTGGTTTAATAAAGTCTGACAAGGGTGGTGGGGCTAATCCATTTAACACTTTGTAAACAAAACAAGCATATTTAAAATGTTTAAAATTCTCTATGCTTAATAGATTGTGTTTTTGTAAAATATTACAAATATGGAAGGACATTGGCTTTTTATCAAGGACTTTTAAGGCATTTTTATAAAGTAATTCTATTGATTTGAGTGTGTTCATACCGGTCAAAGTCCAGCTGGTACAACAATATTCCATATGTGATAAAATCATAGAATGTAAACACACTTTAGCAGCCCCAAATGGTATAAATTGACGAATTTGTTTAAAATTTCGTAAATTGAATTTTACTGTATTCGATATTCTTTTTACATGTTTTTTAAAGCTTAATGTGGAATCAAGGGTCAGACCAAGATACTTAAATTCCGAGACGATTTCTAATTCTTCTCCTCTTAGAAATACACCAGACTGTTTTATGTCGCGAGACTGTTTAGTAAACATCATACAAACTGTTTAGGAAATCAATGCAAACAAGATCCATCGGTCCCCTGCTTGAAATATGATTCAAGTATGCAGATCTTTGTGGCAATGTCTTCCTCACAATACACCTCCCACAATTCTTCACATATTTTTCCACTTCCATGGACATATGCGGCCAGTAGAATCTGTCCTTGCACAGCTCTGTCGTTCTCTCAATCCCCAGATGACCTGACTCATCATGTAGTGAATTTAAGACTTCTTGTCTGTACTTTCCAGGCAAAACCAACTGTACTTTCTCTCCTCCAAGAGAATTCTGTGTCACTCGGTACAACAGATGATTACGAATAACCAACTTTTTCCCCTGTTTCCTCAACAAAGTCTCCAACACATCTGAACTCTTTGTTGTTTTCAGACACTTTCCAGACTCAACATCTCGCATCACTGTACCAATGACCGGGTCTTCCCCTTGTGCCACTCTCAACTCCTGGTTAGTCAAGGAATCTCTCTCATAATGTCCAAACGAATCGGGCAAACATAAAGTTCTGGAACACTTTCTACTCCAACACCCAACTGATCAACCAGTCTGTCTTCCCCTTCTTCAGCCCAGTAAGTACTCTTCACACGTCCACAAATAGCTTTCACCCCTGATCTAGGAATATCCATCCAGTTGGTAGCTTCACCTGTATCCGCAGGATAACGCGACAGTACATCAGCGTCAACATTCTGACTTCCAGCCTTATACTGTAAGTTAAAGTCATTTGTGGCTAAGGCACTCAACCATCTATGTCCAGTTGCATTAAGTTTCACACTTGTTAGAACATATGTAAGGGGATTATTGTCAGTCCTTACTGTGAATTTTGTTCCATACAAGTAGTCATGGAATTTGTCAACAACCGCCCATTTCAGCGCCAGGAACTCCAACTGATGAATGGGATATCGTTGTTCCGCCTCACTCAGTTTCCGACTTGCGAATGCAATTGGTCTCAACCCCTCAGGGTACACTTGATTTAGGACTGCTCCCAGCCCTTTCAAGCTAGCATCCACATGCAGTATGTACGGCTTTGATGGATCAGCATACGCCAGTACAGGTGCATGAGTCAAACACTTGATAATAGAATGAAACGCATCCGTGCATTCGTCAGTCCACCTCTCTCCAAAGGATTCCTTCTCATGGAAGTATTGCCCTTTCTTCTCTACCTTCTTTTTACCCCTCACAGGTGCATACCCTTTGGTCAATTCCGTTAAAGGCCTTACGATCTTGGAGTAATTCTTGACAAATCTGCGATAGAAACCGCAAAATCCAAGAAACGATCTTAAGGACTTCAGATCATGAGGTATCTTCCACTCCTTCACAGCCTTCACCTTCTCTGGATCTGGTGTAACGCCTTCTGCACTCACAATATGTCCCACATAATTGACAGACGGTTGACAGAATTGACACTTATCAACTGATAATCTCAGCCCAAACTCCTCCAATCTATCAAGCACTTTCATCAGTCTCTCTTCATGTTCTTCCAATGTTCTCCCGAAAACAATCAGATCATCCAAGTACACAATCACTTGTAGTAAGTGCATGTCTCCAACTGCCCTCTCCATCAATCGCTGAAACGTCGCAGGAGCTCCTGATATCCCCTGAGGCATCCGCTCAAACTGATAGAATCCAAGAGGACAAATGAACGCAGTCTCGATTTGATAGTAGCCACTCCTCAAATCCAGCACTGAAAACCACCTACTTCCCGTCAGACAATCCAAAGCATCTTCTATCCTCGGCGTTGTGTACTGGTCAGGTATAGTTCTGGAGTTCAGAGTTCTACAATCAATACACATCCTTATAGCACCGTTCTTCTTTCGAGCTATGACTATCGGTGACGCATGAGGACTTCTCGATTCCTTAATAACTCCTGCAGCCAGCAGATCCTTCAGATGACGACGCACATCATCTATGTCAGCTGTAGCAATCCTCCTTGACCTCTCTCGGAAAGGTGTACTATCCTTCAGCCTGATTGTATGAGTAACATCCTTCGCTTTCCCCACATCCCACTCAGATATGGAAAAAACATTCCCTCGCTCAGACAACTTCTTTCTCAATCTTCCTTCCCAATTACTTGGTATTGGAGAATCACCAAAGTTAAAGATATTCGGATCCAACTTTGTCACAGATGTCTGTTCTCTTTGCATCACAGTTACAGTATCCGTATGAAACACATTCGCCATCACAGTTCCTTCAGAAATGGCAATGTCCTTCCCAGTCTCATTACACACCAGCAACTTGAAACGATCCACATCCACATCAGATGAATGCCAGACAGAAGGAGGAACAAACACTCCAGCAGGTAACTGGTTCTCATCAGTGGCTTCCACCATCAGAATATCTTCTCTAGTCTGTTTCTTAAGTTCCACTTTACACTCAGCATACTTTTCACCATTCTGAGGTATCTTCAGTTCTCCAGGACCCATCCACTTTACACTCCCTTCCACACAGTCAGTCACTTCTTCCTTCCTCGGCAGCTTCTCAAAACAAGGTATGGAAACTGTCGACTGTATCCTCAAGGAATGTACAGTATCAGAAACTTCTGTCTCCTGTCCCACTGAAATTAGTCTTTGGAAGAAACTTGCATTTGTTCCGATGATAACAGGAACCTGTTTAGGACCCGTAGGTTCTGGACACACCAACGCTAACACAGGCACTGTTTTCTGCACTCCGGTGAGCGACTCAGGAAAAGACACATCCACAAGAATATATCCTTTGTATGGATACGTACTAGCACTCAGTCCCCAAATTGACAATCCACTCAATGGTTGAATTGGAACATCTGACAAATGTTTCTCATGAAAATGCTCAAAGACAATGGTAACTTGCGACCCACTGTCAAGCAATGCACTACATGAACGTCCATTCACTTCCACTGAAATGGTAGAAACTGGACCCACAAGACCTCTGGGCACACAATCCTTTTCACTGCCATCAGTAGTTCCCGTCTTTGAGAAACAATCTGAACCAACAGACCCAGTAAAATCATTCTTGGCTCTGCTCACTTCAGCTTTAGCTCTATGTAGGGATTTCACCAGCTTTTGAATCACCTTTTCGGTATTCTCTGTTGCTCTGCACTTAGTGGCAATATGTCCGTCTTCACCACAACGGTAACAGAAGAAATCCTCCTTAGGCTGCAACCTTCTCTCTGCATTTCTTCGAAAAGGCATTTCTCTGTAATTCAGCCGCTTTGTCTGAGTATGCTCAGCAGTTGAGTTTATGGTCATTACTTCCAGACGTTTTTTCAACTTCTGAATCTGCATCTTCAACTCTTCCACCTCAGGGTCTCCTCGAGTAGTCTCTCTTTTCTTCTCCTGCTTCTCTGCAGCAGCAGCAGCAGTCCTCATGGAATCAGCAGGCACCTTAGATGAATCTTTTCTCATCTTCAATTTCAGCTCTTGAAGTTCAGCTCTAAGCGTATTCACCACTTCAGAATCCACTTCAGAATCGGTTTTCAGACTCAGTGACTTCACTGGCATTCCAATCCTACGTCTTGCAAACTCATTCCCTTCAGCTGCCTTTATCTCATTTAACAACTCCAAGAATCCCGGAGGCTTAGCTTTCCTTTCCCTTAGGCGCAGTTGTAACAACATCATGTCAGACTCAGCAGAAGCACCTCTGATAAGTTGTGCCAGCCTCGCATTATCCATTGACCGTGACATCAACCCTCCTTTCTGCACAACTTTCGTCAATGACTTCTCCAATCGGGTCAGAAAATCAGACAGCATTTCTTTAGGGAATTGTCTCAGCAAACGGAATGCAAAGTAAAGATCTTCACCTGACTCAAATGATCCAAAGGTATTTTCCAGTGCCTCCAAATACTCCAAAGCACTCGCCTCAGGACTTGAAAATCTCACCGCTTTCACAATATCAAAAGCAGGACCCTTCAAACTCTCCAAAATTCTTCTTCTCTTTTCCTTATCTGAACACTCACATTCAGATATCATCATTCTGGCCGGTTCCAACCAGTTCTCAAAACTCTCTTCTCCAACCGGAATAGGAATGATCCCAGAGAACATCCTCAATCTTCTGTAAGCATTTGAATCTCCAGAAGGTTTTGTCTTCTCCAGCAGATCACCAACGGCACGAATGATAGACTCGGGCGATGCAGCATTCGAACCAGATGAATGGAACAATGATCCCACATCACTCATGGATTTTCTTTCCTCACGAAGAAATTTTTTCAACTTCTCGGCGAAATCAGAATCATGAACATCAGCCGATGCCACAATAACTCTCCATGGATCTTCACCATCAGCTCTCGGCAACTCATCTGGTATGCGAGATGAGTCAATAATTTCACGACATTCACACAATACCCTCACAGTACCTGGAATGTTCCCCTCTTTGGAGTCTCTTACTCTCACTTTGCCAACAGCTTTTATGGTTTGGACTGCGTCTTCAATGTCTGCCACCTCCATTTCTGATGGTACTCCCATTAGCATGATAGCATGATTCTCATCAATCAAAGCTTCCTTACTCCACTCTGTAAGTTCAGCAGCCAACCGTGCATTACCCTTGAACTCCATCTTCAAGCTTGAAAAGATAAGTAACAACTAATTAAGTCTTCTCAAATCTTCAACAGGATCTCAGGAAAATAATAATTTATCCCGGACGAGCCCCCAAATTGTGTAGCGCCCCCTATGCTCTGAGTGTAACCCAAGCGACGCACCGGATTCTTTAAATGTGTCTCTCGACTTGCAACTATGCAATAATGTTATTCTTTCCCTTCTTTGAGATCTAATAATCTGTATCTACTAAGTAATTACAACACCATTAGGTAAGTATAAACAAACTATAACATTTATTCACAGACAATAAAAGAAATATTAAACAAATGAAAACCCCTTGTATTGAGTCTTAATATACCAATACACTTCAAATGTAAATCAACACTTGTCTCTGGTCACTTGTTTTATCTTTCAGAAACTAAAACTCAATTCACTTTCACTCTGTGACATTAAGCTAAACTAACTCACTTTAAAATATTCCAATAGAATGAAAAAAATCACATTAAGGAATAATTTTTTCAGTTACCTCACATAAATCCACAATAACACTTCTTAACACTTGTTATCGTTGGGAAAATAAAACACTGTAGCTACAGTAACCCTTGAGTGATCACTCGAATATGCGCGCGCACACACACACACACACAAAATGTAAAAGTCACCACCCAACCCCTTGTTGCAGGCCTGTACCGTTGCTAGAGTTCGTTGTGGCCTAGAAACAACAAATGGCCTCTTCACTCTATTGAGCAAATAAAGCAAAACCAGATCACCTGAATTCCTCCGTCAGCAAACGACACTTCAGCAACTCTTCATCCACCACGAGCACCTACGAACAGCTCCGATCTAGACCCATCCGCTAACCATCTTCTTCCCCGACAGCAGCAAACGAAATCCAGAGCTCAAAGTCCAGTGAACCGGTGTCCTCTTCCCACGGATACGATAATCAACGTGCAGTCCACAGCATATAAATGTCTGTGATTCTACCGCATTTCCCTACTAATGTATTTTCACACTATGAAAATAAACAACTAGACGAACTCCTGTTTGGAGTAAATCTTCCACAAATGTTTCTGGTGTTTTAGAAAGTCCAAACTGAATAAATGCACGAATTAAACACTTATACAACACTTAGATTACATTTTTTCACCTCAGCTTTTCGAACACCCGCTTCTCTCTCCTCTGTCTCAGATTCTCTACCTCTCTCATCCAATCCGAAACACCCTCTGACTAAAGAAGGCGGGATAAACCACACAACAGCCAATGAGAATAAAGCAATACAAGAATGCTGGGCAAAAGCACATTTTCCCCAAGTGCATTACAGACAAACTTTAATCTCCCTCATTATTCTTAAAGCAACACATCCCAGTTATAATCTTATTCAAGTGAAACCCTTTATATCACTTATAAATCCTATAAATGAACTTCTCTGAATGACGAAAACTATTGTTTAATCAATAATAATTCCCTTCTTACTCAGAACTAAACTATTTCTGTAATAATCTCAGAAATAAGACATTAATAACCCTATATGGAATATTAATAAACCACCTGGGTTACATAAACAACAAGAATGATGGTAAATAAAGATTCAAAACAGAAAGCTATATGGAGCTTACAGACGCAAACCAGCAGCAAGGCAGACAGGACATCCAGTTCATTGGTGTCAGCATGATGATCCTGTATGACTCAGCCCAGTGATGCCAAAATGCATTGAGTCCCCGGTCTTCAGTTCTGCCTTGATGTCTGGATCCCCTGGCTCCGCCTAAGGCATCTCAGTCTGATCACACAGCTTCACCTTTGCCCGTCGACTACTTGGCTCCACCTTGGCTCCTCGCACTCTTGGCTCCACCTGGGACCATAATCCTTCCAACTCCACCGGGCTTCCTCAATCCTCCTGCTACTCCGTCGTTCCATCGAACTCCGCCTAGGTCTCCACAGATCACATCCTCATGTTGGTCAGCCAGGCTCAGGACTCCACAATGGCTCCTCCCTCTATTGGTTCCACCGTGGGTCACCATCATCCTGGCTGGCTTCTGGGGGTCTCCAGTTATGTCTGACTTTCATGTTTTTACCCTATGTGTTTCTTTATTTTGAAATTGTTTACTGCATTTAGATCCATGTTGCAGCATCTCATCATCTTCATCTGAATATTCGTTATTCATCAGTTTCAACTTCTAACATTTCCATCACAGAATACTATGAAACAAAATGACTCTGGAAATCACACTGTGATTGGAATTTTCATGACTTTCAGTAAAAACAAAAAACAACAAAGAACCAAATATAGAAGAAAAAAAACAGAAACTAGTAAGTGTGTGAAGTGTTTTAAGAGGTTTTTTTTCTAAAAGTCCACATGGCCAAAAGTGCCACACTGTAGTCACTAAAGGCTTTCTTAGTAACAGCATTCTGTCTCATACTCCTGAAAGAGAGAACGTGTATGGGTGTATAACTGTTAAAGAAAAAAAGATTTCAAAACTGAGTATTGTTTTTAAAGTAATAGATGTGGTTTTCACAGTATTAATCCTAGCATTGTTATACGAGTTTTTGTGTGTGTCTTCATAGGTCTGCTGAGGCTGAAAGGCTCTGTGATTGCTTTGGGGGATTATAACAGGCTTTATCAGCAGGATAAAGAGTTCAAAAGAGCAGTCTGCCCTTAGTGCTTGCTCTAATCTCTTATGCATATCAGCTACAGCTTTAACAGAACTCCACAGCATTCTAATAGTGTCTTTGAATTACACAGTGATCCACACTGTACCATAAGTGCAATATTTCACAACAGATGACCAGACAAGATATTGTGAAGCATCCATGATTGTAAAATGCTTTGACATTTAAATAAGACAGGTGGTTCTTTGACATTAATAATCAACATTGAACTAATAAAAAGACCCTGGAGCTTCTCTGGACTGATTGTGAAAAAGAGTGAAATATGGGAGAAGACTTTTTTTTTTTTTTTTTTTTTACAACTAAAGCACTTTTCAGCAAAAAATTAGACTATGGTTTAGATTCATAACTGAAGTATATACACATAACATGAGTAAAGTATAGTAGATTTCATAGCTGCCAACTCTCACGCATTGGCCGTGAGACACCCGCATTTGAATGGTTTCACACGCGCACACGCCACACCCCCGATTTCTCACGCTGAAGAGTCAAACCGGTCGGTCAAATGCCTGAAAGATGAGTTTATCCAACGCATTCTCATCCTTTAGCGTCATATAGGTGACGCCATATGACATTTCGTCGAAATCTTACGCACATGGCATCCTTTAGCGTCAATATAACACGTAGCAGGTTTAGGTCTGGAGCAGGGTTACAGTTATGACGCCTTGGGATCTGCTTCTCATGCGCTAAAGGATGCCATGTGTGTCGGATTTAGACGAGCGTCACCTGAATGACGCCTTGGGTTCTGCGTCTCATATTGACGCTAAAGGATGCCATGCAGGGGCGTGGTACCGGGGGGGATAAAGGGTACCGAGTACCCAGGGCCCGAGGCAGCTCAAGTCCAAGCTCAAGTCCAAAGTCCGTTGCCGTTCGCGGAGCTCAAGTCCAAAGTCCGTCGCCGTCCGCAGAGCTCAAGTCCAAAGTCCGTTAGGATGGATAGTATGCACATTGGGACGCAGCTAGACACTGTGCTTCAAACCCTATGTTCAAACCACGTAGGGCGCGCGAACGGCAGAGAGAGAGAGACCTTGCGTAATACTGAGAGTAGGTGTTCCCCCCCCCCTCCCCCACCCCTCCCCCCCCGGAGAAGTCTCACGCAAAGCTGAACTCAAAAGTTGACAGGTATGAGATTTAAACCAGTGTAAAACCAGGTTTTAAGCAACACTTTAAAAAAAGGGTAAAAAATTTAGTAATTTGCTGAATAAATGTTGTGTAGATAGGAATATATGTGTTGAATATAAGATCACCAATCGCAAATTCAGATCACAATGTGGTACATCTTGTACCAACTTTTAAATCTAAGCTGAAAAGCAGTAAACTTGAGGAAATCAGGTTCAGAGTTTCAGAGTTTGGTCATCTGCTAGTACTGAAAAACAAAGAACTTTATTGCTTGCTGGGCTATCAATAAATGTATTTATTGTTACAGTATTTATTCTCGCGAGTTTTCCTGGTAGAACTTCAGGAAGATTGCTTACAAGAAAGATAGATACAAAATAAATAATTCATCTAGAAAAGGAGATAAAGAGGACAAAAAGAGAGGTGAAGATGGTACATAAGGTAAAACTGGAAAAGGCTTTTTCAAAAAAAAATATTGCATGTGAGCTTGAGCCTGTGCAACCTATTTTTCAGAGTTTTTAAGACACTCATATTATCCCTGAATGTGGAAGACTTTGTATGTAATAATATCTCTTCCAAAGAAAGTAGGGGTGGAGGAATTAAGTGATTTTTGAACTTAATTCCTATTATTCTGAAAACTTTAGAGAAAATTGAGGTAAAACAGCTTTTAAAGTCAGTAAAGGGTAAATTAGATACTTATCAGTTTGCAAAATTGCAGTGATGAAGATGCGGTGGTAGTATTGTTACATCTGACCCATCTATATAAGCCTAAAACTATAGCTCTCTTATAGGGCACTCTTTTTGGACTTTGCATTTAATATGATCCAACCAGAGCTTCTATTGACAAAAATGATTCCAATGGAAGTTGATCCTTACCTGATTTATTGGTAATACACATTTTTGACAGGTATAGAACACAGATAGGTAAAGTCAATCAGAAATATTCAACTCCCATTGTCACTTATTCAGGAGCGCCTCGGGATTGTGTGAGCTCACCTTTCCTATTTACCCCAGACGATTATAAAGCTGATATTGTAAATTGTATATTGGGGATTGAAGATGATTCCAGTATGCATCAGTGTTGTACGGATAGATTAGTGGAGTGGTGTGCGAGGAATTCACTTATTATAAATGAAAAAAAAAGACAAAAAAATATTATTTTTGGTTCAAGAGTATATGTATCAAATACAAATGACTATACATAAAATACAGAACAAGTGTTATCTTATAAATACTTGGGTGTCTATGTGGATGCTTCTTTATCATGGAGTGCAGTGCACATATAGATTATGTAAGGTACAAGAACTAATTTATTTCCTTAGGAGACTAAGTTCCTTTGGAGCAAACAAACAGATCTTGCTATTGTTTTTTTAATACAGAGTGTTGTAAAATATGGAATGTGCATGGTATAACTGACTCTGTTTAACTCAAAGCTCAACTGGCTTGACTATCATCTATTTGTTCTAAGATTGTGCGCCAAATGCTTGAGCCAAGTTTTCATAATTTGTTTAATTTAATGTTGTCCCTGAAAGGTAAAATTATGTCTGACCCTTCTCACAGTCCCCAGTGTTAAATGAACACCCCTCAGTGTCCACACTACAGGGTGTGAAAATGGGCCACTATAATGTCATCAACAAAACATAATCATTATGACCATGTCATAGTTTCTCTTGCCATAACAATTAAACATGCTTTACAAATACAAATTTGGAGCAGCCAGAGAAAAAAAAATGTTAAAAAGTCAAGAGTCCAACTTATGCCCCATTTACACGAAGGGAAGATGCAGATATTTCCCTGCGGTTTGGCCTCTCATTTACACGAAAACCCCATTTATATCACAGAAAACGATTATTTCTTAAAACTCCGGCCAAAGTGGAGTTTTCTGATAACGCCGATTATGTGTTGCCGTGTCAACTAGGAGAAACGTCATATATGTCAAAGTCACATTATGCGCCATAAAATGCTTAACGTCATGTGAGCACCCAGTTTGGCATAGTTATGATGGTGCTCGACGGCGTATTTATGCGGGTTGATGTAAATGACAACTTTTTTGAAAATGATGTTGTGTGCACGATGTTATTATTGAAAATGGAGGGGGGGGGGGGTATTCGTTTCTCTAAATACCCGGCTATGTGTAAATGTGGCCTGAAGCAAACACTGATCACCATAATGGAGATTTTATTTGTAACATTCATTAAACATTATCATCTAAACCTCTGTTAATTCTCAAGAAGAACTTATGTAGATGTATGACAGAAATAAAGTCAAACTGGTTAATAATAAGTGTAATCATGTGTAATAGCTGGAAGTCAGTTGAAGTTGTTGTTTCTCTCTTTTTCTGTTCTTGTTGTTTCTCTTTCCTTTAGTGATTCTGCTTATTAACATCAGGTGTCACCACTTATGGTCAATCATCACTTAACTAATCACTTAAAGATACAATATGTAACATTTTTGGCCACAAGAGGGCGCAGTTTCCAACAATAACAAAGGCGTATGTTTATTACGCAGTAACGAACTGAATGACGGTACTTGCTGTCAAGCTGATGGATCTAATAATGTTTATGTATGAGTGAAAACACTCATGTTTTTTAACATTACAGTGTGAAGCAGGTCGCGACTGCTAAAGAGACAGATATCACACGCGAGTCCCACGGATATAAAGTATATCACACGCGAGTCCCACGGATATAAAGTATATCACGCGAGTCCCACGGATATAAAGTATATCACGCGAGTTCCACGGATATAAAGTATATTACGCGAGTCCTACGGATATAAAGTATATCACGCGAATCCCACGGATATAAAGTATATCACGCGAGTCCCACAGATATAAAGTATATCACACGCGAGTCCCACGGATATAAAGTATATCATGCGAGTCCCACGGATATAAAGTATATCACGCGAGTCCCATGGATATAAAGTATATCACACGCGAGTCCCACTGATATAAAGTATATCATACGCGAGTCTCGCGGATATAAATGAATACGGACATTTAATTCTACAGAACTACATGCAAGTGCTGGATTACTCACACAGGTCAGTTTATTAGACGAATTAAACTTGTGAGGGAACGCAGCGCTGTTTCACTTGGTCTAACGTTACTCTATCACACTAAACGGCATTAAAATGTGTGTTGAAAGTTATAATGTTATTCTACGTGTTAGTTCGTTTTCTATAGCCTACGAAACATAGCAGCTAACGTTAGATCAAGATTAGAAAAACGTACTGACCATATTCTAACATGTCATCATGTTGAGCTAACGTTAACATTGATTTGTTTTATGTACATTTGCTCACCTGTCTAATAAAGCTGTCAAGTCGTGACTCGTGAAGCTCTGTCGAGTTAGTCGCGGACGTGGAGCTCTCGGCATCTCAAAAACGCCACGCTGATATTGATCCTCATTCTAGTTCTCCTTGTTTGTCCCAAAGTCTGCTTGTCCATGGTTTATGTTTGAACGAAACAAGAACTTTGTGCCGCTAAACGTCACGCATTACGCAGTTGTCCATGTCTGTCGCCATGGTTACATCACGGCTATGGCATTTCAAGCGGAAACCGAGGATAGCGCGGATATTGCGTCATTGACAGGCGACATTTGTTGGCCGGGACTGCCACTTATTTAAAATTGGATTTTCTCTGAAATAAACAATCTCTGGAGACTTTTGGGATATTGTAAGTACACAACTGCAGGAAATATATCACACTGTGCAAGTGATTTTTGGATATTTTATTACAAAATTCCTACATATTGGACCTTTAATTATCTCATAAATTTCAACACTGCTTCTGTGTTATTTTAACAGCCTTTGTGGATACACTGATGATTTTGCTGTGTATTTTGTATGAGGAACATCAACTTTTGCCAACAAACAGAAGACTTGGAGTAGCATATGCTAGAATGAACAGATTACAGAAATAGTTTGTTCATCAGTCTGTAAAATAAATAAATCAGAATTAGAGGTCTAAGTAGGCCTTAGATTTCTGAAAAATAGAAAAGACTAAATCAATGCACTGCAGCCGGTTATGTATTTACATTGTTTTTTTTTGTGTCAAGTGGGGTTTATTGTATTGTGTTTTATTACTTGATGTGATGTGTATTGAAGTGAGGCAGTGTGATGCGAGACAATTTTGGAAGAGATTCCAACAATAGTGAAATTGAATTGAATTCCTCAATTCTTTTTTCAAATTTCTTTTTAGCTACAATGAATGATCTTTTGTCCAGTTTAAAGAATAGAGGAAATATTGGTCCATTCACGACTGCTTTCAGCTCTGTGAAACTCTGATCACTAGCTGTGATCATACCTACGGTAAGAGCAATCACCATCCAATAAGCTGCTTATTCAGCTCGACTCACTCACTGGGTGTTCTATTAATTCTCTTTAAGATGTATTTGTTCCCTGCTAACCTTCAAATATAAAAAATTACACACGATTGCTTAAAAATTACAGTTCTAAATAGTTCTGCAAAAACTGGACTAAAGTTTGCTGGTCATACTCCTTCATAGTATGGTAAAGAAGAAAAAACATTCATACACACACATCATTCATATCATTAAGTGGACTTTCAATAGGTGTGTTGCATACTAAGCTAATAATATTTCTATCCAGTATCCCTAACCTCTCCCCTAAACATAACCCTCACAGAAAATGTTCTGCATTTTTACCTTTATAATAAAATATGTTTGTTACACTTTATTATGATACGCCACTTTAGACGTTCCACCAAATCTCAGTGTATTACAGTTTTTCTCAATTGCTAAAACACTAAAATCCATTGGCTGAACAAAGCTCTCAGTTGCCTGAACTCATTTAGCTAATTGTGGAGTCTGTTGTCAATACCGTAAACAATTTCACATGGTAAAACACAATTTGCAGATCTCACTTTTCAGCATAACTCTGAACACATTCTTATTCTCAAAACACATTCTGCACTCTAATGCACACGTCATCCATACTGGTAAACACAAGTGGCAAAAATCAAATACTAATAGAGAACACATGTCATTTGATTGAACACAACCACTCAAAACTGATTCAACCTGTTTCAAATGTTGTGACACAACCAATATAAGCCGGTTCAGAGAGCAAACAGGTTGTTGAAGGTGGGGAGGAGAAAGTCTGAGAATGGATAGAAGAAACAATGTGAGAGGACGAGGATGAGTGCGTATGCGAGGTGGGCGACGAGGAGGAGGAGGGCAAGAAAGAGGAAGAGGAGGAGGGCAAGAAAGAGGAGGAGGAGGGCAAGAAAGAGGAGGAGGAAGAGGAGGAGGAGATGGAGGGCAAGAAAGAGGAGGAAGAGGAGGAGGAGGGCAAGAAAGAGGAGGAAGAAGAAGAGGAGGAAGAGGAGGAGGAGGAGTTCAAGAAAGAGGGAGGAGGAGGAGGAGGAGGAGGAGGAGGGGGGGCAAGGAAGAGGAGAAGGAGGAGGAAGAGGAAGACAAAGAGTGGAAATATCTGATGAAATTCGAGCAACAGTCATAGACCATGTTCTTGTCCATGGACTGACCCAGGCCAAAGACAAGAAGCACATTGATCACGTTTACTCCTTTCATTTGTGTCCCTTTGAGTATCGTATACTGTAGTACAGTGCACTGCTGTAGACTGAAAAAAAATAAGAAATTTGTTTTGAGATTAAAAATGTAGTTCTCCCTCAGAACTATATGTTTTGAACAATGTGTTTTAAATTTTGGTGTATTGTTTACTGACTGCTTGATAGTGTATAGCATTTTGATCACTTTGTTTATGATTTGAGAGCAGTGTTTGATTTGAACACAGGTAAAACTGTTTTGAGAGCAGTGTTTGATTTTGAACATAGGTAAAACTGTTTTGAGGACAAAGTTTCATTTTGCAAGAGGAGTCAGAGGTTTTGTAAATAGTGCTTGAAGATGAGGTTTTGTGTTATATGTTTTCAGAAAATGGAGCAAGGTTTCGGAATTTGTGTTTCAGCAATTGAGAAAAACTGTAATAGACTGTTAGGTTAGGGTTCGGGTTAGTAGAAAAGTTGACTCTTACTTGGAAAGTAACTTGGAGTCAGTAGAATGTCAGGTAACACTTTATTTTAAGGTGCTATTAATAAGCAGTAATTAACAGTTAATAAGACACTTATAAGACCTTATAAGATGCAAATAAGATGCATATAAGCATTAAGTACTTCATATAAGGGTTAATTAAAGCACAAGACGGACCCGGAGAGGCAACTGAGCGGCCCCGGAGTGGTCTTGACCCAGCTGGACCCCAGGGGATGGAGTCTACACTTACCCTGGCTGTAACTGTCGTGAGGCTCGTCGGCGGCACGATTGAGTAGAGCGGGAAAAGTGAAACAAAGCGTCCTCAGAAGTTATATGAAGTAGTTAATGCTTATATGCATCTTATATGCATCTTATATGCATCTTATAAGGTCTTATAAGTGTCTTATTAACTGTTAATTACTGCTTATTAATAGCACCTTAAAATAAAGTGTTACCGAATGTCATTTGGGGACCGTCAAAATAAAGTGTTGGCAGATACTAAGCAGACAGTCTAACACTCTAATAACTGGTAGTTGTACTTGTAGATGCAAAGTTAGTTAGTAAAATGTCTAAAGTGGACTATTGAAATAAAGTGTTACCAAAATATTTAATATGTTTATTTAGAGATTAAGCCACCATATATTTGTTCTTGAAGTAGTGGTGAAACAGAAGTGTCAGATCTTCTTTTTTCCCATATTGTGACATGCACCAGAGTGAAACAAAGTGAAGCATATCACTAGAGAGGTCTGTCGTTTCCCCGGAAAGGCAGAGTTATGAGATGTTTTTGTTAAAAATTACAAGGTCAAAACTAATAAAAAAACATTAAGCATATGCATGGATGAATCATGAAACAGAATTTTGATTTCATGCCTATTGCCTACTTAAATTAACAACATTTTCTTTAAATCATTTTTATTTTTTTATTATTATTTTACTTTACAGGGATCTTGACATGGCTACTGTATATGATTCTTTTGAGACTGAAATAACTCTTTGATGCTGCACTACATCTGACTATTGAAGTGTACTCTTAGTGGCCATCTTGGAAACACCTTCAAGCAGACATTTTCTGAGTAATAGAGACAGAGGTAAAAAACCTTCCTTGAATGGAGGAAAGATTGAAATATCTTGCTTCTTTTGCTCAATCATGCTAAACTAAAAGGGCAATTGCACTTTTTACCTAAAAGGCTAGACTGGACTTCCTACATCTGTAATATTGAGCACTGCAATTTCTCCTGTCCATATTTCTACAGATTGTCCATCTCCACCTCCATATAATGTGTCTGGCATTGGTTTCTAGATGGATTTCTAAAGAACTAGAGAATAAAAAGTCATTTGTGGAAGTGAAAATTGAGTATGTGCTGCTGAAATGCAGTTTTAGTTGTTTATAGGGTTTCTAAGTAACATTATGCACTGGAGCCAACACCAAGGAATGGCTTTCTTATGGATGTCTGGGCAGAACTGACACATCTTGAAGGGTGTCTGCAAATTGAAGATATTTAACTGGAATACCACAATGATCCTTAAGACATATGGAATACAGCATAATTTGCGCATGGCCTAAAGTAAGCATTTTGTGCTTGACGGAAGAGAAATAAGCCAAAATATCTTCAAACATATGCTTGACTCTAATAGTAAAGTCATTGCTAACATCTAAAAGCTCACATACTTTTGCTAACAGCAGTGGTGACAGAAAATGTGTTCAGCAATCAGATAAAAACTTCACTTTTGGCAAGGTCTTATATATAGATTAATATTAATGCCAAGGCATTTTTATTGGAACAAATCAAATCTGAATGAAAATATGAGAAATGTGTAAAAATGAGTTTAAAAATAAAAATGCTGTTCCAGGGCTGAAATTTAGGTCTGGAAAATTTTCAGTGGCAGCAAATCAACCCATTAACATAACAGTGGCATTAAGCTACAATCAGTCAAACATATTCCCTGCAACAACACACTGCTCTTATATCAGCTGTCAATCAAGCACAGGCACATCTTTGCCAAGATACGCCAAAGGAAATGTTATAACTATTGGCTAAAAGTGTATTTTACCTTCCAGGCTTTTTTCACACCTTTGGGCTACTGTGTACACAGCTGAAATGCCAACAACACCATTAGACAAGAGCGAGGCACAAACTAACACTTTTTTGATTTTCTCAAGTTTGTGTAAATGCACTTGGGATACAAATTATTTTTATTTTCTTTCACATTAATTTTATATATGAATGATGCAAATATTTAGACTTGTTTCATGAATACAGCATAAACATCTTCGCTATCTTCCCAGAAAGAGGGGAAGTGAAATGCTGGGTGCATCGGACTTAAAACCCCTTTTAATATTTTATATATACTGTATATACACTCACCTAAAGGATTATTAGGAACACCATACTTATACTGTGTTTGACCCCTTTCACCTTCAGAACTGCCTTAATTATACCTGGCATTGATACAACAAGGTGCTGAAAGTATTCTTCAGAAATGTTGGCCCATATTGATATGATAGCATCTTTCGGTTGATGGAGATTTGTGGGATGCACATCCAGGGCACGAAGCTCCCGTTCCACCACATCCCAAAGATGCTCTATTGGGTTGAGATCTGGTGACTTGGGGGCCATTTTAGTACAGTGAACTCATTGTCATGTTCAAGAAACCAATTTGAAATGATTCAAGCTTTGTGACATGGTGCACTATCCTGCTGGAAGCAGCCATCAGAGGATGGGTACATGGTGGCCATAAAGGGATGGCCATGATCAGAAACAATGCTCAGGTAGGCCGTGGCATTTAAACGATGCCCAATTGGCACTAAGGGGCCTAAAGTGTGCCAAGAAAACATCCCCCACACCATTACACCAGCACCACCAGCCTGCACAGTGGTAACAAGGCATGATGGATCCATGTTCTCATTCTGTTTATGCCAAATTCTGACTCTACCATCTGAATGTCTCAACAGAAATCAAGACTCAGACCAGGCAACATTTTTCCAGTCTTCAAATGTCCAATTTTGGTGAGCTCTTGCAAATTGTAGCCTCTTTTTCCTATTTGTAGTGGAGATGAGTGGTACCCGGTGGGGTCTTCTGCTGTTGTAGCCCATCCGCCTCAAGGTTGTGCTTTGCTGCATACCTCGGTTGTAACGAGTGGTTATTTCAGTCAAAGTTGCTCTTCTATCAGCTTGAATCAGTCGGCCCATTCTCCTCTGACCTCTAGCATCAACAAGGCATTTTCACCCACAGGACTGCCGCATACTGGATGTTTTTCTCTTGTCACACCATTCTTTGTAAACCCATGAAGATGTGCGTTAAAATCCCAGTAACTGAGCAGATTGTGAAATACTCAGACCGGCCCGTCTGGCACCAACAACAATGCCATGCTCAAAATTGCTTAAATCACCTTTCTTTCCCATTCTGACATTCAGTTTGGAGTTCAGGAGATTGTCTTGACCAGGACCACACTTCCGCTAAAATGGATCAGGGATTTTTATGACATCACCGCGGACTTCAGCTTATCATAGAATCTTCTGTCCAATCAAATGCTCTGTAGAATGTAGAGCGTCCTGCCCCCTATGCTATAAATACCACCTGGCTAAAGTGACCGTTGACACGTCACAGAGCAATATGGGCTGGAGACATGTGTTCGGTTGCTCAAACGCTCGAGTTTTATTACGTTTTCCAACTGTACGTTGGTTAAGAATGAAATGGCTAGAATTTATTCACACCTCTACTATTGAATCCAACAGCCCTCAGATTCGCTTCCATGGTGCTGTCAAGTATGACTCGCAGTCTGTGAGGTAAACTAAACGCTATAAGCTATTTGAAAAGGGTCAATGCAAGCTGCGTGTTCCAAGGCACTTCGGTGGGCCTTTAAGGTCCTTAAAGGCCCACCGAAAAGTTGCAGTTGCAGTTGTTGGTCAGTTTGTGTGCAAATTAACATGTTTGCCCAACATCTTACATTTTTGATATCATTTCTAACAAGAAATTAATTTCTATTTTCAAAGCTCTTATTTTGTTGTAGATCATTATACCATTACGCTGCCTCCGAAGTCTGTCCGAAATCCGTTTTGTGAGGTATCTTAAAGGGATACTCCACTTTTTTTGGAAATAGGCTCATTTTACAACTCCCCCAGAGTTAAACAGTTGAGTTTTACCATTTTCGAATCCATTCAGCCGATTTTCTGATATTTAGAAGAATATCAGTAACCAGACAGTTTCTGGTCTCATTGACTTCCATAGTAGGAAAAAAAATATACTATGGGAGTCAATGAGACCAGAAACTGTCTAGTTACTGATATTCTTCTAAATATCAGAAAATCGGCTGAATGGATTCGAAAACGGTGTTACTCAACTGTTTAACTCTGGGGGAGTTGTAAAATGAGCCTATTTCCAAAAAAAGTGGAGTATCCCTTTAATGCGCAAACACTGACTGCAAAGTAATAGGCTATATGCATGCATAAGTTCCGCATTTGACGCAAGGATGCTCTTCCGTTTCCGGTTGGGGAGATTAAAGCGGAGGAAAACCGAGGAAAACGGGATTATGGCAGAGTCTTCAAAATGTACTGTCCTCCCGTCTTTGAAACGAAACTTTCATATGTTTAGATGTAATTTTATATATAGTTATGTTAATTTCATATAATTTTAAAAAGAAGCATAAACACAGCGAGGGGTGTCTGTTTTGTCTGTTTTGTGACTAACGTTTCTTTAGTATAACCAGTTAGTATAAAATTCTATATAAATTCTTGGTATTGCATTGGACTCTACGATCGGCGGAAGTTATCGAGCATCCTTAACCCTTCACCGGAAATACCGCCGTGCATAGAGCCCATTGCCTGATAGGGCAGTGGGGCAGCAAGTCACCTCCCTATGCTTTCAGATGTGGGCAAATTATTCTGATACTTTCTAGTTGTCAAAGTGCTTGGTTATTGTGATAAACTACACCTACACTGTAAAAAGTGAACAGTTGGATCAACCTAAAAAAATTACTTCAATTGGTAACACCTAAAAAAATTAAGTTTTCTCAACTTAAATTATCACGTTAAAACGTGATAATTTAAGTTGAGAAAACTTAATTTTTTTAGGTGTTACCAATTGAAGTAATTTTTTTAGGTTGATCCAACTGTTCACTTTTTACAGTGTATAGTTACTCATCTAAGACACCTGTGTGAACTTGAAATGAACTGACAATCTATACTACAAACATTCATCTTGCATATGGTACAGAGTGAGCCAGGGCAGCACATATAAAAATAGATGCATGACACCCTGAGTCTCACTACTAAAGCAGTAGATCAGATCCATCATGCCCTCATGAAGACTGAAGAGCTGTCTGTGAAACTTTGAGATGTTGTAAAGTACAACATGTCTTACTTGGAGCTCAAAAAGGCATGAAAATGACAGAAGCCAGATACTGTCTGGCCTTTCTAACAAAACGAGCAATGAGACAAGAAGGCAAACTGTCTGAGAATTGACAAAGAGACCAGCTGTAACACAAATAGAATTTGAGCTATTTGGCTGTAACAGAAGAAACTGTCCAGGCATCAGCAATCTTTAAACACTTCACAGATTTGCCTCTGGGAAAGTGGCTGGGGGAAAAAAGTCAGCATTGAGTCACATCGGGCTTTACTGGAAGCAATGTGACCATCTAAAAACTTTCTGATGAAAAGATTGTGGCCTAAAGAGACATAAGTTAAGGTCTTTGGCCTGAAAGCGAAGCGCTATGTTTAGCACAGGGCAGGAAGCACCATTCCTTCTATCGACCGTTGTGAATGACAGCATTATGTTCTGGCATTTCTTTTCAGCAAGAGGAAGTAGAAAGCTTGTTTGGCATGGACAGAGGGTCTTTTACAAGAAAACACCTTGAGGAAAACATGTTTCAATCAGTCAGAAATCTGCATGATGGGTAAACATTTATTAAATGAATGAATTCGTACGAATTACCTGACCCTGCCCCTGAACCTACCCATCAAGTGAGTTTAGACAAATTGTACGAATTCGTACAAGTGAGTAAAAGGTGGATAATTCATCCGAATTTGTACTACCTCACTTGTACAAATTGGTTATGAGAATTTGCGGATTGGTCGTGAGATAGCATTGACATACACATTCAGCTTACATTCAGTAATGTATTATTATTATTTTTAATAATGACCATAGTGATATTATCATATTATTTATATATGTACATTTGATATACATTTATAAATATAATATATTGTGTTTTTCAGGAAAAAAATGGCAGATGAATACTTTCTGAAGGCACAAACACATTTACCCCTCAGTGTATTTATACCAAAACTCTGTTTATGAGACTATGAGGCATTGCTATTTTTATTTTTTATACCCACATACACACACATCATTGTTTGGTAAGAAACAGTCATTGTTCTGCCACAGAAACATGGCTTTGTCACCTAAATTAAGCTTTTATTTTGGAGCTCTGAAGGGACTGACAGGATAATTGTTTTACAAAACAGCTTAAATACCAGATGATCCAATAGTCTTATGTTGGCAGTCTAGAGAACATGAACACAGTTCTGATTAAGTTCTGGCTGAAGGCCTATGCCCTCTGTAAGCAACCTTATATTTACCAGAATAGGCAAATCATTATATGACTGTATCAAAGTTTTATTGTACTCTTAAAGTACTCAGTATCAGAGTCTGGTAATTATAATAACAAGAATTATATGTATGAGCATGCCAGTGCTGACAAGTATTTTGATAGCATAACAGCTTTGCTCATCAAATTCTGCAGACTTATTAGGAGACATTTTTCCCCCTTGTGGCAGGCCTAAACCACAACATTTTAATCCTAACATGCTTGATCACAAGGGACCTAAGGTACCTATAAGTGCCTCATGTTCATGCGAGATTAAATCCTCCTGTTTTTATACTGGTGGAGTTTTTGTTTTATTAGAAAGACACTTGCTGACTGTAATTAGCTAACCTACACCTTTAGTTCAAACATCTGTTTGTTGATAGGGCTGACATAAATTTATATTTTTTAGTGATGTACTAATGTTAGAAAGGATTTATAGATTGATCTCAGTGAAAGCAAGTGAAACTGTAGCCTAATTTCCCTTTGTTATTTGGCATGTCACATGTTAATCAGATTTTAACTGTCTTAAAGATGCTTATTTAATGTCTCTAGTAATTCTGTGACTGATGCATCGTTAAATCAAGCAGCAACGTGTTCATTAGTGGGTGATTAATAGCAAGCTCTATTAATTGTCCTTTAAATTAGAGGCAATTAGAATGGGCTTTAGAGTTTTAACATTACAGAAAATCCATCAGCAGGAAGAGCACAACCATGCTCTTGTGTAATGTGAAAAAAAAATACTATTAGTGACAGTAATACATTTAATTTAATAATCAGTGAATCAATCAAATGTATTTAATATTCACTCAAAATATATATATAAGCATCTAAATTGCACATAAGGAAGTAATCAAATTTTTAATGATATAATTATGTTTCTACTATAATTTGTTGCTGAAATATGAAAATTGTAACAGTGGCTGTAATAAAAAAATTCTTATGACAAGCTTTATTTAAACATATTAAATAATAAAGACAAGTTTTTCTTTCAAAATACCTTCTGATGTTCATTTATGTTTACTTTGCGCACTGCCACTTCAACTGAGAAGGCTACAGCAAAAAAAGATTTTGAATGTTGTTATATAATTGACAACATGTGATATATCAGACATTGTTTTATAATATAGATATAATGTAAGATGAACCCAGGCCTAGCATCCACACAGCTGACATGTTAACCTGTTGTAAGAAATCCACATTATGTGCAGGAAATGGGTTTGGGTTAGGGACACTCAGTCAAAATGCACTATGGGAGAAGCACTAATTAAATGTCACAATTAAAGGTTAGTTCACGCAAAAATGAAAATTATGTCATTAATGACCCTCATGTCGTTCCAAGCCCGTAAGACCTCCGTTCATCTTCAGAACACAGTTTAAGATATTTTATAGTCCGAGAGTTTTCTGTCCCTCCATTGAAAATGTATGTACGGTATCGTCCTTGTCCAGAAAGGCAATAAAGACATCATCAAAGTAGTCCATGTGACATCAGTGGGTTAGTTAGAATTTGTTGAAGCATCGAAAATACATTTTGTTCCAGAAATAACAAAAACTATGACTTTATTTAGTATTGTATTGTCTTCCGGTTCTCTTGTCAATCCGCATTCACGACGCTGCTGACGTAAGACGCTGCTGACGTGTTATCTGGTGCGTCCGTGTATTCGGGTTCAAATAAATATGGCTGGGCAAAAAAATGCATTTGTCGAAATCCTTAGACATGTTTGCGAAGATTGTTTTGTTTACAGCGTGCGTCTCCCTCAGACTGTAAACGAAGCTCTGGCGCATTTAAAAAGTTTAACGACCACATTTTTATTTGGTGAAATGTAATATTCGGACTCTTTTGAGTTTTATTAAAATTAACCATTGGTCATCTATTAACATGCATTTAGATCATGACGACCACAGATAAAACCAGGCATAGCCTATAGCACCTCACTATCATGGCAAAATGTAACTTTATGGTTTCTATGGTATTTGTATGAAAAACAGTATCCTAAATACATTATTAAATACTGTAATTATATTCCATTAGTCTTTAATACATTGTCTACATTAATAATATAATACAATTCAATATGTATATCCCACATTTCAAGGTGAAGATAATATTACTAGGCTTACATTACGGTAAATCCATGGTAAATGGATTCCTTATCAATTCAGATTCTGACTGTATCGTTGCGCACAGTGTTCCTGCTGTTTGTCAGCGCTGTTCCATCTGCCTTTAAAGGCACACTATGCAGGAATTCCGTTTTTGTCAAACAGCGACCCCTAGAGTTGCTGTGGAGTACTGGTATTTAATGTTACTGTCGTAAATGCCACTCACGCAGAGTGTGACATGGCGTGACGTGTTACATAGTGTACAATAGTACATTTGTGTTTAATTTGTCATTTAATGAGATCTAATATATTGTTAGTGGTTATAATTTCCAATGTGAATAAATACATCCGACTGTTATCCCCATGTACTTTAATGGTCCAGTGGCAGAACTTTTGCCAAGCGTGTCAGAGGTTCTGCGCTCTAATCCGCTCCAAGTAGTATAGTTTCTCATCAAAACCGATTGTTTATTAGTGGTTGTATATCAAGCAGGGACACGTTTTTTTGTGCATTATGTTTTGGGATTTCACCGTAACGAATAGAGAGTCTCTCCACAACGGATTGAAGCGCACGTCCGTGTGAAGACTGTGCGAGTCACAACAGAACACTGTATCCGCGCCACTGATGGCAGCGGCAACGAGCACTTTGGTCACTTGATTTAAAAAACAAAGACTGGGTGAGACAGCCACCATTCAACCCGAAATAAGTCATATAACCATTCCAATAACTGCGAAGCCGTTCAGTTAACCTAAAAAACTGCATAGTTCCCCTTTAAACTGGTTTAAATCACTGAGACATTTGTGTTCTTCGCTGAATTCAAGTGCTTCTCACTGGATCTTGTGAGCGAGACCGATTAGAGTAAACATCTGCTCTAGTAGTGAGCTCGTACTGCGCTGCCGTTTGGACTTTGAGCCGAGCGGATAAATGGTCTGTTTGGCGTGCTGTTTGGCGTGCGGTTTAAATGAGTTTCGTTCTGCTTTTGGCGCATATACATTATTGAACTCTTGATATTGTTTTATCGAGAAAAATTATATTGCGATAATTATCGTTTTATCCCTAATTAAAGGCAATACAACGAAAAGGCTGTTCAAAATGTCAGTCCAAATGCGATTTTTGTGCATATCCGATTGAAATCCGATCAGATTTAGCTAGTGGACAGAAATCACATGAAATGCGATTTTTAAAAATCTGTTTCGAGCTACATTCATAAGTGGTTTGAAATCCTTTTTAAATTGTATTTCTGGAAATCCATTTCAGTCTCACTGCTCTAAACGGATTTCGAGTGGTTTATGTGACTTTCTCAAGCCATGTAAAACGTAAACGTCAGATGTTGTTGTTATAGGAAATATGATGAAAGTTGCTCCAGAAATAAGGTTGTGTTGTTGCAAAGTGTCGGACAAGCACAAAATGACAATATAACGGAGAAATGTTTTGAAAACTATGGAGACAACACCACGGAATAAAGCAACGCATACCAGTCTCTTACGTTTCTGCCGGTGCCTCAGAAGACTCTGTAGTTCAGTGAGGCAGCTACATTGTAATGTTGTAAATAAAATAACATCTGTATTGCAAACCCTTCCATGTTGCGGTTGTTGTTGTTGTAGTTCTTTTTGGCGTATGTCTGCCAACGCAACGTTATTGCCACATAATTCAATGCAGATATTCCAGAAAACTGAAGAGCTGCATGAACACGCATATCGGATCCGAACAGTTGGGATACACAGTCTGGACATCACTAATTTTAGATCAGATTCCAATCGGATTCACAAATAATAGGATTTAAACTGACAGTCTGAAATTAGACTTAATTCAATTCAAAATTTTTTGTTTGGCTGTTCACATTATTTTCAAAATGTGGCCAATATCAGATTCAAAGTTAACAGACAAGGATCCTGAACTGATCCACATGAGCAAAAGAACAAAGGCTATGTTCAGACTGCACGCAAATGTGGCCCAAATCCGATATGTGACTCAGATCTGTTTTTCTCATGACAGTGTGAACAGCACAAACCATATGGAATCTGATCTTTTCAACTCCAATTTGGTCCACCTCCATATGTCGTCCTAAATGAGTTCCCTGATAGGGAACTCATTTAGGACGACATATGGAGGTGGACCAAATTGGAGTTCTATCAGGGAACTCGTTCCTATCAGGGAACTCGAGCTGCGTGACAACGCATTGGGAACGCCCCTGTGTGAGTACATCATGAAGCACGTATGGAAACAGTCCAATGGCGAGACGGAACGTCATAGGCGGGTGACGTCATCGACCAGGAAACTATATAAGCACCCCAAAACACAAGCGCGTCAGCTTCTGAGTCTTCAGCAAACGCTCTGTGTGTGAATATATCAGTCTGTGTCCCGAAAGAGTTTTTCACATATAAAAAAAACTATATAAAGACACTATATACATATACATACATATATATATATATATATATATATATATATATATATATATATATATATATATATATATATATATATATATATATATATACTAAAGTGTGTACATCCCTGCCCACGTTATATTACGGGTGGGGACACTCACGATCTGTGTGTTGCTTGTATGGGAGTGCAGCATGCTCCGTCGGCTCTCGATGGAACCGATTGTGAGCATTGCGAGCGTATGTCAATGAAAACGCTCCGATCCGCCGAGCCCTCTTCAAAGAGAGTGGTTAGGTGCACGCTCCCCGCGGCTCGGGTCACGCTGTTGCCGAGGCACAGCGGAGGCTTCGATCGTGGGGTTCGCAAATGGATCTGTCAGCGGGGATTGAGACGGGCTCTGCCCTATCTCAGCCCTTACCTGGTAGATCCAGTGCCTCAGATCTGGGTGTGGAAACACGCGCTGCGGTTTCTTCCCCCCAGGCTGAGGCACCAACACTTCAACTATCCAGTTCCGAGGAATTGACTGAGACCAGATTCTATGAGCTGGGCCTTCTCAGAGGCCAAGCCCACAGCCTCCATAGATCTGGGCGGGGGTGAAGTATCGACCCACTCGAGGCAGAGACTGGGGACTCGTCACTTCAGTCTCCTGCTAGTGAAGAGCTGGTGGAGGTGTTGACTCGAGCTGTAGAGAAACTAAGCATTGAGTGACCAGCTGATAGACAAGAGTCTAGATTTAAAAGCAAGTTGGATGAGAGATTTTTGCCATCTCGCGCTGCACCTCCACGCCGATGTCTGCCGTTCTTTCCTGATCTACACCCCGAGGTGTCGAGATCATGGAAAAGACCGGCTTCGTTCAGAATATTCACTCAACAGACATCTATATATTCAAATATTTCTGAGGCTAATATTTATGGTTATGGGGTGATGCCTAAGGCTGAGGAAGTGTTGGCGAGCCACCTTTCTCCTGACACGGCATCGTCCTTTAAGACACCGGCGTTGCCCACCAAGCCATTAAGAAACACCTCGACTTTGGTGGGCAAAGCTTACTCGGTGGCTGGACAGGCAGCATCTTGCTTGCATACTATGTCGATTCTTCAAGCTTATCAAGCAGATTTATTGAAAGACATTAGTGAGGGGGATGAAATAAGTGCTGATGTGATAAGAGATCTATGTCAGGCAGCCGATCTCTCTCTCCGTGCCACCAAGGAGACGGCCTGGGGTGCGTTTCCCAAAACCATCGTTGCTAACCTGTTAGCAACTTGGATGGTTGGCAATGGGAAATTGCATTGCAACCATCAAAGTTGCTAACTTAGTTAGCAACGATGGTTTTGGGAAACGCACCCCAGATCAGTAGGCCGTTCTATGGCAGCCCTGGTGGCCACGGAGAGGCACTTATGGTTAAATTTATCCAATATGAAGGAGAAAGAAAAATCCTTCCTTCTGGACGCCCCTCTGTCGACTGCTGGCCTCTTCCGTGACTCTGTAAATACAGTCATCGAGAGGTTTCAGGAGGAGAAAAAGCAGGCTGCGGCGCTCCAGAAGTTCCTCCCCCTCAGGGTGCATGTCCCCGGGGCTGCTGGGCGGGAGTAGCTCCTCACACAGGGCGCAACAAAAACGAAGGTTAGACGAGGTCCTCCAGGGGCAAGGCCGATCTGAGGACGGTTTTTGTCGCCAGGAAGGCTTCGTCGAAGAAGCCCTGACGCCAGACACGTCAGGGTGCTGAGAGTGGTCCCCACCGAGAGGGAAAGGTGTTTGCCACAGTTTACGGATACCCTTAGTAGAATTTTTGGCAGAGTGGAAAAGCCTTCCAAATGTGTCCCAAAGAAGGATGGGGTGTTACGTCCAATTTTAGATCTGCGCCTGTTAAATCGCTCAGTAGGGAAGCTCAAATTCAAAATGCTCACTCTCAAGCAAATCGTGTCACAAAATCAGGTCCGAGGACTGGTTTGTCACAATAGATCTAAAGGACGCTTACTTTCATATTTCTATCCTTCCACAACACAGGAAGTTCCTGAGGTTCGCTTTCAGGGGTGAAGCGTACCAATATCGGGTTGTTCTGTTCGGCCTAGCACTGTCTCCCAAACTTTCACGAAATGCATGGATGCAGCTCTGGCTCCGCGGCGACTCCAGGGCATCCGCATTTTAAATTATATTGACGATTGGTTGATCCTAGCTCAATTGGAGCATCAGGTGATTCGGCATCGAGATGTCGTGCTCGCCCATATCAAAAAGTTGGGGTTGAGGCTCAACACCAAGAAGAGTGTGCTTTCTCCATTACAGAGGACCACTTTTCTGGGTGTGGTTTGGGATTCGACAACGATGCAGGCACGTCTGTCTCCTGCTCGTATAGCTTCGATTCTCTTAGCCGTCAAACAGGCAAAGCTAGGCCAGTCACTTACTGTAAAAGAATATCAGAGAATTCTGGGTCTGATGGCAGCAGCGTCCAACGTTATACCTTGCGGCCTGCTGTACACGAGACCACTGCAGTGGTGGCTCAGGGCCAAGGGGTTCTCCCTGAGGGGAAACCCGCTCTGCAAGATCAGTATCACGCGACGGTGTCTCCGTGCCCTGGCTATGTGGAAAGAACCTTGGTTCCTGTCCTTGGGACCTGTGTTGGGGGCTCTGTGTCATTGTGTAACATTAACGACGGACGCATCTCTCACAGGCTGGGGGCGATCATGAGTGGTCGTTCGGCCCAGGGTCTGTGGCGGGACCATCATCTTCAATGGCACATAAATTGTCTAGAAATTATGGCAGTGTTTCAGGCTCTGAGAAACTTCCTCCCAGACCTGAGAGGTCACCATGTTCTGGTCCTGTCAGACAACACATCGGTGGTCTCTTATATAAACCATCAGGGGGGTCTGCGTTCGCGCCCATTATACAAGCTGGCTCGCCAGATCCTTCTATGGTCCCAGGTAGGGATGCACCGATCCGATACTCAGTATCGGTATCGGCTCCGATACTGCCATTTTTGCCGGATCGGGTATCGGTCAGACGAGGCCGATCCAAATTCGATATTGTGCGTATACTATTCTGTGTTAGTGTTAAGCCCCACAAAAGGCACAAAAACATTATAAAGCACCATAAAGTGTGTTTGTGCACTATCTTATAAGTGTCCTGAAGCCATTATTTAAGTATAATGTGAAATATAAATGAATATTTAAGTCATTCAAGATAAAAATTCAAGATCACGTAAACATTTTCCCTCCGCTGCGGCTGTCAGCCATACTCCATTCAGCATCAAACTGGGTACGACAGTCAACACTATGAAACTATGGTTTCACATAAAACAACTTTATATTGCTGGACATTATTGCTGTAACTAAATCATGTTACTTTTTTACCGGGTGTCTGTTAGATCACATCACATAGAGTAGAGTCAGAGCACTATAATTGTTCTTCATGCGCACAGTAACTCAAATTTAAAACTGTTAAAATAAAAGGCTCAATAAACTATTGCATAGATAGATACTGTATACATACGCATCAATATGTATTTCCTTTGTGATTTGAACTTTTCAATGCGGAGTGGACTCGACGCGCTGCGCGCTGTGACTCATGTTGCTTCAAGCGCATCATTCTGCGCTCGGGATGCGCATAAGCTCATCATTCTGCGCTCGGGATGCGCATAAGCTCATCATTCTGCGCTCGGGATGCGCATAAACTCATCATTCTGCGCTCGGGATGCGCATAAGCGCTTTGTGCCGCATTGCATTGGAGCCTTTCATAATCATATCATAATACTTTTGCGCAATGAAAGATTATTAATAGCCTTTCTTGTTCTGTCCTATCTATCATATGTTGCTGCCTTATTAAACAGCTGTGCTATACATTTAAAACATGTCTAAATTTTATTGTAGCCTAGGCTATATAATAATTTATCTTTTTGATTTTTGTTATCTTGTTTTTCATGAATGTATTTTACAACAATACAAAGAGCAATGTGTAACGTTTTACCAGATTTAGTGTTACACTTATTGTCTCTTATTTGTTACCCACTAAATGTTTTTTTCACTAAATGTTCAGATTTTATACAATTATTGTGCACTCGTGATTTTTCTAGACTAAATTTTACTTCTGAATTATCCACTAATCTAGTTATAATAGATTTTTTGCCATAGATTATCATCATGTATTTTTTTGATTTGTTGTTTTTCTTTATAATGAAGTTGTCTGTATTAAGTAGATTGTGTTTAACACACAAAATAGTGATTATAAGTTTAACACACAGAGTTATAGAAATGCTACTTGATTTAAAAAAAACTGCACTGGTATCGGATTGGTATCGGTATCGGCCGATACTCAGAATTTTAGTATCGGATCAGATCGGTTTTGAAAAATCAGTATCGTTGCATCCCTAGTCCCAGGGGAAGCTTCTTTCATTGAGGGCGATTTATATCCCAGGGTATTTGAATCAGGGGGCGGACATCCTGTCGAGGCAGGGGCCGAGGCCCGGGGAGTGGAGACTCCATCCCGAGGTGGTGGAGCTCCTTTGGAAACATTTCGGTCGTGCCGAGGTAGACCTATTTGCTTCCAGGGAAACATCACACTGTCATCTGTGGTTTTCCCTATGTCCTCCAGCCCCGCTGGGGCTGGACGCGATGGTACAGGAGTGGCCGAGGTCACGCCTGTACGCATTTCCCCCGATTGCTCTGCTCCCAGGAGTTCTGGAGAGGGTTCGCCGGGACGGGGTCAGTCTGTTGGTAGCCCCATACTGGCCGGCCCGAGTTTGGTTTGCAGACCTAATTTCTCTCCTCGACGGCTCTCCTCTGGAGATTCCGATCAGGAGGGACCTTCTCTCTCAGGCGAGTGGGTCGATACTTCACCCCCGCCCAGATCTATGGAGGCTGTGGGCTTGGCCTCTGAGAAGGCCCAGCTCATAGAATCTGGTCTCTCGACTGAGGTCGAGGAAACCATCCTCCACTCCAGAGCTCCGGACACTAGGAAATTGTATGCCTTGAGGTGGAAAATTTTCACCTCTTGGTGTGGAGAACACCAGTTGGACCCAGTCAACTGCCCGGTGGGTGCAGTGCTGGAATTCCTTCAGGGGCGTTTCTCCACAGGGTTATCCCACTCCACACTGAAGGTGTACGTGGCGGCCTTATCAGCTTACCACGTCCCTTTGAGTGGAGCCTCTCTCGGGAGACACCCACTTGTAACCCGTTTCCTTCGTGGCACTCTGAGGCTGAGGCTAGCAGTTCGCACGAGTGTGCCGACCTGGGACCTGGCGGTTGTTCTAGACGGTCTCTCTCTACCACCGTTCGAGCCCATCAAAGAAGTTTCTGAGAAATTCCTCACTTTAAAGACTGTGTTTCTTCTTGCTATATCTTCATTAAAAAGAATAGGAGATATTCAAGCTCTGTCGGTTTCTCCCTCGTGCTTCGAATTCTCCACCCGGCATGGTTAAGGCTTTCCTCCTCCCTAGACCGGGGTATGTTCCCAAGGTTCCTACTAATGTGGTCAGGCCTATTGTACTGCAGGCTTTCTGTCCTCCTCCATTTCTGACGTCGGACCAAGAGAAACTAAATCTTGCTCTGCCCTGTTAGGGCTCTAGATGCTTACGTCCACAGAACTGCCCTGTGGAGGAAGAGTGAACAACTATTCGTTTGCTTTGGACCCCCTAAGAAGGGCTGTCCAGTATCTAAGCAGAGGTTGAGCAAGTGGGTGGTCGAAGCCATCTCACTTGCGTACGAGTCTTCCGGTCAGCCTTCCCCTTTGGCTGTCCGAGCTCATTCAACCAGGAGTATGGCTGCCTCCAATGCTATCTTATCAGGAGTATCTATTCAAGACGTTTGCGATGCGGCAGGATGGTCCTCACTGCATACGTTCGTGAAGTTTTATCATCTGGACCTCAGCTCCACTCCAGGGGCGCAGGTGCTTTCGTCTGCATGTGCACCTTGACTGCACACGATGGACACTTGTTCGTATGGCGACATTGGTATTAGCGTTCCCATTGCGTTGTCACGCAGCTCGAGTTCCCTGATAGGGAACGTCTCTGGTTACGTATGTAAACCTAGTTCCCTGAAGGGAACGAGACGCTGCGTGTCTGTGCCATACTCCCAGCATGCCCGTGAGCACTTGCTTCAGTCTTATCAGAAGCTGACGCGCTTGTGTTTTGGGGTGCTTATATAGTTTCCTGGTCGATGACGTCTTTTGTTACCATAACTGATGTTGCAGTGGATTCCAAACTTCTGGACAATACATCAGGGACAACATTACACTGTCCTTTTTTGTATTTAACAGTGAAGTCAAACCCTTGCAAGCGGATGGTCCATCTTGTCAATCTTGAAGATAGCTTGGGATGTTGAAACACCCATGTCAAAGCAGAGTGGTCAGTAACTACCTCAAAGGGTCGGCCTTCCAGGTATGATCTCCATTTTTCAACAGCCCAGATTACAGCCAGGCATTCTTTTTCTGAAACAGAATAGGCTTGTTCTGCGCCGTGCAATAATCTGGAGGCATAGGCTACCACATGCTCTTCTCTCTCTGAATCTTGCGTTAATACTGCTCCCAATCCAACTTCACTGGCAGCAGTTTGTACTCTGAAAAGTTTGGTCAAATCAGGTGGAACTAACACAGGGACATTGCTTAGGTTATGTTTGATGGTATCAAAAGCTTTTTGGCATTCATTTGTCCAAGCCCATTTCTGAAGGTTCAGAGTGAGGCCTTCATTAGCGAGACAGCTGAACACTTGATCGAAAGTGTTTTTCTTCATTTTCTGAGTACACTACTACATCATCAATGTAGACAAGGCAACACTTTCCCTTCAGTTCTCGAAGGACATGCTCCACCATCCTTTGATAAGATGCAGCAGCCTTTTTCAGACCGAAAGGAAGATGCAAAAATTCAAAAAGGCCTGCAGATGTAACTAAAGCAGTCTTCTGTATACTGTCTGGTTCCATATCCATTTGCCAATAGCCGGTTTTAAGATCAATTGTACTGAACACTGTCACTCCATGTAATGATTCCAAAATGTGCTGAATTTGGGGCATGGGGTAAGCATCCAGGTGAGTCTTTGCATTTAAACCACGGTAGTCCACGCATAACCTTGATCCTCCTTCCTTTTTAGGCACTACTACTACTACTGGTGAAGCCCACGGGGAAGTTGATGGACGTATGATTTTCTTGTCATCTTCTTGAGCAGCTCATTGATTTCTGCTGCAATAAACTGTCGTTTTTCTATTGACACTCTATACACTCTTTTCCTGACTGGAACTTCATTGGTAGTGATGATTCAATGCTTGACTATGCTTGACTGGCCGATATCATTAGTGCACACTGTTGGCCATTTCAACATAAGCTCCTTCAGCGACTCTTTGTTCCATTGCTTGGTGTCCGTTTTTTGGACTAGCTGATAGATGGACTGTAGAGTATCATCGGAAACTGTTGGTGAGGATAATGCAAGGTAGAAATCTTTCAGTGAGGGCAGTCGATATTGAGATCTTCTAAAATCAAGAATGATCCCTGAGGACAACATAAAATATATTCCAAGAATGATAGGTACTGTCAAATCTGCATCTCTCAGAATGTAGAGGGTCAGGTCCATTGTTCTCCCATGGATTTCACATTCCCAGTCTAGCTTTTCAATAGCGGTCAGTTTCTGTCCATTAGCTAGTAAAAAAGATTGCCCCTGGCTAGGTTTACATGGTTCTTGTTGTCGCAATTGCTTCCAGGAAGATTCTTGAATCAGAGACAAGGTACTCCCAGTATTAATCATTGCTTTAAAATATCTACTACACATTATGATAGGAAGGGTGAGCATCTCTGGTTGAACAAAACTTTTTCCAGATTGCACGACTCTTGTGTTAGCTGGAGAAGACTTTAGCACAGCTTATCTGTAAAAAATGGCTTTCTTCTTTTGTGTCTCTGAACTGACTTGACTCCAGTATCTTCTGGATTCATCAAAATCTCTTTTAATTTGCGTGCCTATTCTCACTAGTTCATCCACATCTCTTACAGTTCCTCTGAGTAGACTCGCTAGCCGTTGGTTGCAATTTTGCAAAATGGCATGCACAATTTCTCTTTCAGGCATATCTTTGTTCCTTCGAATACATAATGCTCAATAATGGTAAGCAAAGTCCCTAATACTTTCTTTTGCACCCTGTTTTCTTTCGAGTAGTCTTCTAGCCACATTTTCTTCATAATCTTCACTTAGAAAAGAACGCAAGAAGATTTTTTTGAACTGGTTCCATGTCTGCAAATTCCTCTTCTCTGCCAGCCACCAAGAGATATATTTGCTTCTCCACCACGGAGAAGCAAATATATCATAATCACAGGGAGGTCGGTTGTAGTATTCTTCACATCTCTCTATAAAAGTAACTGAATCTTCTTATTCACTGTTACTAAAATTTGGAAAGTCTATTTTAACCGGTGGATGTAATGACATCATGGACATACTTTCTGGACAAGGTAACTGACTACGTGGCACATGGTAAGTTTGATTCGTACCTGTGGAACCTGGAATAGGAATAGAAGATTTCTGATGTGACTGTATGGAAATGGATTTGGGCATCCCGCTTTTTTAAACAATCCACCATGGACTTACCCAAGTCTTGGAATTCGAGACTCACTTTATTCTGTATTCTTTCACATTCTCGTTCAATGCGGTAACTCTTTCTTTCCTCAATAGCTCTACACCCCGCTTGCATTTCCCCAAAGGGAACACTTTCCTCAAAACGACTTTCCATCATGTCAAATCTTGCAGTCAGTTGTCCTATTAGTGCTGTCAATGATGTATTTGATTCTTGTTCTTCTGCAGGTTCTGGAGGTGGTAGTAGAATATCCGCAAAACCAGGCACCATTTCAGCCTCAATAGCTTCCCCCTCGGAGTCTATATAAAGGTCACTAAAGGTATTGATAATTTCTTTAATAGGCTCTCTTCTATTACGAAATGTACCAGAAGAAATATCAGGTTCAGGTCCCAGCTCATCCTCATCACTATTTTTTTGACTTGCCATTTTCATCATTAGAATAAACAATGTTTCATAAATGCCAATGAGTCCATGTTCGGCCACCAATCTATAACAAACACATGCTACTCTGGGTAAATGCTAATTAATAATCTGTTTGTAGGGGGGGGGGGGGTTCATCAGCATCAACATATGTTTTAATCCAATGAGTAAATAAAACAGAAATGTAAACACCTTTTATGACTTTATATAAACACCAAAAATAGACTCAAAACAAAGAGACAATATTCAAATAGTGTTACAAAAAAACAGCACACAAAGATGTATATGGTTCTGTATCTGAGTTGAAGTTCCAGCAATATATAATTCAGTCTTTATAACGTTCACCGTTGTAGAAAGTTAAGGTGAAAGTGTGAAAGTCAGATACAACTATTAACTGCAAGTCTTTAAGGAGTCAAATGATGTGAAGGTTTGCTGGTAAATGAAATCCAACGAACTATGACCGTAGTCAAACATAGCTCTCCCGTCAAAGGAAGTCCGTAATGGTAATCCAACTGTCAAATGTAGCTATTTCCAACCATGAACCTCGTAGTATTACTCAAATGTGGAAAAATCCCAAACAGGACACAAAGTTGGCACAAATATTGATTCAGCAGATACCGAAAAGTCCTTCTACAAAACACAAAATGCCTCCTGTTAATTAACTGCATTAATGCCACTATATTCAATAAGCACAAAAACTAATCTTTCACCAGATCATGAACTTCAACATATACATATACATTTTACTTACAGTTGAGCATGAAACAGAAAGTTTCCCAACCAGGACTATGGCCGTTTCTCAATATGCGTTCTTGTCTGTACTTGTGTTCTTGTGGACTTGTGAAACGTCATCAGTCGCTGCCCAAAGACTGTCCAAATTCAAAGTTCACATCTAGCCAAGAACAGTTCAAATCCCCGGATGTGTTCTTGATCCGCCCCGTTTACTGAGGATGCATCGAGAGGTGACTTGTGCGGACTTGAGACAGCCATGTATCCCAGAATCCATCTCGCACCAACCAGCAAGCATCAATACCAGAGGAGAAAACCCGCGTAATATTAAAATACTACTGTTATTGTGTCATGAAATGTAATTTTAAGAGTGTTTCAGGTGAGAATGTAGTTGTTTAAAGCTCAAATCTGTGGTTTGTTTATAAAGATAGCGCCTATTTGAAAAATTTATCTGACGCTTTCGGAGTTGTAAGATCCAGACGATCACCGGGCGTTCAGCGCTCATTAACCCGACTGGAACAGCTTTTCCTCGGCTAGTGCTTCTGACGTGTGCCGCTGGCTCTGGTGTCTCTACTCTAGTGGATAAACATGACGCATATTCGTCTTGTGTAGATCTTTGGTCTCACTCATTAATCTATATTTGTTCCATGGCAAATCGTTTTGGCTGATGGCAAAGTGAAGTTTCATAACTTTATATATTTAGGCTATTTAACTTTGTAGCCTAATTGTTTGCTTAATTTCTCATTGTAAGTTAGCTTCTTATACCTTTATACTGGATATTATTGATCAGTAAAAATGAAATTTAACAAAAAGAGACAGGGTTGTTTTTTTATTTTATATACTTTAAATAGTATATGTTTATATTTATTTTAACATTCTTCAATGTAAATAAGACACAACTCTGTCTCTCTTTGACAAATGGCAATAAAAAACGTCTCAGGTTACTATTGTAACCATAGTTCCCTGAGAAACAGGGAACGAGACGATGCGTCAGCTGACACGGTGGGAACGCCCCTTGCGTGATTGCGTCTGAAGCATCTATGCCAACTAGTCCAATGGAAATGAGAGAATGAGAGTCACGGGCGGGTGACGTAATGAACCAGGAAAGGATAAGAGCACTTCCGCTGCTCGCCGGCATTTAGCTTCGACAGTTGCCGAAGCAAGCCGATAGCAGGGACGCAGGAAGTATGGCAGGGGGACGCATCGTCTCGTTCCCTGTTTCTCAGGGAACTATGGTTACAATAGTAACCTGAGACGTTCCCTTTATCGAAAAAGGGAACTTCGAGATGCGTCAGCTGACACGGTGGGAACGAGAATACACAAAGCGCCATAATTACAAGTACCTGAGTGTCAGTCTGTTGATCTAAGCACTCAGCACCTGAGAACCTGGTTAGCATCCAGGTCCAAACTGTAAAATCTCACGAATGTGAGCGGAGAGGACCAGCCCGCCGCATCACAAACATCTTGAAGAGATACCCCCTGCAATAAGGCTTTAGAAGCCGCCATACTCCTGGTCGAGTGAGCTCGGACCACCAAAGGACAAGGCTGGCCCGAGTACTCGTATGCCAGTGAAATAGCTCGACTATCCACTTACTGACTGTCTGTTTTGAAGCAGGAAGACCTTTCTTAGGTGATCCAAAGTAAATCAAAAATATGTCGGACTTCCTCGTTGAGGATGTCCGAACACATAAGTGTCCAGTGGTACACTGGGCACAAGAGGTCAGCTCTTTCCTGGTCCGAAAATAGGGAGAGGACAGAAACCTGCAGCACACTAAGCCTCGGAATAATGGTAGGCAATTTTATCCTTGGCCATCCCCGGTGCACTCAGGCAGTTGGGGACCGAAAGGGCCTGAAGGTCTGACTATATAGGGACGAATAGTTAGCAGAAATAGTCTTAAAAGAAAGGATTTCTCTGAGACCAAATCTAAGGGCTCAAAGAGAGCCCCAGATAGGCCTAAACTATTGTAAGGTCCCAAGCCGGAACTCTAGTGCCAGTTGCAGGCCTCAGCCTCAAGGTGCCACGAAGGAAACGAGTGATCAGGGGGTCTCGACCCAAAACGTACCATCCACCAGGGCGTGGCCTTAAGTGTGGAAGGAATAGACCTGACACAAAGCGTTCTTGCAGAAACTCAAGTACTGTGTTTACTGAACAGTTAACCGGATTCCACTAACGCTGAAGTAGTTTCCTCGTAGCGGGAGCTCTGGAGCTAGAACGGTCTCAACAACCTCAGTTGAGAGACCACTCTAAATGAGTTGGGCCCCCTCAGAGGCCAACCCGCATATCTCCTGATCGGGATCTCCAACGGAGGACCGTCTAGAAGATGGATCAGGTCCGAAAACCAGATCCAACTTGGCCAGCGTGGTGCTACTAGCAGTAGGCTTATTCCATACCGACGGACTCGCTCCAGAACTCCTAGGAGCAGAGCAACAGGGGGAAAGGCATACAGACGTAGCCTCGGCCACGTCTGCACCATAGCAACCAGCCCCAGGGGGCTGGGTGAGAAGATGAAACCCAAAAAGGACAGTGCGTCGTATTCTGAGACGCAAACAGATCCACTTCTGCTGGGCCATAAGCCTCCCAGATTTTCTCCACCGCCTCGGGGTGGAGTGTCTAGTCCCCTGGCCTCAGCTCCTGCCTCGACAGGATGTCTGCTCCTATATTCTGGTCTCCAGGAATATACACTGCCCTCAGAGAGAGTACCTTCCCCAGAGACCACAGGAGGATCTGGTGCCACAGACCCCCCTGACGGTTCAGATAAGAGACCACTGATGTGTTGTCTGTTCGAACGAGCACATGATGGCCTCTTAGGTCCGGAAGGAAATGTCTCAACGCATTGAAGACGGCCATCATCTCCAGGCAATTTATGTGCCATGAAAGATGATGGCTTTTCCACAGACCCTGAACCGAGCGGCCTTCCATTACCGCTCCCCAGCCGGTGAGGGAAGCATCTGTCGAGATCACAACTCGATGGCAAAGAGCTCCCAACACCGGACCCTGGGTTAAGAACCAGTGTTTACTACATATAACTAAGGCACGAAAGCATCGCCGCGTGACCTTGATATGCAAGTGGGTTTCCCCTCGGGGAGAACCCTCTGGTCCTGAGCCAGCACTGTAAAGGTCTCATGTACAGCATGCCAAAAGGAATTCCGTTGGACGCTGCTGCCAGTAGACCCAACAGTCTCTCGAACTGTTTTACAATGCGTGACTGGTTTTGGGTTAAGAACCAGTGTTTACTACATATAACTAAGGCACGAAAGCATCGCCGCGTGACCTTGATATGCAAAGTGGGTTTCCCCTCGGGGAGAACCCTCTGGTCCTGAGCCAGCACTGTAAAGGTCTCATGTACAGCATGCCAAAAGGAATTCCGTTGGACGCTGCTGCAACAAGACCCAACAGTCTCTTGAACTGTTTTACAGTGCGTGACTGGCCTAGCCTCAGCTCTTCTGTGGCTGTTAGGATACTAAATCCCGTACCACACCAAGGAAAGTGGTTCTCAATACTGGAGAAAGCACACTCTTCTTGGTATTGAGCCTCAACCCCAACATCTGCATATGAGCGAGAATGATGCCGAACCGCCAACTGCTCTGATTCCGCTAGAATCAGCCAGTCATCGATATAATTAGAATGCGAACGGGGTGACAAAGCTAGGCCGAAAGGAAGAACCCGATAATGGTATTCTTTGCCCCTGAAAGAAAACCATAGGAACTTCCTGTGCTGAGGGAGGATGGAGATATGGAAGTATGCATCCTTTAGATCTATCGTGACAAACAGTCCTCGGATCTGATTTGGGTCACGATCTGTTTGAGGGTCAGCTATCTTGAACTTTAGTTTCTGAACTGACCGAATTAACAGGCGAAGATCTAAAAAGGGACGCAACCCCCCATCCTTTTTTGGAACAATAAAATAATGGCTGTAAAAACCCGACTCTCTGACGGGTGAGTACACCTGTTCTATAGCTTCTTTTGCTAACAGTTTACTTCTTGTTCCATTACCAGAGCCTGCTCGGGATGCACCACTGTGGGCAGCACCCCGCTGTAATGAGGAGGACGAGAGCCAAACTGGATTCTGTATCCTCTCTCTACAATCTGCAGGACCCAATAAGAAATATCCGGCAGAAGCTTCCACGCTGCCAGAAAATTTACTAAGGGAACCAGCCTCTCGAGGCTGGTCTCTGGTGTTACTGAGAGAGCCAAATCTGGATCCTGAAACATAATGGCAGGAACTACCTGACCTGACTGCTCAAAAGCCCCCCTCAGAGGGCGCGAAACCAATGCTGTGCCGCAGCATAGCATCAGCGACTCGCTGGAGACCGCTGCGCCCTGAAGCACCGGAGGTGGCAGGGTTGGCAGGAGGGTCTCGTGAGGACCCCGAAATGGAACGGGCACCGTGTAATGAGGTGTACACCACTCCACTTCGGTCGGGGCTGTCCTCACAGGCCTGACGCCTAAACATCAAGACCCTTTTTTTTTTTTTTTTTTTAACCGAAGTTTTCTTCGCCTGAAGAACGGTCCTCAGATCCGGCTTAGGCTTAGACGACTTCGGTTGAGAGGGTTGCGTCTGTCTCCAGTATCTACGTGGAGGAACACGAGACACAGCACTCTCTTTCTGTGCACAATAATGATGAACTAGACGGCTGGGGCTGCTCACGCCCAGCAGCCCCAGGGGGGCTGGACACAGCGAGGGAGAAACCTTATTATATATATAATTTTATATATAAAACTTGTATCACCTAACAACGACCGCATGGAATGCGTCGCCGAAGAGACCCGAAGGCTCAAATTTCGCTATATCCAGAACCCCAGCAGATCGGCCTGATTAAGCCTGGAGCATTATACTATAGTTTTCTTATAAACATTCTCCAGCTGACCTGCTGCCGTATAAGCTTTACCCATAAAACCAAAGTAGTTCCCTATCGAGGAACTCGAACTGCATCGGTGACGACACTAGGGGAACGCCCTTCAGCGTAGCGCGTCTGAATTTATGAATGAAACCGAAACCAATCCTATTGGCGTTGCGTGATGACGTAATGTGTGACGGCATATGCGGATGTGTACAAAGCACGCCGGTACACATGAGATGTCAGCTTTTTGCTATTCAGCAAGCGCTCTGTGTCTGTGTGAAAGTGAAACCAGTTTGTCTTATTTGGTGTTGTATTGTCCTTTTCCTTACACTATGGCAAGTGAACAGTTCAGGAAATGTGTATTCCCATGCCCTCGCTATCTCACGGCTGGGGATACACATGAGATGTGTGTGTCTTGTCTAGGAAGACAACACGCTCAAGCAGCTTTTGAGGGAAATGCCTGTAATCATTGCAAATCTCTCTCTGCTAGAACGCTGCGTTCTCGTTTGGCTTTATTTTCCGAGGATGGCCAAATGCGCGCTCCCCGCGGTTCGGGTCCCGCATCTGCCGAGGCGGTGCGGCGGCTTAGAACGTGGGGATCGCAGCGAGATCTTTTAGATGACAGTGGGACTGCCGAGGCACCTTCCCACTCTTCATCTGAAAGTTCAGATTCCCCTATCCCCCGTTCGGGAGCCCGCTCCGCGGCTTCTCCCGATCGGGATGAAGACCCCGTTTTTCAGCTGTCTGAATCTGAGGATTTAGACGTGCTTAGTGTTGGGGAGGGGGATCTAAGCCGAACGCAGCGAACTGTTCTTCCTGCCCCTAATTATAATGAGCTGTTGGAGGTTGTTACGCGGGCTGTGGCCAAGCTAGACATTTCTTGGCCACAAGAGAGACAGGAAGCGCGCGTCAAAAATAAACTCGACGAGCGCTTCCTACAGCACCGCACGCAGCCTTCTCGCCGGTCTCTTCCATTCTTTCCAGATTTGCACAACGAGTTGTGTAAATCCTGGAACAGGCCTTTTTCTTCTCGCCTGTCTAACCCCCCTATGTTAAACTATAGTGACATTGTGGGAGCTAGAGAGAATGGTTATGGGATGATGCCTCGGGTGGAAGACGCTCTAGCCAGTTATCTGTCACCCGACCTTGCGTCATCCCTTAAATCACCGGCGCTGCCCTCCAAGCCATGTCGAACTACATCTGCTTTGGTGGGCAGGGCTTATATGGCGGCGGGTCGAGCGGGTGCGAGCCTGCACACGATGGCCGTTTTGCAGGCGTACCAAGCCGACCTGTTAAGAGAAATAGACCAAGGCGAGGGGCCCTCTGTGGATGATATTGCTGAACTTCGCAGAGCCACAGATCTGTCTCTCCGGGTTACTAAGGAGACGGCCCGTGCAATCGGCCGTTCTATGTCAGCCCTTGTGACCACGGAGAGACACCTGTGGCTTAATCTCTCTGGCATCAAGGAGAAGGACAGAACTTTTCTCCTTGATGCACCTGTTTCTCCTACGGGTTTGTTTGGCGAGGCAGTTAATGCTGTCGTCGACAAATTCCAGGATGTCAAGAAACAGAGCGAAGCTTTTAAGCAATATCTCCCTCGTCGATCTAGGTCTAAGAGGACGGCTGTTAGAGATAAACAGCAACAGCCCACTACTTCCTCCTCTTACCGCCAGAGTCAGAAGGCGAGTGTCGCGTCTAGAGCTCCCCCTCAGAGAGCCTGGGACTCTAGGCAGCGCGCTCACCCGCAGCCTCCTGGGAAGACGGATCTGAGGACCGTCCTTCAGTCCAGGAAGGCTAAGGGGAAGAGGTCCTAACTTCCTTAAGGCCTCAGAGGGCCGCCCCCCCCGAGAGAAAGCGACTGAGGTCCCCTCTCTCGTCGGGCCCTCAGGGAGTTGGCGTCAGTATCCCGCCGTCTCTGACGCTTCGGGACACGCCAGCTCCCAGCGAACTCACGCCCATCTGTCTGCCCCAAAGGCTTGCAGACAGACAGCGTTCGAGCTCGCGCACTGTGACTCGTTGTCGGTTTTCCCCTGCCGGTCCTCCGCTTCAGGGTGCCGTCAAGGATTCACACAAAACACCGGACACCAGCCCCGAGGGGCTGGTTCCCCTGGCGAATTTTGCAGAGGCATGGCAAAACCTCGCAAATATTTCTCCATGGGTCCTGCGCACTGTAGAAATTGGGTACAGACTGCAGTTCCGGGTCCGCCCACCAAAGTTCAATGGGGTGGTTCGGACAGCCGTGCACCCAGAGCAGGGTCTGGTGTTGGAACAAGAAGTTCGCTCGCTGCTGGGAAAAGGGGCCATAGAGCATGTTTCCCCACCAGTCAGGGAGTCCGGGTTCTACAGCCGGTACTTCATAGTTCCCAAGAAGGATGGAGGGTTGCGTCCAATTTTAGATCTAAGGCATCTGAATCGGTCTCTGAGGAGGTTCAGGTTCAAGATGCTCACTATTCCCACCATCGTGAGTCAAATCCAATCCGAGGATTGGTTTGTCACGATAGATCTAAAAGACGCTTATTTTCACATCTCCATCCTTCCATCTCACAGGAAGTTCCTGAGGTTTGCTTTCGGGGGCGAAGCTTACCAATATCGGGTTCTTCCATTCGGCCTAGCACTCTCCCCTCGCACTTTTACCAAGTGTATGGATGCAGCTCTAGCACCCCTGAGGCTCGAGGGTATCAGGGTGCTCAATTACATCGACGACTGGCTAATATTGGCCCAGTCGAGAGAGCTGGCGATTCGGCATCGAGATGTCGTCCTCGCCCACATCCAAAGACTGGGGTTGAGACTCAACACGAAGAAGAGCGTGTTGACACCAGCCCAGAGAACCACGTTCCTGGGAGTGGTGTGGGACTCAGTCACGATGCAGGCACGATTGTCTCCTGCTCGGGTCGAGTCTATCCTGACCTCAGTGTCCAGGATAAAGCTAGGCCAAACCATCACTGTCAAACACTTTCAGAGAGTGTTGGGCCTCATGGCAGCAGCGTCCAGCGTGATACCTTCTGGCCTGCTACACATGAGAGCTCTACAGTGGTGGTTAAGAGCCAAGGGGTTTTCCCCGAGGGGGAATCCATTCCGCTTGATAAGGGTTACGCGCAGATGCCTTCGTTCCCTATCAATTTGGAAAAAGCCTTGGTTCTTGTCCCAGGGTCCCAGGCTGGGAGCGTCATGTCGCCGGATATCTATTTCGACAGACGCCTCCCTCTCGGGCTGGGGCGCGGTCATGGACGGCCACTTTACGAGAGGTCTCTGGCAGGACCATCATTCCTCTTGGCACATAAATTGCCTAGAGATGTTGGCGGTGTTCCGAGCTCTGAGGAGCTTTCTGCCAGACCTCCATGGTCGCCATGTCCTAGTGAGATCCGACAACATGTCGGTGGTTTCCTACTTAAACCGTCAGGGGGGTCTGAGGTCGCGCCCTCTGTGCAGACTGGCGCATCAGATCCTCCTGTGGTCCCAGCGGAGACTGTCGTCTCTCAGGGCGATGTATGTCCCGGGGGACCAGAACCAGGGAGCAGACATGCTGTCGAGGCAGGGGCTGAGGCCCGGGGAATGGAGACTCCACCCCGAGGTGGTGGAGTTAATATGCGAGAGGTTTGGCCCAGTGGAAGTGGACCTATTTGCGTCTCGAGAGACGACACACTGTCCACTGTGGTTCTCCCTCACACATCCAGCCCCACTGGGGTTGGATGCCATCGTGCAGACGTGGCCGAGGCTGCGTCTGTATGCCTTTCCCCCAATTGCTCTGCTCCCAGCAGTTCTGGAAAGGGTCCGTCAGGACGGGGTCAGCCTACTACTAGTAGCCCCGTTTTGGCCGGCCCGAGTATGGTTTTCGAACATCATCCTACTTCTGGCAGGCCCGCCGTGGCAGATCCCTCTGAGGAGGGACCTGTTGTCTCAGGCAGGGGGCTCAGTTCTCCACCCTCGGCCCGAGCTGTGGAAACTGTGGGTCTGGCCCCTGAGGGGGCACAGTACCTAGAAGCCGGCCTGTCAGCAGAAGTGGTTGAAACCATACTCACTTCCAGGGCTCCCTCCACAAGGAAGTTATACGGCCTTAAGTGGAATGTGTTTTCCACTTGGTGCAGAGAGCGTGATCTGGACCCAGTTCACTGCCCAGTGGCTTCAGTGCTGGAGTTTCTCCAAGACCGCTTTTCTGCCGGGCTTACCCCATCCACACTCAAGGTTTATGTGGCTGCCATTGCGGCTTTCCACGCTCCTCTGAGTGATGGCCCTCTGGGGAGGCATCACTTGGTCGTACGTTTCCTCCGTGGAGCCTGGAGGATGAGACCTGCGACTCACACCAGGGTTCCCTCTTGGGACCTGGCGGTGGTTCTCGAAGGGCTGGCCGAGGCCCCCTTCGAACCATTGGAGTCGGCTGAGGCCAAGAACCTTACGTTTAAGCTGGTCTTTTTGTTGGCCATTACTTCTCTGAGGAGGGTAGGAGACCTTCAGGCGCTCTCTATTTCCAACGAGTGCTTGGAGTTTGCTCCAGGCAACATTAAGGCCATCTTACACCCCAGGCCAGGCTATTTACCCAAGGTGCCATCTAATGTGGCACGGCCTGTGGTTCTGCAGGCCTTTCATCCTCCACCTCATGTGACGGCGGATGAGGAGAGACTTCACCTGCTCTGCCCTGTCAGAGCACTGCGATGCTATATCCAGAGGTCCTCCTCATGGCGGAAGTCGGACCAGTTGCTGGTGTGTTTTGGGTCGCCCAAGAAGGGGCTTCCCGCCTCTAAGCAAACCATCAGCAACTGGATTGTTCAGACTATTTCCCTGGCCTATCAGGTGCGCAATTTGCCTTCACCTATGGCCGTGAGGGCTCACTCCACCAGAGGCATGGCGTCCTCTAGAGCCCTCCTTTCAGGGGTTTCTATCCATGACATATGTGAGGCGGCTGGCTGGGCCACTCCGCACACATTCATGAGATTTTACAGTCTGGACCTTCCCTCTACACCCGGTGCACGAGTGCTTTCGTCCTAGGTTGTGCCTGAAGACAGTTTCACACCAGGATGAGCGGGGTTCGTTGTGGTATAGTGGGTATCTCGTTCCCCTAGTGTCGTCACCGATGCAGTTCGAGTTCCTCGATAGGGAACGTCTCGGGTTACGTATGTAACCCTTGTTCCCTGAGAAGGGAACGAGACACTGCATCGGTTCGCCACACCTCACCCCGCCTGGAGCGCTTGCTTCATAGCAAGAGCTGACATCTCATGTGTACCGGCGTGCTTTGTACACATCCGCATATGCCGTCACACATTACGTCATCACGCAACGCCAATAGGATTGGTTTCGGTTTCATTCATAAATTCAGACGCGCTACGCTGAAGGGCGTTCCCCTAGTGTCGTCACCGATGCAGTGTCTCGTTCCCTTCTCAGGGAACAAGGGTTACATACGTAACCCGAGACGTTTTGCTTAAACCTACGCGCTGCCTCGGCAAACGCGAGATCCCGCCACAGAATCTTATTTTGCAAAGTACACTCGAAATCTAAGCGGTGCCTCTGCAAACGCGAGATCCGAGCTAGATTCTGATTACAACATTGAACCTACGCGCTGCCTCGGCAAACGCGAGATTTTATTAGTATTAGGCTTATTGAGCAAAGCAGAGGCTTTAAATGACGATGCTGGACCAGGTGAAAAAATAGCATTTTTCTATTTTTTATTTCTGTTCAGCCTGGGGCATCATATCATAACCGTAATCTTTCAACCCTCTAACCTTGAATAAATATTTAACACGAGGGCTGAAAGTATTAATAAATACGGTTTATTCCACAATTTAAATACTCAGTGTGTAAATCAGGGAAAAAAGGGGAGCCTCGTGGTGGAGATAATGTGATAGATATAAGAAAATGCTCGTCAAGTTAAGACGAGCGTCCCTCTTTCTCAGCTGGCAATTAAATATTTAATTTACTAACAGCACGGGACAAAACCTCCACCAGTTCATCATATACTGGAAAAATAGATGGTGAATCTAATTCAACAGTGTGTGTGCTTGCTTTCACTTTCAATATTCTCAAACACAAACCTCCTCGGAGGAAGAATATGAAGGAAAAAAGGGGCTCTCTCTCCCCGAGCGGAAGAAACCGCAGAGCGTGCTTCCAACACCGGGGAGATAGAGCTGGATCTTCCGGGTAAGGAAGGAAAAAAGGCCAACGGACCCGTTTCAAACCCCTCCAAAAGATCCTTCTGCGATCCCCAGGAATGCATTCTCCGCGCTGCCTTGGCAAACGCGGGTCCTGAGAATCGCGAGCCTGTCACTATCATACAGAGTGACAGGCGAGAGCAGAGCATGCTATTTCACAGAGTTGGAACTCAGCCCCCACCTTTTTTTCTTTCAAGGGCTGAGAAACATGCTCTACTCCAACAAATGAAACAAAACTCGTGTGTGTCCCCACCCGTTTAAATAAACGCGGGCAGGGAGGAACACACTGTTTGTACATTTGTTTCGCCATAACGTTTCCATACAATATTGCAACAGACAACAATAACTAGACAGAGACAGTTTTTGACACAGATCGCTTGCTGAGGCAACAGAAGCTAAATGCCGGCGAGCAGCGGAAGTGCTCTTATCCTTTCCTGGTTCATGACGTCACCCGCCCGTGACGCTCATTCTCTCATTTCCATTGGACTAGTTGGCATAGATGCTTCAGACGCAATCACGCAAGGGGCGTTCCCACCGTGTCAGCTGACGCATCTCGAAGTTCCCTTTTTCGATAAAGGGAACAAGAATGTTTCATATTTTTAAAATAAAATAAAAAAGAAGGGTTGTGTTTTAATATTTCATGTTGTTATAAATATGCAGTGAAGATAATTTATGTACGTTGCCTGAACTACAATTGTTTGGCCATTTAGGCTAAGGCCATGTCCACACAGACACGGGTATTTTTATAACCAGAGTTTTTCCTCCAGCGTTTTTTAAAAAAATCCCGTCCACATGAAAACGCAAAAACACGCTATCAAGCGCGGTCAAGAGCATGCCACGCCAGCAGGCGGCGAAATAACCCTAACCCTAAAGCCACGTTGGCCAATCAGAAGCCTAACAAAAAGTTATTACCGGTTCCGGTAGGCGCAAATCTGACGTCAAACACAGCGGATAACGGCGCACGCTCTGACGTCGCAAGGCAAAAACCCCGGTTTCACTGTCTACACGACAACACGTAACCGGCGTTTCTGAAAATACTCACCCTCAGCAGGGGTTTTCAAAAATGTTCGGTTTCAGTGCGTTTTCATGTGGACGAACGGCCGAACCGCGTTAAAAAAGTCCCGGTTTTAAAAATACCCGTGTCCGTGTGGACGGGGCCTAATATGTTTAAGATTTTTTATTTATTTTTTTTATGAAAAGAGGCAGAGTGGTGTTTTCTAAAATATTTCGTTTTATTGTTGACGAAAAGAGGCAGAGTTGTAGCATATTTCGTTTGATTATTGCCTAAAATATAAAATTTCGTATGCTATTTCATCACTCAATTCACTTCTGAGAACATTTGATGTGAGAAATCAACTGTGACGATTTCAAATATTGGCATTTTTACGAAATGGCGAGTCTGTATGAGGGTATTGCGCAATACCCGCAAGAACATATCGTCTCTAAACTGTCAGCAGCAGTCTGTGTGCTCGTCACCTTGCAAGTTCATTCTTCCAAGAACAACTAGCAAGAGCGTTCTCCCCAAGAACACAAGTCCGTTCTTTGCATTCTTGGTTTTGAGAAACACCCTTTGTTTGACCAAGGAGGTCAGCCATGATAATTTATTCATCTTCTTCTTCTGTTTCTGTTTCTTGGCAAATGACTATTTTGTAGTATACCGCCACCAACTGTACAGAAGTGTGTAATACCATGAACGTCTTAGAGTCTAGGATTCTATTAATCAATAAAAATAAATAAATAAATAAAAACCAAGGGCAATTATACTATTTCCATTAAAGGTGCATAACGCAGGTCTCTGAGTTTTTGCAGAACTACACCCCCTCTGGCGACAAGCGAAACTGCAACCAGAGGTGTGCACGCTCATGGAGCACACGCACACGCACGCTTGCACGAGCACGAGCTGTTCATAACCAAAGGAGCATCAGCCGCACAAATCTTTTGTTTACAGTCATAATGTCTTCAGAGGTTATAAAGTTATAAATCTGCAAGTCATTTTACATATATGAAAGGAAAGGCATTTGAGTAAATTACACACTTATGTGTGAGGGGAAAACGGGGGTAGAAGAAAACTTCCATCTATCTCCATGTTGAACTGTTTTATGCGTTTACTGTATCCACTTATGATTGTATTATTATGGAAACACGTTCATGAACAATTAAGTTATTAATTTGTAAAAGCTTAAAATAATAATCATACCATACACAGTTGGTCAACAAAGTACACTCAAATGTCTCAAGGTAATAAACAATCAAATGGCACTATATCCGCTTTCATAACAAGTAGTTATAGGAACTTAGTTATAGGAACTTTCCACTTCTAAACAGTTCTAAGAACTACTCTCCCCCAAACTCGGTTTTGCTGTTTGCGGTCGCACTGGCCAGTGGCCAGAACCGAGGAGTAAGGGAGTGACGCGAGCACGGCGGCGGCGGCGGTGGCGCCACATACAACAACAACAAACCAGCATGGAGGAGCCGAGGAGGCTATCGCAATGTTCCCGTTCTGCCTACCGGGACCTTAATAACGGAGTACGAACGGCGGCGTTTAAAGACTATGGTGGAAAGTCTAAAGTAATATGATGGAAGAAGATAGAAGAGCAGAGCGCAGGCAAAGGACGTTAGCAAAGAACACAGAGGCTACCGGTAGGCTATACACAAAAACATAGTTAGCATCTTTTATGGGACATGTTTTATGTTTCATGTTGTACTATTCTTCCGAAGACAATTCCTAGTTTATGAACCTGTTCACTGACAATGGTAACGTTAGTCAAATCAATTCTGATTGTACATTTAAATAGCTTAGGCTAAAGCATTACACATTTTACGTATCGTCATTTGTTGTCATAGATTTGCCGCATCAGACATTAGAGACTGGGGTATATCTTACCGTTTTATCAAGAAAACAGCCAACTGTGGATCTAGTTTGAGCCCTAGAGCACACCGGAGATCTATCCATTTGTTGAAAGCCTTCCCGATGCTGACTCTCGTCTCGTCTTATTCCGACGCCTGACTCCAATTTGGCCCTTTTGGTCAATAACTAGACAAAAGTTTTCTTTTCTTTGTCTTACGTGGAGTTTGCGTTGGGGTTTGGAATGAACTACAAGCCGGTCTCTTTGAATCCATCTTCTACTTTTGTCGAAAGTTGACTAAAGTTTTGTCGCTCGAGTTGTCTTCGCTGATACGGAGAATTGCGGCTAACAATAACAAACCCCCGAGGCATCGCCTGGTGAGCGTGAACGCGCATGACGTCACGCCCAGTCTCAGATTCGAGCCCGAATCCCTCTTATTTATTTTACTGTACAGCACTATAGAGGCAATCTCAGTGATCAGAGAAGGGCTCATTCAGCCCATCAGGCAATTGTTTACGCATGTATGGGTTAAAAAACGGGTATTTTTAACATGAAATGTTGCGCAATGCACCTTTAAACCACTATTATTAAGATAAATAAATAAAGCTTTAAGTCTTCCCCTTGTCATGACCTTTTCTTCCAGAATTTCATGAATAGAGTTCTACCCTTCAATTTCCTGCCAGATTATTCTAATATCATTATATTTCTCACAAGTAAAAAGTATGATTAACATCTTCTCTGTCTTGGAACATAAACCATTACCCTTTCCTACTATTATGTAAAGTGGAGTTTAGTCCTGTATGTCCTAGTCTAAGTCTGGTATACCACTTCTTCCCTTCTGTTTAGATTCAGTAAATTAACCCTTTTCCATGCACATTCTTCTGAGATTTATGGTAGTCTCTTGCGTTCAATTCTGCCTCCCATTCCCTTTCCCATTTTTTAACAATTACTGATTTGATTATGGATTTGGCTTCACCCTTACCTATTGGAACATTAATTCCTATATATTTGTTTTCCAACATCTTTTTTTGTAATACTATCCGCCTCCTCATTACCTTTAATGTCTATATGAGCTGGAACCCAACAAAACTGAATACTGATTCCAAGGTTCTTGAGTTGTAGTAACAAATATTTAATTTAAATAATCAAATCTACCCTTGAAGAGTGACCTATATCTAGACTATGTAAAGCTGCCATTGAATATGTACAGATTACATTTCTCAATGTCTTAACCTTTTCAATACACCTAAGAGCTGTTATTAACCCAGACATTTCAATAGAGTATACAGATAAAAAATAGTCTATGCCCCTCTCTTTTGTTAAATTCTGGGACATATATCCCAATACCACAATGCCAATTTTGTAGATATTTTGATCCATCTGTATATATTTGAACATATCCATAGAATGATGTTTTTAAATATTCCTGGCAATATGCTGCAAAACTGTATTGTTCTGCTACTGTTAATGTTCCAACCAAACCCTTTTGATTCTGTGTGATACTCCCTGCAATCATTAAGATCTGAAATTGCTGGATTATTGATAATTCCCATCAGCCTTACCCAATATATTAGAGACAACTTATTATATCTTAGATTAAGTGAATATTCTTCAGATTCTACTAATAACGCACTTGTGGGTGTTGTTTTAATAGCTCCTAAAGCAATTCTTATAGCTTTGAATTGAACCCTCTCAAGTTTCTTTAAGGAAGTTTTAGCTGAGCTATAAACTACATATCCATAGTCTATGGACATCTTATTAAGGCTGTATAAATGTACATCAAAGACTTTTTATCTGCTCCCCAACACTGTCCAGTGACCATCCTCATTAGATTTCATAGACAGTATAAGAAGTGGACAGAGCCATCTCATTGGAACTCAGTTGAGACAGTTGAAGCCCATTTTTAGCGATTTTTGAGCACTTCCGTTCCTGACGCGCAGACTCAAACCCACTCAAACTAAGCTTGATGACGTGAGCAACCTGTCTGACAGACGTAAATCTTCTAGTAGCTGTGCGTGAAAATTGCCAATGTTAATCTTTCAGAGACGGGGAACTTGAGCAAAGAGTTCTCATACCGAATTATTTCCAATTCCCCAAAAACGTTCCCCAAACGTCCTTTTATGGACTCATTATCTATGGGCTTCTCCCTTGACGGGACTTCACCCCGATTGCCTGCGAGCTTCTCCTCCTGTCTGTACGGTAGTTTCTGTACAGCGCAACAGAGAGTCGAGTGGTTATGACGCAATCGTTAGCCTATTTTTACAAAAACTGTTTCTACAGGGCCATAATGTAACATAGAAGGTAATGGAGCCCTTTATACATTGTCGTGTTTCTTATAAATAATGGACAAATGGAGTCTTTAAACGCCTCAGATGTAAAGTTATTCACTGTCAAAGTGACGCCAAAATGAATGGGAGTTAATGGAAATGCTAACGCAAGTGAAGTTCTGCTACAAGATGGCGGCACCCGGCCGGCTTCAACTTCCGGTCGATGGATTACCCCCTTGTTAGATTTAGAACTAATAATTTATTCTACTGCTCACCTGTCTCTTTATCTAAGCACCTATGTCTCACTAATACCCCTAGTGGTGAGGAGTGTAATGACAGTTTAAAAAAAAACTAAGTAACTGACAGGTCTGTTACAGAGTGACTTCCATCAGTGCATACTTGTGAAGAATGTTGATTGAGTGACATTTTAGTCACATTAATGAGTTATACTGAGTTTGCATTGCAACATATCAGATCTGTATCCGATTCAGGACTACATATGGAAGTGGACCAAATCAGAAACGAAAAGATCAGATTCCATGTTTGTGCTGTTCACAAAAAAACAAAACCGAGTTGAATAAGAGCAAAAAAATAATAATAATAATTCAAATTTGAGCCACTTGCCTGCAGTCTGAACGTAACCTAAGACACTGAAAGTAAATAACCATTTGTACAACCACACACTCAGTTAATTAATTTCAATGTTTATTTACAGTAGCTGGGTGAGAATAAACAGAAAGATACCCCAGTAATGTTTGTTCATCATCACAGATGACACATCAGTGCCTTAGAGTCCAAATGAGGTCAGTGCACTGAAGTCCAGTGACCCATCTGCACATGCACATGCTGTGAACCACAACAGGCTGCTTAGGAAAGTGAATGTTGAATGCTGTTTCAAACATCATCCATTCTTTCAAAAATACTAAAAGAACTGTTGATGGAATCCTTAAGAAATCGTTATGTGGAACGAGAAAAAGAATGGTTGCATTCCGATTCCTATTGCTACTGACAGAGTGCTAATTAAGGGGTATTTGGGGGGTCTGTCCTCCTAATCATGGCTTAAACACCCCCAAAAGAGTTCAAACAAAAGATTGGGGAGGTTCTTAAAGAGTATATTTTCTATTTACATTTAAATGTGTTTAACTGTACATTTAAATGTACAAATTCACACTTCTACTGTGATTTCTTATTTTTCCAATTATAAAATTACAAAGTGTGTGCTAACTTCTAATCCATGAATTTGAGAAGCTACTTTAATATGTTCGGTATAGAGGAAACTCGTAGAAAAACAGGTCATAGAAAAACAGAAATGGACCCAAGTGTATTCAAGGGTCTCTTTATAAACTCTTGACCTTCTGACTCCTGTGTGATGTTTGTCATCCTGTGGTCAGCTGTGTGAGAGTAAGGTCACTCCAGCGGTCATTGACTGTTTGTACTAGAGCAGGAAGTGAGGTCAGATTGCGCCTGTTCGCATAAACTCAATAATGTCAATATATTCTAAAGAGTTAAAGTCTGGCGTACAGAGCTACAGAGCATATTTCCCTCTGTAGCTGAATTACACTATTGACTGAAAATAGTGTGCAGGTTTTGAGTACAAATGCTGATTGATTGTCACAATAAATCAAATGCTGCATGCGTCCATATACACATTATCAAAGCCTGATGTGAACCTAGAAGCAGATCACGTCATTTAAAAAAAGCATCATTCATGCCACACAAAAATAAAATAGACCACTTGGCATTACTCAAATGCAAGAAACTAAGTGTCTGAATCATGTAGCTTTAATGGTCAAGTTATCAAAAAAAATGCATAATCTGTGAAGCGTATAGGTTATTTATATATTTATTTTTACCCTTTTTAATTTTATTTGTACTATTTTTAATTTTATTTTTACTATTTTTCATTTTATGTATGGAAGCCATCCTCCTTATCGTAAAATGGTATTAATTACAATATAATTTAAAAAAATAATTAAAATAAAAAATAAATGTAATGAAAAATGTATACTTATATTGTTCGTGTTATTTTGTGGAAATCAATTGTCATTAATATTTTTTCAAAATTTTTAATGAAGTTGGCCACACATTTGTTGTATTAACTATATTTAATCTTTATAGTTCAGCTCCTGACCCATGTTCTCAATGTTGATTCAATCCAACAGCACTTTATCGTAACAACACAGCTGACTGTTATCGGATGATTAGCCTAACTGTTCTCGTCATGTTTACAGTAAAGGAACCTTCTCTCTCACGTTTGTTCTACAGTTCAACCTCTGTATTGGTAACATGAAGATTCTGTGTAATAAACACAAGACGAGAAAGACAATAGTGAGATTTATTTTTCAGTCCACTTCTATGTTTTTTTCATGTTTATCTTATCAGCCGAGGGAGGATTTGTGAGCACTCAGACAGCTTGTAGCTATGTGTGATGAGGAGGAGTCTCTATCCCCTGGACATTTGATGTTGAATTGTCTTCAACCCAGCATGCAGTGGCAAAGTCAAACGCTTTATCTCCTGACAAAACCACCCCCTATACCTACTGGTTGACCCCTACCCTCCTTCTGCCCGGGGTACTGACCTTCTGACCCAGCACTTTAGCCAATCAGACCTCAAATGACACACGAAACTCTCATCTGTAATTGGAAAAGGACTTTAATTAAATTACATTTTAAAATAGGTAATAACATCCTGTTCTTTCAGTAATTTTGGCATATTAGTGCCAAAAGCTTGCTGAGAGATTAGCAGTGATTTCAAAATGGGAAAATAAAATTAATTTTTCCAAAGTTGCAATTCATTGCACCTGCTCCCCTGTTTAATATAAAAATACGCAGAAATGATAACTGCTTACCAAATGTGGTCGAATAATAAGCACGCTAATCAATTATACCAAAATTCAACTGTTGGTGTAAACATGAAAACGCAAAAAACACGCTATCAAGCGCGGTCAAGAGTATGCCACGCCAGCAGGCGGCGATATAACCCTAACCGTAAAGCCACGTTGGCCAATCAGAAGCCTAACAAAAAGTTATTACCGGTTCCAGTAGGCGCAAATCTGACGTCAAACACAGCGGATAACGGCGCACACTCTGACGTCGCAAGGCGAAAACCCCGGTTTCACTGTCTACACGACAACACGTAACCGGCGTTTCTGAAAATCCTCACCCTCAGCAGGGGTTTTCAAAAATGTTCGGTTTCAGTGCGTTTCCGTGTGGACGAACGGCCGAACCGCGTAGAAAAAGTCACGGTTATAAAAAAAACCTGTGTCCGTGGACAGGGCCTACAACCAAATGTAAATAGACCCCTTTCCATTTCTGGTTGCGCAGTAATATCAACAAGCACTGAGTCCTCCATCAGACATCAATGGAATTTTACAAAATGGCAAAAAAAAAACAACAGAAACTGTATTTCGCTACGCTACTTGTTTTTAATCATCAACGAACACCACTAACCACTCGGTGAGTTGCACAGTTTTGAAAACTAACGTTAAGGGTTGTTTTAAGGACATGTTTGAGTATGCTCGTAGACAGCCACTCTGAAGCGGTCAGAGGTGATTCTAAAATAGTCAAAAAGTCGAGACAGGACTCATTGTCAAAATTTCGAAGTCCACCACTCTAGTTCATCCAAAACAAACTGGAAAATAGACTCAAAGTGCTAAATACCGGAATTATCCTTTAATTGTTTCCTAGTATGTGCAGTTTGTTTGTATAGTAACTGATTACTTCAACTGCGTTTAACTTAGCTCCATTTGTTTACCTGTGTAAAAATAGTCATCAGTTTACTTTGTTCAGTTGTCCGTGTTGTAAATGTTATCGTGGTTGTGCTGATGCTAATGTTTATGATATTTTGCGTTTTCCTAGTTTTGATTTATGATTAAAGACTGTCTTTTGAATTCTACTCATTCGTCATGCGATAACAGCCACTTATGGGACCCATATAGTATAATACACACACACACACACAAAATATTTTTGAATGCCTATGTAATTTTAGAGGGGAAAAATCAGCAGATGATGGCTTACAATTGTATTAGGTTTTTTTTTTTTGTTTTTTTTTTTTTGTTTTTTTGACTTGTGGAGCTATGTGAAGTAAAATTATCCATTCACTTTGTATGGATAAGAGCAGCTAAGACATTATGCAAAATATCTCCTTTGCACAAAAATCACACAGGTTTGGAATGGCATAAATCGTCTCTGGTTACTTACGTAACCTATGTTCTCTGAATAGGGAACGAGACGCTGCGGAAAGCGCAGTGGGATATTCTCTGAATGTGCCGATTGTCTGAAGCCTTATAGAATCACGCCAATTCATTGGCTGATGGCGTCCGCGCAATATGGCTCCGCCCCGACGCTCTTACGTCGCATCATACGTATTCGCGCGCGCGCCATCTGCTCCTCAGATTTCTCTGCCGAAAAGAAACTGTCAGCAGCGCGAGGAGCTTGGCCGCTAACGCAGCGTCTCGTTCCCTATTCAGAGAACATAGGTTACGTAAGTAACCAGAGACGTTCTCTTTCATAGGTTCTCTCAACGCTGCGGAAAGCGCAGTGGGAACGGACTACCAAACTCGCCAAGCTAGAGCGCTTTTATGACTGGTAGATAAAAGAGACAACGACCGAAACGAGTTCAAACAGAAAGAACCTGGGAACCCGGGGTCATGTCAAGATCCAAGCTATAGAACCTTACAAAAGTATGCGGAGAGGACCAGCCTGCCGCAACACAAATATCCTCCAAAAGTGCTCCTCTGAAAAGAGCTTGAGAAGATGCTACACTTCTGGTGGAATGTGCTCTAATGTTAAGAGGTGAAGGCAAGCCACGCACCCCATAAGCCAACGAGATAGCCTCTGTGACCCAGTGAGAAATCCTCTGCTTCGATGCAGCAAGCCCACGGCGGCTAGCACCGAAACAAACCAGAAGCTGGTTAGATTTCCTCCAACCGCCTGAGCGGTCTACATATATCTTAAGAGAACGAACTGGGCAGAGCAAGTTAAGCTCCCTATCTTCCTCAGATGAAAATGGAGGAGGGTGGAAAGCATTAAGGTTAACTACCTGAGAGCGGAAACTTGAGGAAAGAACCTTGGGGACATACCCTGGTCTCGGCCTCAAGGAAACTTTGACCAGGCCAGGGGCAAAGTCCAAGCAGGACTCGCTAACAGAAAGAGCTTGTAAGTCTCCCACCCGCTTTAACGAGGACAAAGCTAACAAAAGAGAAACCTTAAGAGTCAGAATCCTATCCGGAGCTGACTCCAAGGGCTCAAAGGGGGCTTTCGTCAAACCCTCTAGGACAACAGAAAGATCCCATGAGGGGACTCTAGGGGAGCGAGCCGGTTTCAGGCGCTTCACCCCACGCATAAAGGCAGAAACTAACCTTAACTTGCCTAGGGGAATCTCATCCGATTCCCTATGCGCTGCAATAGCCGCGACATAAACCCTGAGAGTGGTAGCGGCTGCTCCAGCCGCAAACTTCTCCTGCAGGAATTCCAGTACTGAACCAGCAGGGCAGTTAACTGGGCTCTTATCATGTGCTAAACACCAAGTCTCAAAAACCTTCCATTTGGAAGAATATAATCTCCTTGTAGAAGGAGCTCTAGCACTCGCAATAGTCTCCTGAACGTCAGTTGGGAGACCGGAGCTTAATGCTAACGGCCTCTGATCGGCCAAACATACAGCTTCCACATGTCTGGGCGAGGATGCCATATCCTGCCCTGTAGCTGGGACAGCAGATCTTCCCTGACCGGGATCCTCCAGGGGGGAGACTCCAGTAGAGGAACTAGCTCCGAAAACCATGGCTGAGATGGCCAGAACGGAGCTACCAGGAGGAGGCGGACTCCGCTCTCTCTCACTCTGGCCAAGACCGCCGGGATCAGTTTGATGGGCGGGAAGGCATAGAGTTTCTGCGTTGGCCAAGGGTAAGCGAACGCATCTATCCCCAATGGGGCCGGGGGACTCAGGGAGAACCAAAGAGGGCATTGGGATGACTCTTGAGATGCAAAGAGGTCCACCTCCGCCTCTCCAAAAACCTTCCAGATTAGAGCCATCGTCTGGCGGTTCAACATCCATTCTCCTGATCGGAGTTTCTGTCTCGACAGAAAATCTGCTGCGAGGTTCAGAACCCCTGGGACATGAACCGCTCTTAGAGATAGGAATCTGCTCTGAGACCACAGGAGAAGGTGACGCGCATGCCTGTCTAGGGTGCGCGACCGAGAACCTCCCTGCCGGTTCACATGAGACACCACTGCCATATTGTCCGTTCTGACAATGACATGGTGACCCTCCAGAAGAGGGAGGAAATGAAGCAGAGCCAGAAAAACGGCCCTTAACTCCAGGCAGTTTATGTGCCAGGAGAGAGCCTCTCCGGTCCAGACCCCACACGCTGGTCTGCCCTCGAAAACCGCTCCCCAGCCGGTGAGAGAGGCATCCGTCGTAATCATCTGGCGACGAGATACCGCACCCATGCTGACCCCTTTCCGAAGAAAAAGAGGGTCCCGCCAAACTGACAGGGCTCGAAAGCAACTGCGCGATACCTTCAGTAGGCGAAGGGTTGACCCGGAGGGTCGAACCCCTGAGAGTTTCACCCACCACATGAAGGGTCTCATGTGGAGTAGGCCCAGCGGTAGCACGGAGGAGGCCGCAGCCATAAGGCCCAGCATCCTGCGGCAGGTGCCCACAGACACATGATGGCCTAGTGAAAAACGAGCCAAGCATGTCGTCAAGCTGGAAATCCGTGCAGGGGCCAAACGGGCCTGCATGAGAACGGAATCCATGTTCACCCCCAAGAAAACGGTGCTTTGAGCCGGAGCAAGAACACTCTTCTCCGAGTTCAACCTCAAACCGAGAGACTGGATATGACTCAGAACGACGTCTCTGTGGTGGGCCACTAGCTCCCTGGATTGGGCTAAAATGAGCCAATCGTCCAGGTAATTTAGAACACGGATGCCCTGGAGCCGCAATGGGGCCAGAGCTGCATCCATGCACTTTGTGAATGTCCTTGGAGCTAGAGATAGGCCGAAGGGAAGGACCCTGTACTGGAACGCCCTTTCTCCAACGGCGAACCTGAGGAATTGCCTGTGTCGCTGTACAACCTGGATGTGAAAATAAGCATCCTTTAGGTCTATCGTCACGAACCAATCCCCTGGCCGAATCTGAGATATGATAGCTTTCAGCGTCAACATCTTGAATTTCCCTTTGTAAAGGGCGAAGTTCAGCCGGCGGAGGTCCAGTATGGGACGCAAACCGCCGCCCTTCTTCGGGACCAGGAAGTAACGGCTGTAAAAGCCCCGCTCGGTTTCCCCTGGAGTAATCTCCTCTATTGCTCCTTTGAGAAGGAGGGAAGAGATTTCCTGCTGCAGTACAGAAGCCTGAGCGGCGCTGTCTACTACAGTAGGAAACACCCCGTTGAAACAGGGGGGATTGCGGCAAAACTGAAGAGTGTAGCCGAACCGAATTGTGCGAAGAACCCAGGACGATACCCCTGGTAAGCGTTCCCACTCTGGAAGGAAATGTGATAGAGGAGGAGGGATGTTGTAATGCAGACGACATACCTGAGTAAGGGTGCCGTGTTGACGCTCCTGGGGTAAAGAGGTTGACTGTGCAGGAGGGCCATCGGCGTCCTGGCACGTGATGGGAGGCATCGTCATGGTGACCAGGTCCGCCTGCTTCGGAGGAAAACGGAAAGTGCCTCCGAGGATGCGGCCGGTAGTTATAGAGAGCGTGGGGGGTGAGGGGAGAAAGCCGAAAGCGTCTCCTTCCTCCCGCACCAGACTGAGTAGAGAAGGTGAAATATGGCCTGCACTTCGAGACACTCTGAGTGGCGAAGGTGACAGGGCAAGGAAAGGAGAGCTGGGAGGTGGGCAGAAACGCTTGCGCGGTCTGACCCAACCCTGAGGAACCAGAGGAGCTCTCCTTTTTCTGACCGGAGGGTCAGGAACGGCTCTGCGCCGCCGGAGCAGTCGGTTTGTCGGACCGCTTCAACTGGAGGCGCTTGTGAGGCCGTTGACGGGGAAACGGGCGACCGCGGGCTCCCCAAACCGTGGCAGGTGGGGGATGCCCTGGTTCGCTTCTTCTGGAAGAGAACTCCGGTCTATGAGAGGGACGTTCTCTGGGTCGCACCGGGGGGGGGGCAGAAGGTTCCCTAGCCCTCCTGGGCATGAACTGTCTGAACGCGGCCGATTGGGATTTGGAGGAGCGGAATTTCTCAACCACTGTGTTGACCGCCTCACCAAACAACCCTGTTTGAGAAATGGGGGCGTCCAAGAGGAAAACCTTCTCTTTATCACGGATCTCCGTGAGATTAAGCCACAAGTGGCGCTCCACCGCAACAGAACCAGCCATAGAGCGACCTATAGCACGTGCGGTATGCTTGGTGGCTCTTAAGGCTAAATCCGTAGCCTTACGAAGCTCCTTGACCGCTTCAGGGGTCACACCGTCACCCTCGTCCATTTCCTTCAGGACGTCCGCCTGGTAGGCCTGAAGAATGGCCATAGTGTGCAGGGTCATGCCTGCCTGCCCAGCCGCCATGTAGGATTTCCCAATCAGAGAGGAAGTAGTCCTACATGCTTTAGAAGGGAGAAGGGGGCGCGACTTCCAGGACGGCGCAGACGACGGAGCAAGATGGTCGGCTAAAGTTTCCTCAATCGCCGGAATGGCGGAATAGCCCTGTTCCACAGAACCTACCAGGTTGGTGAAATCAGCAGCAGCCGCATTAGTGAGGCGCGAAGAGAAAGGCTGCTTCCAGGATCTGGAGATCTCATGATGCAGATCACTGAAAAATGGCAGCTTCCTCCGTTGAGGCCTAGAATTAGGGCCACTGAGAAGCCTTTCGTCGAGTTTCGACGACTGAGACTCACGTGGCTCGTCGGGCCAATCAATAGTGAGCTTCTCCGTAGCGCGCGAAAGCACGTCAACGAGCTCCGCGTAGGCCGCAGTAGGCCGCGCTTCCTGGCCGCTCGGCGGAATAACCTCGTCGGCGAGAGTAGGCCCGAAATCCTCGGAGTCGGAAGCCTCGGTAAAAAGTATATCCTCCAGCCCGAAAGAAACCGCGTCGCGTGCTCCCGGGCTGGGGCGCAAATAATCGTGTGAAAATTCGACTGGCATGTCTCGCGCGTGCCGAGGGGAGGGAGGGAGAGAAAGAGCGGGGCTCGTCTGCTCGAACTCCGCATCCTCAAGCTCTACATCCGAACCCCAGGTCGCGGATCCTCGAGAGGCCTCGGGAGCGCGACAGGGGGAGACGAATGATTCCCTCTCAAAGACCGCGGCCGCAATTTGAGGGTTTTGAGCAACAAATTTTCACAGAATTTGCATTTAGACGATCCTATAACTGCCTCACGCGCATGTGAAAAACCCAAACATTTAACGCACTTACTGTGTGGGTCGTCGTTAGCGATGTAACGAGCACATGGCGGAGTACAGCGTCTGTAATCCATGGCAGCTTCACCGTAAGGAGAAACAGAGTTCCGCTTGAACAGTCGCAGAAGCGCCGAGAATAATCCAAATGTAATTGTAGCTCAGAAAAATCACGAGCGAAGGGCAAACGTGACCGCTTCGTTCTGAAGGCAGAGAAATCTGAGGAGCAGATGGCGCGCGCGCGAATACGTATGATGCGACGTAAGAGCGTCGGGGCGGAGCCATATTGCGCGGACGCCATCAGCCAATGAATTGGCGTGATTCTATAAGGCTTCAGACAATCGGCACATTCAGAGAATATCCCACTGCGCTTTCCGCAGCGTTGAGAGAACCTATGAAAGAGAACTAAATGATGACAGAATATTTTATTTTTTTGTGTGATCTTTGCCCATGATATGAATCCTATGTAAATCGTTGGGGAAAACATACTTAATATGTTTCTGTGGATTAAAGTGTTCTTTATTGGTAAATTACCACTGCATTTTCTTTAAGTATCATTGACTCATCGTCGAAGTGGTGGATTGTGGGTAAATGTGAGCGAGTTTGATTGATCACTGTCCTGGTGGTATTTTAAAGTTGTTCCTCAGAGACCAGCTATGGGATTACTGCCCTGCAGCTGTGGAACTATCAAATCACCTACATGCAAACGCGCACACACACACACACACACACACACACACACACACACACACACACACACACACACACACACACACAGAATTTATGATAGTTACTTCTGACCTCTGCGCTGTCTTCTCTCAGCCTGAGGTGGCGGAAGTGCCATGCTTATTTACCCTGAGACAGATCACTCACGCTAACTGATGATGCATCATGTGTGTGTGTGTGTGTGTGTGTGTGTGTGTGTGTGTGTGTGTGTGTGTGTGTGTGTGTGTGTGTGTGTGTGTGTGTGTGTGTGTGTGTGTGTGTGTGTGTGTGTGTGTGTGTGTGTGTGTGTGTGTGTGTGTGTGTGTGTGTGTGTGTGTGTGTGTGTGTGTGTGTGCACCAGAGAGACTTTTAAAAAAAGAACAAGAGGAAGGCCAACTGGGTGGTCTACCACATCAATCTGATTGCAGCGCATTTTAACCTTTTCTACATTTAAACACAGACTAACAAATGAAGGCCATGACAGTTGCATCTCTCTTTATCTCTGAATGTCCTCTGAATGTAATAAAATGGTCTGGTGTCTCTTGACTTTTCGTGCTGATTCATTTGTGTAGGACAAAGTGACTCAGACTCTAGAATACAAAATATTTGCGGAGGAGGAAGGTCGGGTCAAGTGCGGATCATCGAAGCTCAGGTATGTCTTAGACTAAGTGAGCATAGCAGGCCTGCGAGTATTCAATGTGTATTTGGAAATAATGCGACTTGCTAACAATGATTCAATGAATCATCATAAGCTAAGGAGATGATATGGTTTATGATACCATTCCAACTTCTCTGTGATCAGCAGCACCCATTATGGGTACATAAAATCAAGCATAGAGCCATGCAATCTCTTTAGGCAAACATTTTCACAAGAATGGAGTGTGCCAAAGAGCTCCGTGATTTTTAGTGTGGCAATACCAGAGGACTTCAAAATGATTTACTGAGTCTGGGGTGGAAGAACAGCCTAAATTCATTACTATTTGTATGTTATTCTTACACAAAACTGAAACATCTAAAACATAAAAGCATTTGCATTTGTCAGCATTAAAAATGTGAAAATCTTTACAAATCATTCTAAATTATAAATAGCCTATATATTTTACAAATATATTACTTGTTATTCGTGTACAAATAACTCCATGTTTGCAAGTTCTTTAAAATTGTGGCTATTTTTATGCAGATTCCACAGTTTCCATATCTTCTCAATTATATTCAGTTAAGTTTGGTTTTCTGTTCTTGTGTGCATCTCTTGTCTGTGTATCTGTGTTGCTATGGTTTCTGATTTAATTGTATTATCCTGTTCACCTCGTTAATCTGTGTATTTATTTAAGTTCCTGTGTTTGAATCATCATTTGTCCAGTATCATCAGTGTTACGTTGTCGCTCGACTTTGCGTTTCTGCCTTTATCTAAGTTTGTTCTTTGAATCTTTACTATTTAGTATCTAATTAGTATCTTGATCTTTACTGTCAAGCTTTGGACTTCCATGAGTGTGACACATATACTAATTAATTTAAATATTCCAAAATTAATATTAATGGGAACGGTCTGAATCTTGTTAAATGATTGAAAATAGTATGCCCTTTAATCTGAGTTAATTAAAAGATTAAAGCTAATTGTGATGCCATTAATTCAATCTGCTTTGCCCTTTCTTATCAATATTTATGTTCAATAAAACAAGGGGGAAAATTCCTAAAGCAAACAATAATCCTCATGTGAGGGTGAAGTGCTTTGAAACCCCCAGACCCTCCTTGTATGCAAACATTTGTGGAATTACTGAAGTAAATAAAATACAAAAAAGACTTAAGATTTTCCTGTCACCCATGTCAATACACTCTTATAAGACTTCATTTTTGAACTGAATGGTATATAAATAATAATAAAAAAAACAATCATTCAGATTTTATGTTTTTGAAAGAAATATCATGCTTGCCAAGGTTGCATATATTTGGAAATAAAATACACAGTAACATTCTGAAATATTGTTACAATTTAAAATAGATATTATCTATTTTAATACATTTCAAAATGTAATTTATTCTTGTGGTGGAAAAGCTGAATTTTCAGCAGCCATTACAGTTTTCTGTCATCACATTTTCTTCAGGATTATTTGATAAAAAATTTAAAACAATTTAAAAGTCTTTTGTTTTAATTAATGTAAATTGATGAACAAATAGAGTACAAACTGTCTAAAATGTAAGTTACACAATACTAACTTCTTGTTTATTAAACTTTGTAAATGTATAAAAGCAGTATCACATTTGCTGGAGTGCTGTACTGTTGAATATATGTTATTGCATGCAGTACAACAGTACTCTTGTTCGTGTGATACCACTTAATTGCCCCAAAAATGTATCAGTAATCTGTAAAAAAAAAAAAAAAAAAAAAAAAAACTGTATATGCCAGTTAGAGTTGATGAGACAGGACAAGGCTGCATCCGAAATATACTGGTATTTCTCAATTATTGTTCAATGCCAGGCAAAGTTAGCGCATACGTCTCTTTGACAGTGCAATTGGTTGGAGGTGCTGGCAGCCAATTCCAATTGTAATCTCTGGGACTAGACTGGAGGAAAGACCAGTTCTGAGAAGGCGGTAGTTTTAATTCCAGATTGTTATCAGTTCTGCTGGAACTGGATCATAATAGCCTGCTTTCTCTCACACACAGAAGACAAAGTGGCCTGAACGTTTAGGGGACGTAATCTAGATTGACCTTGCCCTGTAAATGGATGACCGGCAACAGCGCCAAATGAAGCTGTTTGTAGACGATAGGCCCAGGATGACTGGTCCATTTAGTATAGCAGTACAAAGCTTCATATCTATGTTTGATTTATTAGCTTCTTCATTTGTCTTCATGGGGTCAATTGCAATTATTGAAGACAAGACTACAGCAACCTTAATCATTTTCTTGCCCCTGATATGCTGCACACACTGTATGTCAATGATAGAATATTCTGATCCTCAGATGGCACATATCATTACAATCCATTTATATTGTACACAAAACTGGAAGGCATTTTCACGATCTGGCAAACTGTGATCTGATTGGCTGGCACTTGTTTATTACATTATATATTTTGATATATATTTAGTGATTTTATATGTTGTGTTATACTGTATGTCCAAATTATTATGCAAGTGACATTCCAGGAGGATTTTAGTTCAATAAACAATCAGATATAAGTTTTTCAAAGAAAGTGTTTGTTTGTTTTATTTCTCATATCTTTTTAGATAACTGGTGTCAATCTCAGACAGGTTTGTTAAATAGTTTGCCAGTCTTCTTATGTAAATGGAAAACCTACTTAAAGAGGTTGTTCCGCATTAAGCAAGTTCTCATGCAATATGGGGAGGAAGAAAGATCTTTCTGAAGATAAAATTAAAGCATGAAATGGTGCCATATCTTACAAAAGGCATGAAAACAACATATATTTTGCAAAAACTGATGAAGATTATAGAACAGATTTGAGAGTGATTTAAAAACAGATGAACCCAGTTAAATAAAGGCTCTGTAACACTTTATTTTGATGGTCCCTTGAAATATTCTGTTGCAACTTCATCAACTAACTCTCATTAGAGGATTAGTATAATCTCCATAATATCTGCTAAATATTTATTGTGATGCTCCCCAACAGACTTTATACTGACTATAAGTAACTTTGCAAGTAAATGTCAACTTATTCTAACCCTATCCCTACCAGTCTACTAATACATGAGGCACAAGACATGTAGGTGCAACGTTACTTATAGTTACCAAAATGTTTGAAAGGAACTATCAGAATAAAGTGATAACAAAGTTTCAGTCAAAGAAATGAATTGCATTAAAGGAGCAGCTAGAAAAAAAGCCACAGTTGAGCAGCAAACAGGAATTTGAAGCCGTTGGTGTCTCTGGAGTCCCAAGAACCTCTCCATGCAGGCTGGCAGTTGAGCATAAAGTTGCATTTCAGCCACACCTAACCAAAGCTCAAACAGAGAAACGTTTACAGTAGGTTTAGAAATACACAAAGACTATGTGCTCTAAATCACTCACAAATCTTTTGACAGTTATTATCTTTATTCAGATTTTGCAAAATATTAGTTGTTTTTATGCCTTTTGCAAGACATCGCACCATTGCATGCTTTTCATCTTCAGAAGGATCTTTCTTCCTCTCTATATTGCATGAGAACTGTCTCTTGCTTAATAATATGGAACAACCTCTTTAGGTTTTCCATTTCCCTAAGAAGACCTGGCAAACTATTTAACAAAGCTGTCTTTGATACAAGATTGATACCAGTTATCTAAAAAAGATATGAGAAATAAAACAAACTAACACTTTCCTTGAAAGTAAAAAACTAAGATTTTAATGTTTATTGGATTAAAATCCTACTGAAATGTACCTTGCATAATACTTTGGAACACAGTATACAGTGTATCCAGTCTAAAAAAATGCTGGGTTGTTTCAATTGGGTCAAAAAATCTAACCATTGGGTTTAAATTTGAATTTAATCATTTAAACCAACTGTTGGGTTTGTCTATATGTGACACAAACATGGTTTGAAACAACCCAGCAATTTTTAGAGTGAGTGATATGTGATGTGTGGCTGCAATTTGATTGGCTGGCTCTGGTTTATTACATTATAAAACAAAAAAAACCTGCAACTTGCTTCTAACTGCCACTAATAATTTGTACATTGTTGTTGTAATGTTTTGAATATAGTAGAGTCTATTCCCAATGTAGCCAAGAATCCATCTCTAAATCTTACATTGTGGCATGGCATCCTGGGAAAAATGCCTTTTACCCAATACTGATCTCTGACACACATCAGCAGTCAGAGTGACAGGAACAAGGAAGAGAAGATAGCAGCAGGTCCAATGACCTGCAGTCTGGGGTCATGGAATCCTATTATCACACAGAGCTGAAGTAAGTATCAGAGCAATGCTGTAGTAAAGCAACCCAGTAAAGGGACATCATGCCTGTCAAAGTATTGTGTCACATAGGCTACACACAACATAAGAGCGATGTTTGGTATCTAACTGCTCTTTTTAATAGTTCAGCCAAAAATATAAATTAATTCACTCACAGTCATTCCAAACCAACATCACTTAATATCCTCTGTGGAAACAAAAGATGATACTGGTCTTTTTCATATAACTTAAGCATACAGTCATCAGGGCCTGTCAAGAACAAATCACCATAAAAATAGTCCTCCATATGGCATATGTGCTATATTCCAAGTCCTCTAGAGAAACAAAAGTTCTAGTAATGTCATTTACACATGTGAATATTCGAACTTGGCCTGTGAAGACATGTCAAGCCAGGTTTGACATCAATGAAACATGCAATCCTACAGTATGTGCATGTTCAAAGGCCAATGGAGAAATATGAATTTAAAATAATAATTTGTGGTTTCGGTAACATTTTCATCACTGGAATCAATTTAACTCCTTGTTGGAACATGTATATGTCTAGTTTTTTATTCATTAGATCAAGAAATTAAATGGCGAGAGTTGAAAAACAAATGAAACACGAACAAAAATGTACTATTATAATGGTTTTGTAACATTGTATTACCATGGTAATTTTTAAGAACCCTGGAGTAAGATGTTAATACATCAATAGGGGAATCATTTCACACTCGTATGTTTTTATTTACATTTACATTTTGTTAATTTTTTGTCTGCCATCATTATTTTGTGGTATCTTAGGAGGCAGCATATCTGTGTTGTAGTATCATGGTGCAGTGAGTGCATCAAATGGAATTACTATGATACTTTGATATAGAAACAGCTCAATATAATAAAAAATATATATTTTGTCCAATATTTTACTATTTTAAAATATTATGGCTATTTGCCCAGTATTTGTGTATGTGCCCAGCAAGCAATAGACTTCATTTCATCGTCAAGTTAACTATAACCCAAAATAGTCTGGCTATGAGTAACCCACTTCAAGCCAAAATAACCTTGAATTTGGTTGCATGTAGTTTTTGCCACAATTATTTGCGAGATGCATGATATACCATTATGTAAGCAAAGTAAACAGTGTTTACAAGTTATTTGGTTTAATTTCTTCACTTATTTCATTTCTTTGTTATCTAATTGATGACTAGTTATTCTTGGGCTATGGTTTAGATGTCTATTAAATTTTCACTGACAGCCCAAGTTTAGCCTTGTTTTAGCCTAGATGTCTGGGCTGTGTTTGGACAGCTATGAAATGTCTTTTATGTGTATTTTTAAGCTCAATACAGCATCACATTGTAAGCTTAGCAAAATGTTAACAGAAAAGTTTAATAGTATCAATATCAAAAAGTATGTTAGTAGTATCAAAAAGTCCATCCATCCATCTTCTTCCGCTTATCCTGGGCAGGGTCGCGAGGGCAGCAGTCTAAGCAGAGATGCCCAGACTTCCCTCTCCCTAGACATTTTCTCCAGCTCTTCCGGGGGGACACTGAGGCGTTCCCAGGCCAGCCATAGTCAGACATAGTCCCTCCAGCCCGGAACACCTTCCCGGGAAGAATCCGGAACATGGTCCAGTGTTGCATGAATTTGTTGAATGGTGTGAAGCTTCCCAGTTACTTTTAAATACGTCCAAGTCCTACCCAGCAGTATGCAGTTAGCATAAGCCCCTGACCCGTCTGTGCCCCTGCCCAGCAGTCTGCAGTTAGCATAAGTCTGTTACCAGGCTGTGGACTAGTCCAGTGGCCTACATTCAAGACAAGCTAGCTCTCAGTCTGGGTCCCAGCTCAGCGGCCTGCAGTAAGCATAATCCCGTCACCAGTCTGTGTCCCAGCTTAGCGGCATGCAGTTAGCCCAATCTAGTTGCCAGTCTGCAAAGCACACATGGCCATCACCACACTTTTTGTCGTAAAGAAAACTATCCTCTTGCCAGCTCATAGTTTGTGGAAAAGTCTGGCATCCAACAACTAGCCTAAGCCAGCTCACAGTCTGGCATTCAACAACCCACCCAGGCCAGTTCACAGTCTGTGGACCAGTCTGGCATTCAACAACCAGCCCAAGCCAGCTCACAATCTGTGGACCAGTCTGGTATCCAACAACCAGCCCAAGCCAGCTCACAGTCTGTGGACCAATCTGGCATCCAACAACTAGCCTAAGCTAGCTCACAGTCTGTGGACCAGTCCGACATCCAACATCCAGCCTAGGCCAGCTCACAATCTGTGGGCCAGTCTGGCATCCAAAAACCAGCCCAAGTCAGCCCACAGTTTGTTGAACTGTCAGATAGCCTGCTGTCAGCCCAAGCCAGATCACAGTCTGTGGACCAGTCTGGCATCCAACAACCAGCCTAAGTCAATTCATAATCTGTATACCAGTCTGGCATCCAACAACCAGCCCAAGTCAGCTCACATTCTGTGGACCAGTCTGGTATCCAACAATCAGCCCAAACCAGCTCACAATCTGTGGACCGGCTTGGCATCCAACAACCAGCCCAAGTCAGCACACAACCTATGGACCGGTCTGGCATTCAACAACCAGCCCAAACCAGCTCACAGTCTGTGGACCAGTCGGGCATTTAACAACCCAAAGGCTAAGCCAGCTCACAATCTGTGGACTAGTCTGGCATCAAACAACTAGCCCAAGTTAGCTCATAATCTGTGGACCAATCCGACATCCAACAACCAGCCCAAGCCGGCTCACTATCTGTGGACCAGTCTGGCATCCAACAGCTAACATAAGTCAGCTCACGGTCTGTGGACCAGTCTTGCATTCAACAACCAGCCCATGACAGCGCACAATTGGTAGACCAGTCTGGCATCTAATAACCAGCCTAAGTCAGCTCACAGCCTGTGGACCAGTCTGGCATCCAATAACCATCTCAAGCCAGCTCACAGTCTGTGGACTAGTCTGGCATCCAACAACCAGCCCAAGTCAGCTCATAAACTGTAGACCAGTCTGGTATCCGATAACCAGCCCAAGTCAGCTCACAGTCTGTGGACCAGTCTGGCATCCAACAACCAGCCCAAATCAGCTCACAATTTGTGGTTCGGCCTGGCATCCAACTGCCAGCCAAAGTCATCTCACAGCTTGCGGACCAGTCTCGCACCCAACAACCAGCCCAAGCCAGCTCGCAACCTGTGGACCAGTCTGGCATTCAACAACCAGCTCAAGCCAGCTCACAGTATGTGGATCAGTCTGGCATCCAACAACCAGCCTAAGCCAGCTCACAATCTGTGGACTAGTTCGGCATCCAACAACTAGCCCAAGTCAGCTCACAATCTGTGGACCAATCCGGCATCCAACAACCTGCCCAAGCGAGCTCACAATCTGTGGACCAGTCTGGCATCTAACAACCAGCCCAAGTCAGCTTACGGTCTGAGGACCAGTCTGGCATTCAACAACCAGCCCAAGTCAGTTCACAATCTGTGGACTAGTCTGGCATCCAACAACCAACCCAAGTCAGCTCACGGTCTGTGGACCAGTCTGGCATTTAACAACCAACACATGCCAGCTCACAATCGGCAGACCAGTTTAGTATCCAACAACCAGCCCAAGTCAGCTCATAATCTGTGGTCCAGTCTGGCATCCAACAACTAGCCCAAGCCAGCTTACAAGCTGTGACCAGTCTGGCATTCAACAACCAGCTTAAGCCAGCTCACAGTTTGTGGACCAGATCTCAGTGGTCTGCATTTAGCACAAACCTGTTACTAGTCTGTGGACCAGCCTAGTGGCCTGCAGTCAGCATAAACCAGCTCTCAGTCTGTGTCCCAGCCCTGCAGTTTGCATTCAGCACATTCCCGTTACCAGTCTGTGGACCAGCCCAGTGGCCTGCAGTCAGCACAAACTCGTTACCAGTCTGTGTCCCGGCCTATCAGTATGCAACTAACACAAGCCTGTCACCAGCCTGTGGACCAGTCCAGCAGTCTGCAGTCAGCATAATCCAGTTACCAGTCTGTGTTTCGGCCCAGCAGTCTGCAGTCAGCACAATCCCGTTATCAGTCTGTGGACTAGCCCAGTGGTCTGCAGTTAGCACAAGCCTGTTACCAGTCTATGTCTAGGCAATCCCGACTCCAGGTCATTTCTAAGCCAGAGCAGCATCGTGGGAAAAGAAGAAAAAGAAGTGTTATGTGTATCAATTTGTATATGGTGCTTTAATCCCCCATGCCCTTATAAGGATCTAGGATCTTACTAAAACATGGTGAAAGGTTATGGTAGGACAACAGTTAAAGGCACTGTCTATAAATGTAAAAAAATAAAGTTGTCCTCCGAAGAGAGGGGGTGGACGTGGGAGGGAAAAAAAATACATCCAAGACCAAAGAGGTGGTCTTTGATTTTAGACATAGGGCGCGCTCACCCACTCCGACTCTGATAAAAGGAGAGGAGATAGAGATGGTGATGGAGTACAAATATCTCGGTCTTATCATTGACCATAAATTATCCTGGGATCAGTGCTGTTTTTAAAAAGGGCCAACAACGTTTGTATTTTCTTAGGAAACTTAATTATTTTAATGTTGATAAAATTCTGACTCATTTTTATAAGTCTTTTATTGAGAGTATTCTCTCTTACTGTATAGTATGCTGGTATGGACATTCAAAAATTACCCATAGGAACCTCAGCTGGCCCCTCTCGATGTGGAGGAGCAGCGGCTCTACTCTGATCTCCTCTACTCACCCTATCTCTAAGGGATCGCCCAGCCATCCTGCGGAGAAAGCTCATTTCAGCCCCCTGTATCCGGGATCTTGTCCTTTCTGTCATGACCAAAGCTCATGACCATAGGTGAAAGTAGTAACGTAGATTGACCAGTAAATCGAGAGCTTTGTCCTTACCACGACAGACCGGTCATCGACCACATTACTGCAGAAGCTGCACCAATCCGTCTGTCAATCTCACGTTTCATCCTTCCTTCACTCGTGAATAAGACCCCAAGATACTTGAACTCCTTCACTTGAGGCAGGAACTTTCCACCAACCTGAAGTGGGCAAGCCACCCTTTTCCGACTGAGAACCATGGCCTCGGATTTGGAGGCGCTGATCTTTATCCCTGCCGCTTCACATTCAGCTGCAAACCGTCCCAGTGCATGCTGAAGGTCCTGTTTTGAAGGGGCCAGCCCGACAACATCATCCGCAAAGAGCAGAGACGAAATCATGTGGTCCCCAAACCTGACACCCTCCAGCCCCTGGCTGCGCCTAGAAATTCTGTCCATAAAAATTATGAACAGAAGCGGCGACAAAGGGTAGTCCTGCAGGAGTCCAACATGCACCGGGAACAAGTCTGACTTACTGCCAGCAATGCGAACCAAGCTCCTGCTCCGGTCGTACAGTGACCGGACAGTCCATAACAAAGGGCCCCGGACCCCATACTCCCGGAGCACCCTCCACAGGACGCTGCGAGGGACACAGTCGAATGCCTTCTCCAAATCCACAAAGCACATGTGGATTGGTTGGGCAAACTCCCATGAACCCTCCAGCACCCTGGACAGGGTATAGAGCTGGTCCAGTGTTCCATGGCCAGGACGAAAACCGCACTGTTCCTCCTGAATCCGAGGTTCTACTATCGGCCGTATTCTCCTCTTCCGTATCCTGGCATAGACTTTCCCGGGGAGGCTGAGAAGTGTGATCTCCCTGTAGTTGGAACACACCCTCCGGTCCCCCTTCTTAAAAAGAGGGACCACCACCCCGGTCTGCCATCCCAAATGTACTGTCCCCAACCGCCACGTGATGCTGCAGAGGCGTGTCAACCAACCGACTTGATTTATTCAGGGCGGATCTTATCCCACCCGGTGCCTTGCCACTGATGAGCTTCTTGACTACCTCGTGACTTCAGCTTGGGTGATGGGCAAGTCCACCTCAGAGTCCTCGGCCTCTGCTACCTCAATGGAAGACGTGTCGGTGGGATTGAGGAGATCCTCGAAGTATTCCTTCCACCGTTCGACGACATCCCCAGTTGAGGTCAACAGCTGCCCACCGCTGTAAACAGCATTGGTAGGGCACTGCTTCCCTCTCCTGAGGCGTCGGATGGTTTGCCAGAATCTCTTCAAGGCCAGCCGGTATTCCTTCTCCATGGCCTCACCGAACTCCTCCCAGGGCCAATTTTTTGCTCCAGTATATATCTCAATATCTCCAGCCTCCCTCGGGATCCGGTCGAAGCTCCGCCGGAGGTGGGAGTTGAGGATTTCTCTGACAGAAGACTTGGCCAAACATTCCCAGCAGACCCTCACAGTACGTTTGTGTCTGCCGAGTCTGTCCAGCTTCCTCCCCCACCATCTGATCCAACTCACCACCAGGTGGTGATCAGTTGTCAGCTCCGCCCCTCTCTTCACCCGAGTGTCCAAGACATAAGGTCGGATGAAACGACTACAAAGTCTATCATCGACCTCCGGTTTAGGGTGTCCTGATGCCACATGTACTGATGGAAACCCTTATGCTTGAACATGGTGTTCGTTATGGACAAGCTGCAACTAGCACAGAAGTCCAATAACAGATCAGGAGGGCCGTTCCTCCCAATCACGCCCCTCCAGGTGTCACTGTCGATGCCCATGTGGGCGTTGAAGTCTACCAGTAGAACGACGGAATCCCAATTCTGAGTACTTTCCAGCACCCTCCCAGAGACCCCAAGAAGGCCGGTTACTCTGTACTGCCGTTTGGCCCGTAGGCGCACACGACAGTGAGAGACCTATCCCCGACCCGAAGGCGCAGGGAAGCGACCCTCTCATTCACCGGGGTTAACTCCAACACATGTCGGCTGATCTGGGGGGCTATGATCAAACCCACACCAGCCCGCCACCTCTCACCATGGGCAAGTCCAGAGTGGTAGAGAGTCCATCCTCTCTCAAGGAGTGTGGTTCCAGAGCCCAAGCCATGCGTGGAGGTGATTCTGACTATCTCTAGTCGGTACCTCTCAACCTCACACACAATCTCAGGCTCCCTCCCCTCCAGCAAGGTGACGTTCCACGTCCCTAGAGCTAGTTTCCGTGTCCAGGCTTCGGGTTGTCGAGGCCACCGCCTTCGACTGCCGCTCGATCCACTAAGCACCGGCCCCTTACGGTCCCTCCTGCAGGTGGTGAGCCCACGGGAAGATGGCCCCACGTCGCTCCTTCGGGCTGAGCCCCAACCCCTGGCCTGGCTCCAGGGTGGGACCCCGGCTGCGCCATGCCAGGCGACATCACGGTCCTCGAATTGACATCCATCATAAGGGGGGTTTTTGAACCACTCTTAGTCTGAACCATCACCTAGGACCTGTTTGCCTTGGGAGACCCTACCAGGGGCATATAGCCCTGGACAATATAGCTCCTAGGGTCATTCGGGTACTCAAAAAGGTGGCAGTTCAAGAAGGGGTATCACTAAAGTGTCATGACTATTACACACTTTACTAACAAAGTGCAATTGTTTTAATGTTCCCAATCAAACTATGTTTCATCTCAGTAAAATGTTGCTTTAGAAGTAAAGTCATTGTAGTATATATAGGCAGCAGACAGCTCACTAAGTTTTGGAACAGCTCATACCCTACATCTGGTCAACTGACAGTAAGCAGGGACAGTTCTGATGATTAAGGTGTAAGAATCTACATGTTTTGCTACAGTTCATCTCCAGAAAACAGTAACATCAGCAGAGATTCTGCTGAGACACAGTGACTTTCTCCTCTGCTTCTGCTGGGATATTTACAACTGCACTGTCATTTACTACTTTCTCGCTCTGACTTTCTGAGAGACTCCTGTAAATACACCGTTCCGTGCTGCTTTGGTCTGTAGGTTTTATGTCCCTCTTTTGGCATTTCCTTTCTTTTAGGAAGCGCTCAAAGTTACACCTGAGAGAAAAGGACACAGACACTAGATTCATCGCTGTTATCTGCTCCTGCCTGAAAGAGAAAAACATTGAGACGTTTTGTCACAGGAACAGAAAAGACTGCATACACATCTCCTTATGTCTGTGTGTATGTCTCACAGCATCTTATTGTGTTCAGCGTGCAGTGCAGTCTTAAGAACGGATTTATTCAAACAAATACTGGGATGAGATTTTATGCAAAGCTGAGAGATATGAAAGTAAAAGAATTGCACTTGCTAATCTGTTTAGAAAGAAAATACAGGGCTTGACAATAAGGACTGCTCGATGGCCTGGGGTCAGCTTGAAAGACGCACAGGACAGTTGATGGAATTGTACATGACACTTTATCGATCAGAAGACTAATTAACTGTTTTTGTTCACTGTTGTTTTGTTTTATTTGAGGTTTTATTCATTGCGGGTTCTCTCCACACTGATTGTTGGCACTCTAATATATATCAAAAACATAAAAATTTTAATGATTCCAAACTTTTGACAGGTGCTGTATGGTTTCGGGAAATGTCAAATCTTTGAGAACGGAATCTGTAAGAACGGAACTGGCAACCATATTTGGTTAACCATGCTTTTGGGGAAAAGGCCAGTTCTGCATTGTCATGAAAGTTTACCATTTGCATGTGTTTTTAATTCTTGACAATCTAAACATTCAAGTGATTTTAAACCAAATCCAAGAAGATGTGTGAAAAAAACTAAATTTGGTACTTGCACTGTCTGATAGACTGTGTGCACACACTTAAAGCACACACACACACAGAACGGGACCTCTCAGACAGCGCATGAGTACCGAATTGAGTTTCTTGTCTTATCGCAGTTGAATGAACAGATACACATACAATTCCTTGGTGTGAATCTACCTAAACAATGAACATGGTTTCACCAAGAACAACATCTTCCTGGATCAACATCTTTGTTGATCCTGGAAAAACATTCCAATCAGCCGATCAGATTTGAGGGACAAGTTATAGTTTATGTCAAGTTTAGGCTTACAAAGTTAGGTGCTTCTGCGTCTACATAGGACTGTTGTAACTCCTTGTTTAGTGACCTTTCAGCTAAAAGCCTGGTACAAATCTCTGCTGCTGCTCTTACATTTAACAAAAAATCTACTCGCATCACTCTAATCCTTCACCCCATTGCCTATTATATTGCCCATTCAGATCTAGTTCAGACAACCTGCTTGTTTTACCCAAATTAAAACAGTCAACTGCAGGTATGGACATTTAGTATTATGGGCCTAAGCTCTGGATAGGTTTCCCCAGAAACTCTGTACTGTCTCATCACTATACCTTTAAGACAGAACTGAAAACTAATTTATTCAAATTATTTTGAAACTGATTGGTTCCCCTTTCTGCTATGTCACTACTTGTTCAGTTATTATCTCCCATGCTATGTTTCCTTGAAAGGCTCAATATAACTTATTATTATTATTATTATTACTAAATAGCCGGTGATGATGTAAGAGCATGAGAGGCCAGATATAGGCCTGGAAGTAGATGGAAAACTGGAAACCATTGTGAGAAGTCCATTGTGAGACATTTGACTCATTCATGCATGTCTAATATTACTGATTTGATCACCCATATATTAAATAATGGACATCACATAGTTATTTATATTTAGAAAGAGCTTGAAGTTGCGAAAATAAGCATTCAGACACTTCTACACGCGGACAATATTGCACACTTTGCATGACGATATGCGTGCCATGTGCGGAGTAAGATCTAAAGCTAAACAAATGCTTTCCAATCTGTCCTGGTATGATTACAAAAGGTTTAAATCATTTTTATTGGACTTTCCCACACATCTGTGCCATTTAAAGTGATAAATACTTCACTTTCATTACTTTCATCTCTCCATCTCTTCAATGGCTGTTTTCCTTCTCTGTTTTGGACACATTCTCAGTAAAACTACAGCTAAGAGGAATTTTGCTTTGTAGAGACATGTTTGAACTCACTCCTGTCCTCTACAGGTCTTTGAATTTATGCATGCAAGGGACTTTGAACTCCCATTGGTTTAACACAGCAAAGGCAAAGCAGGCTTATGGACATTTGAGCTCCGGCATTAGAATGATGTCTACAAACAGGTCTTTGTGGATTTAAAGGTTTATCTAATGGCATTAGAAGAAAGGGGTTAGTCTACTATTTTCACAAACTAGAACCAGCCTGCAAAATGGGAACTGTAGCAACCATTTGTGGGTTATTTTATATTAGTGAACTGGGCACTAAAACAATGGTGAGAGTGTGTAAATGGCGCTATTATAATGGCGCTGTTTAAAGAAATGAATACAATTATTCAGCAAGGATGTATTTTATATATAGGAGCACATTATGCAGGGTTTAAACCACTGACCACTTGCTTACACTGGATTTTTAACAAATATGCTCCTAGTTCTTCTTAAGAGAATGCTCCTAAAGTCACTTTCCAACAGTGCTCAAAGCATTATTTTTAACTGTGTGACAGTGTCATTGGCCCTCATTTATCATTCTTGCGTAGAAACGGGCGTATATGTTGGCGTAAGATTATGCTTACACTCCTCTCACCGCCTGATGTATGAAGCTGTGCATACCTTTGAAATCCTGGTGTACGCAATACCTGTCCTTGATAAATGCCGCGGCTGAAAACGATCGTCATTAGAATAACACGCCTCTAAATATTCAAGTCTCTGCTTCCCCCACGCCCTCATTTTACGCCATGGACAAACGGAAGACGGCAAAGAAGAGAAACTTCTCCGACGTGGAGATCAAATGACCTATCACAATGCATTATTTTACAGCATTTTGAAACAATTAGCATTTAATATCGTATCACGCACAATAGTGATGATGATGATGTGATGTGGAGTACCATTCATTTACATTAATAATTGCATGTTCATTTGTGATATTCTTATTCTTATAGGCTATTAATTTTTCGTGTTCGCATTTATGAGGTAAAAAAAATTATACGAACGTGAGCGCTCTAAAAGCGGCACTAAAATTTTTTTAAAACTTTCACAGAGACATCAAACATAAAGCACAAAACCTTTCTTTAAACTGAATTTCGTTTTGTATTAATTGTATCTTAATTTTAATCAATGTTTCATCAACCAATTACCTGGATTTAACAAATAAGAAGTAAATATAGCAGATGATAGATAATCATGAAACGGAGGACACGTGAACTGAGCTCATCTCATAAATGAACCGAAACTCAGCGTATAAGGTACCCTACTTGCCTCAGACATGTCTACTTTTAAACAGAACAATTCAAAACGAAAGAAAACAGACTGCAGACTGCTCTCCGCTTATGTAATCTGAAATGTGCATTTCTCTCTGGCGCGTTCACTACTGCGAAGATCGCGAGTCAGCATCTCAACTTCATCTTTGCAGCCGACACAATTTATTAATAAACAATTCAAATATCTCCTTGCTATATTTTACATATTCATAATCATTACTTTTGCCGGTTCTTTGTGACAGATTTTTACACTGAAGTTTATAATTAGCCTACTATGTTGTTGTTTGTTGTTTTTTGTCATATGTTTTAGTTTGTCAGTGCGTTTTGTGGTGTTAGGAATTGTTTTTCTGCGCATTTCCCCACTAACTCAAACGTGCGTACACCACCTCCTGAGCTGGCGTGGGATTTGAGCGTGCCGTACGCCAACGTCCATATTGATAAATCTCAAAGTCACCATGGTTTTGGGTGTACGCCAGGTGTGCGCTCGAAATTTGGTGTACGCACTTTTGATAAATGAGGGCCACTGTCACCAGCTCAGTCACCAGCCTACACTTCATTTCCCATCATCCTTCATTCAGCTCACCTGAATCACAAGGCTCCACGCACACTCAACCACTGAGATCGCAATCACCTGAGTTCTGATCACCACCAGCTGTCACTCATCACCCCAGCACCTGTTTAAAATGACCAGCCACACACACACACACTTTGGCTGAATCTGAAATCGCCCCCATACCCTCAAATAGGGTGTTAAGTGAAGGGACAGCCATTTGTAGTGGTGTCTGAAACCATACTGGACTTTACTGAGTGCACTTATTCAATCCCACATTGCACTGCAATAACGAGTCTACAACCGACGTATGATCAACGGCTGTCCGAATTCACTCATTTGTTTTCTTTCACTCCTTTAGGTGAACTGTATTAGTAGACTAACATAGGAAATAGTGAATGAGGGTTTAAGGGGTGATTTTGGATTCAGCTTTTGTCTAGTTATAGTCTAGAGCTCAGATTACCTCATGTTGGTTTATCTCTTACCTGAAGATATACTAACCTCATTCATTCCTCTCCTCGTTCGTGTTCCTGGTTCCCAGTTCCTCGTCTTTCTCCAGTCTCTGTGATCTCGTCCTGCAAAGATAAAAGGAAAGTTATTCATTAATCTAGTGACCGTCTAACGTCACACCTTTCATCACTCGTTGTCTGCTTCTCTCATCTGCCTGCCAATTGTTTTATTGTCTTATCAGTTTGTTCAAATAAAGCATTTGGATAATTTTGTAACGTACCCATCTGTTCAGTGTGTGGCTCCCTGACAGATAACTGTGCATGAAGATTTCAAATTGCGGAATTCCTTATGACAGTTATATTGATTCTCATTTTTAATATCAATGTGTACTTTTAAACCTGTCCTTTTGTGACTTGTGCAGTCTGAGTGACCTTTTAAAACGTGTAAGTGATGGTCCATCATAAAGCAGACAGCAGTTTGTTACGTTGTTGTGATGGAGCGATATTGATTGAGCTCATATGACAAGGGCACAGCACCAGGAGACTGGAAACACTATAAAACCACTGAGGATAGGTAGGATATTTTAATTTCACTCAGTCCATCTCTCTTTCTCCCCACTCACTCGTTCTCAATCACTCTTTTCTTATTGGTACCTCGCTATCCTTGTGTCTTGGACACAGCTCAATGTCAGAAATAACAGACCTCCTAACGCTCTTTGTGTGTTTGTCCTTTATTCTAGCAAATAGCTTTTCTGTTCAGCTGTCAAACTGTCATGAAGATCCTAAGAGGACAAACCATTTAAGTGTATCAAAACAGAGACAGATATAGAAATAGAGAGTGTAAGAGAGAATGCTGCTTGGGCGTTTTTCTTGTTTGCAGTCCTAAAGATTGCAATCTATCTCCTGAAATACAGAGTTGGAAACGAACACTGCAGTTCCTTAAAAATATAAAATGAGCACTGCCAATTTTTTCCCTCTTTGTTAGGTATATATAGAGCACAAAATTCACTTTGAACTATGACTGTATGTAATTTAGGTTAAAAAAAAGCATGTATTTAATTAATTCTAACCACTCACCTTATGTATTATAAATCGAAAACCACTATTTTAAAAACATATTCCAGAGGGAGAACATGGTAAATTACTCAACCAGGTTGGCCTACAAATTCACATCATGACTGAACTACTACTCTATTGCTCCAATGGTAGGAAAATGTCTTACTACAGAAATAGCACATGGTTAAAGAGGCGTGATTAACTTTTTCTTTGTTTTTTTCCTTTCAAAAATTTTGGTCCCACTTAATATTAAGTGGCTCTAAGTACTATGTGCTTCATTTGATACAATGGACTTAATGTGTACCTACATGTTTTTACATTATATTTTAAAAATACCTGCATGTAATTGCAGCTGTAATTAATGCATGTAATTTCATTTGTAATTAAATGGTTTGACCCTTCCCTTACACCTTAACCCACCCTTAAACCTACCCATACCACCACACCAGCCCTTATCCTTACCCGTATCACACCTCAATATCAGCAAAAGTGTTTTACAATACAACATGAACACAATAAGTACAACATTGTGCATATTTTTCAATGTAAGTACATAATATAAAGCCACTTAATATAAAGTGGGACCCTATTTTTTTTCTTAAATAATATAATTCAATCAAATATATCAAACCAAATACAATATATCAAACCTAGAATTTTGTAGCTAGCGATTTTGTCACAAGCTTCAAAATAGAAAAATGAACTATAAAGTATTGTAAGCATTTTATTCTTACACTTGTTTTAAAGTGCCACTGCCACTATTATGCTATTTCAAAGGTTCTCGTTTTGTTTTGGGGTTTTTTTAAAAACGTGGATGCACATCACCTCATTTTCACCAAACATTGCACATCACCTCATTTCTCAAAGATTCTGAAAACAGTTTGTTCAAAGATTTAGTCTCTCTAAACACCACCTTTCGGCAAGACTACTCTGCCCTGATTGGCCAGATAGCCCAATCTATTGTGATTGGTTCGAACGCCTACAGTGCGTGTTGGAAACCAAACCCCTACCATATCTGCATTTCAGCTCCGGAGGCTTTCTCAGCGCTTGATACACAGTGATAAGAATGATGAGTCAGTTTTTTTCCATCTCAATTCAAGCACCAAATCTCATCCTTTTAAAGTGCATGTTAAGTGGATTCGTAGAACTGAAAACACATCTTCGCGACATGTCGACAACACAAACCAAATTCTTCAGGGCCTGAGCTACAACAGTGTTTGAGGGCGGGTCAAAGTAGACGTCAGTTGGAGACAGCCAATGAAGACCACAAGCTGGCATTATGCAAATGTATTACATTGTTTACGAACAGGAAGGAGACTGGAATTGTTGACGACTCATTTCAGCAGTTCAGAATCGATTCTTCCTTTTAGTAGACAATAACGCCATGCACTTTAATCTGTAAAAATTTGCAGACCTTTTACATTCACAAACAGCTAATGCATGCTGCATGAAAGGTAATATTAGAAAAAGCATAAATAGGGGCACTTTAATATGCAGAAATGCTGAAAAACAAACACAGACAGAAAACGCAGCTTGTTCAAACTAGATAGAAAAATGGCAGACTAACTAACATGAACAACAAAAGTAAATGTGACATTTATCAGAACAGGTTTGTATGAAGTTTATTAAAAACATTTGCCTGCAAGTTTGCTTTTTAATTGTTAATAAATTACAAATTAATAAATTAACAAAAACAGAAGTCTGATAATTCACACTTTAGCCTATAAATGTTAAAAAATGTTGTGACATTTAAATGATTTCATGGCTATAATTCTACCATATGCTTTGAAATCACAAAAACATTCCATTTAGGTGGTAACAGCCTTGTGACTTGGTTACAGATTGAAAGGAAAATAAGTGGCATTATTCATTCCAACATACTCAATAGGTAAAGTGATATATACTGAAATGGAGAATCTCGGCACATTGAGGAACCGTCATTTTATGAAAGAAAAAGAGTGTGCTACATCTAATGTTGGGAATATAGTCTTTTGATAAGCCATAGCAACTGACTGGCTCTAAATGGCTCTGTGCTCTGACATGCTAAGCTAATGGTGGCACGTTCACGCTGATCTTCGCTGCTCCCTGAAACGTCCACAGCAGGAATACTCAAATTATGCTGCTCCAGGGCACTTTTAGAAAACGCGGGGTGACCGGGGGCTAGTGACTGAAATGACCTGGCCATACTGGTAATTATTTTAATTCTGCTTTTAATGTGCAGCGGCCACACTATGGCTTAAAACGCTATGCCTGTCAGTTTTTGAAAGACCCTATTTCACTGCATTGCTCTGGAAAATGAAAAAAAGCATTCTTGAAATTCTTTATACTTCTATATATGTTTCTTTTTCAACTATTTTCCCCATGTATACGGCACCACAGTGTGACATTTTAGTGGTGCATAGTAAAAGTCGGCATAGAGTGACGTTTACTAGAGAGTGAGTTGGTGTGTGTATGCATCAGAAGGACAGAAGCCGTGCTGTGTTGTGTTGAAAGATTTGAGGCCCAGTGGACAATACTAGAATAGCTGAGAACCAAACTTTGGTCTCTTAAGTGTCCCTGTATTTTTGCCCCTGAAGGTTAGCAAACAAGATTGTAAGGACAGTCAGAGGAAGGGGTCAAAAGTGAGACACATTAAGAAAATTTTACATAACAGGGAGTAAAAGTGGTGGACATTGAGGATTGTTTTTATTCTTTGTCACAAAAATACAACTAGTTGAGAGGAATGCAAATGAGAGTGGTGTCGATGTGAATTTTCTTCTGAATGTTAACAGGAACCTCAATGTCAAACACTTAAAAGCGTCTTCTTGGTCCTCCATTGGGAAGCTGAGTCATCCTACTCTTTCTTTTGATCTGTATGATTTGCACATACACATTAGCTGAATAACTAACAAGATTTTATGCTTTAGGATTTTGTCCTCAAACAGTGTTTGTTCTATTTGCTGGTGTTTTGTTTTAGTAGTTTGTCCTGATGGCAGATAATGACGCATTCAGAATAACATACAGGGATGCCATATTTAAAGATGTTTAAATGCGTGCAAAGGTAAAACATTAGTTTAGTTTTATATTAATGTAGTTTAGTAATGGTAAAATTAATAATGTACAGACAAATGAGAATTGTCATTGAATTGAAGTCAGTTTATATGCATAGCAGTTTTCACAATACATTTTGTTTCAAAGTAGCTTTACAGAAAATAGCCTTTTTAATCCAATAATCAAACCAAATATTTAAGTATTAAGTTGATTAATTTATAATGTTGATTACTATTTTGTATATTAATTTTTATTTGTTCCATCATTTTAAATAGTTTATTTCTTCCTTATTTTATGACTACTGATATTACTTATTATGAATATTACTATTACTCATTGCCATTGTGCCCCCTTACCTCTTCCATATCAAGGGAATCGCCCAACACCCACTCCCGGACCACGATGTCAACTGAGGGGGACCCAAATCCCGATTTCACCCATACACGCATCTTTACCGCGATTACATTACAGACAAATAATTAAATAACACATAATGTTATGGTACGACTCTGGCAGACATGGAATATTGTGCTCCATGGACTATGACATATTTGTAAGCTTTTTGGAGCATCATCAAGCCACTGGTCACCATCTGGTTTTGACAGAGTAAATAGCAGAGACATATGTATAGTTGTGAATAGATAGATAGTATGATGTACTATTTCCATGGGATGAATATATCTGAAATGTAGCATCTACCAGTTCTTTAAACATGTCTTAGCAAGCCTCCATTTGCAGGCTAAATGATGCCAAGTTGTTCTACAGAGATCTTCTGGGTAAGATAACGTTGAGCCTTTATTACCATAAATTGGATAGAACTTAAAACGCAGTCTGAAACTTTTCTATCTAAATTAGCATGAAGAGAATAAGCTCACTTGGGTGTAAATGTGCTCAGTCTAGCTCTGGAGAGTGGAGCTTATTTCAGTCAAAAGGCGGTATCAATGCTCAGAGATGGAGGATTAGAAACATGCAACCCCAGGGCATTCTGTAAGCCTGATAAATCTCATAGAATATATGATCTTCTTACACAGGCCAAGGGTGCATGTGAGTATTTTTGTGTGTGTGATTTTTGGCTCTGTATATTTTAACAAATACTTTTTGTTAGTGACCCCGGTCCATACACACTGTGTGTGTGTGCGTGTGCGTGTGTTGCATTATATGACAAAATCTTTCTTTAAAGTAGCCTATTTGGACACTTTCTGATTGTCAAACGTTAGTAGTGAACCTGTGAGGACACTCGTGTTGAGGGGTTCATTCTTCCATGGTTATAAGAAAAGGTGGGATACATCCATAATACAACTAATTAAATACCTAATTAAATAACCAAACAGAGAAGTATGGTATGTAGTGTGTAGCAGACAGTGAATGTCCATGCATCACAGGCTATGCTACACTTTCTGCTTTGTTCAGTGATTCAAAGTCTTGAAGTATGTTGTCATTGTATAGTGGATAATTGCTGTCTTGAGCTGAATTTAGCTGAGACCGCACATTATCAGCATCTTTAACATCAAATGAGCATTCAAATTTTCCATGATAGAGTAGGGGCGCAAAATCCTGTCCCACGCAGTTAAAATTAGACTCCAAATAGATTCTTCTGATTGATTCAAAATCGTTGAAAAGACTCTTGATGAATCTGCAGATTTCTCCCAGCTCTTACTGATTTTATGAAAACTTTAGGCTTTAATGCACATATCGACCTTATCTTCTGATTGGTGAAAAGAAACACTTTTTATCTTAAGGGAAATTTCAAATTTCAACTGACATTTAATTCAATTTTAAATAGCAAATTCTGGTCAATCATTTAAGTTAATTTATAAATTTGATGGTAAATGTATGGGCCTATTACATTCCAGTTACTTTTTCAATAAGTAAAATTACTATAGTATAATGAACATAGTAGGCCTACATATACTGTTCTTGGTTATCTTATAACCTTAGGCGGCCATAATGGCAACATTGTGAGTCGCTAAAATAATTGTTTCGAAATAACAGGCACATGGATTTGCAGTTACATTGCAAAACAATTCTTGAAATTACCAAAATATTACAATAACTACTATGTAACTGGAATATTCTTGTTTATCTTATCTGGTTATCTTATTTGATGGTAATGAAATTATGAGCACGCAACGTCGTAGTTACATTGCCAATTAGTAAATGACCAAAAAAGACAGATGAATTAAGTAACTGGTACATTGCGTGTAAGTGGTTCGGACTACATTTTTTACAAATCAGAGTAATACCACATTTCTATTTTATAACAGTGACATTGTCTCAAATTTACTACTATGACTCTGAGACCTTGAAAACACCTTGAATGATTACCATATGTTTGTAGGTCATACATGTGGTCTTCATACAACAATGCTTTGGTGAAACTCAACTCAGATGGGTATGTACAAAAATCCAGAGAGGACACATGGACGGTGAGATCAATCATGACTTTAATCTCTAAAAGTCGTAGACTTGGTATGTTCCCCTCTGATCCATTTCCTGTTTGCTATAAAAGCTTTGAGATCATTCCTTGATAGAAACACGTGGGGAAATCAGCTGTTTGAGAATGCATCAGAGAAAACAACAACAGCTACACACTTAAGGATACTTCAGAGCATAATTTCAGAGTGTCAGACAGAAAGACAGGATTGGTTTACAAAAGATCTACACATGGTTCTAATGTGCGTGTGCGGAAAACATATGCCTCAAGTACATGACTGTACTAATCCAAGCATGCAAATTTATGTAGGAAATGCTTATTTTGTCTGTAATCCAACACTATTTCCATGAGATTATGACTGAAGGGAAATGCGTCTGATGGGGAATAGAGAACATAAGGGGTAAAACCAGCATGACAAGGCCTTTCAAAAGAAGACTCTGAATCAGACACATTTCAGAGGAGTTAACCCATAAAAAGTGCACCAGTTCAGATGCACACATATAGGGTTAGGGTATATATCAAATATATCAGAACATCAGAACATCTTCAGTGTTATTTTCTTTGCATAAGCATTACTTATATTGTATTGTATCCCAACCATATGTTTTCCCCTAACTATGTTCCTCCTGCTGTGTAAAATTATGTTGTCATTTTTAATCTGAAATGATTTCATGGTTATATAAATAATTGTAAGGTTTTTATTTTTTGCTTATTTTTTCTTTAAAATGCAACTAATAGATGGCTGTTTACACCCAGCTGTTTGTACAACACATGACATTGATTTTAAAGAACAAACCAGCCTCTTAAGATCATAATTATTGTTCCAGTCATAAACAGCAAGACAGAAATCACAATATCTCTGAGACATTCAACCAGGAAAACATGTCATTTTTGAATATGACATAATTACAATCATAATTACAGCCTGTCAGATGTGGAGACAGACTTGTGGTGCAGTGAAAACCACTGAGATCTTATGATAAATAAAAAGTCCTCACTCTCATCTTAAAGGCTTGATAGAGTTGATGTTACAAGGTATTACATCAGTCTCGGACAGGGCTTTCACTCACAAGAAATCAAACAACAGAGATTAGATTAACGATCCATTTTGTCTGTTTTATACCACATAATATGATCCTTGTTTTCGTAATCCCAGACCTTGAAAATTTAGTCTAGATAGTCTGAACAACGTCTAATGTATTGCTTGTGCTCAATTAGCATTCAGAATGATGCTCTGTGTTGTCTTGAAGTTTGTATCTGTATCTATAATTCCCTCTGCAACATTTATAAGTTTTGACATGGTCTATTGTCTCACTTTTCTTGCAGTACTTCCTAAAAGCCTCTCGCACCATTACCCCTTCTTCACCAACAGGGTGTCAATGCTCTCAAACAGGGAACTGCGACCATGAGTGGCTGGAAGAATGGGATAATGCAAGTAAATTTTTCAGAACAACAACAGCTCAAAACAAAACTAGATTGTTTCGGTTTATCAACTAGACTGCAAGTGCCTGATGTGGCACATTTAGTTGGACAACCCTTTTTGTGTCATGTTTCAAAGCTCCAGTCACTTGTATTTCCCTGTATGTCATAGAAAAATTTACAAATGCTTAATTACATATAAGTCAATAGATTTTCTCTTACCCATACTACTAATATTACAGCGATATACTTTGACATATTTACGAGTGGCATTTATTTAATAGGAAAAATGCTAAATCAGAATGGAATATAACTGTGATGCGCCATGTTTGTGGGTAGGTTGTGTAGTAACCGAGGACAAATGCCTCAAATGAGCACATGGCCGAACTAGCTCTGTAGGCTCTCGGAAGTAAGATTATAGTATTTCATGCTGTATACCACTGAGAATACTAGCACCCTGCAGCAATATATTAGAGATATATTGTACTGCCATCCATAGCTAAAAAGTGCTTCTAACACTGAATGAGGATAAGGCTCACTATTTCTGTAGAATACCAACTTGTGCCATGCTATAAGTAGGATGGGAATGCAGCAAATAAAACCAAGTGTTTTAGAGATCACCCATATTATTTTTTTTTTTACATTTTCAATGATATACAAGTTAACAGATATTAAGTATGGGGTGTGATACTGGTAAGTGGCAATTATTCTGAGACTTTGCAGCTTGAAGGATTTATAGAGATAATCTGCAGTTCTCCAGAGAAATGAAAAAGAGTGCTGTGACATCCATGTTCCACATTCTCTAAATATGGAAATATTGGTGATGCCTCTTATTTTCTTTTGAAGATATGTGTGGATACAGAGCTTGTTCTTTACCATATGACATTGCATAATGGTGCTTTTGATTAAAAAAAATGTCTGGCAGTCACTTTTATCTAAAACGACTTTGCTTTCACATAAACACTTGGGAAATGTAACTGCAAGTGTCCACTTGTCTTTTCAGAGCAACTTCAATTAGACTGAGTTTTTTAATGATCAAATATGGCTGTGATCATAGTTTCTTCAACCTTACGAAAGCAAGACACTGACATAAAGAAAAAGATGGAAAGTCAGTGTCATGCTCAACATGTCAGGGTTGCTGTGCAGGTGGCTGAAGACGAGGACACGGAATTTCAAAGATAATAGATTTAATGACAAAATGAAACTTTCAAAAATGAAACAAGAACAAAACTCCAGGACTTCAAGGTTTACACACAACCATACATAGACGACGATCGACAAACACTCAGGGAAAACACAGGGCTTAAATACACAGGAATGATTGAATAATTAACTGAACACAGGTGATAAAACTGAACACAAGCGAGGAGCGGGAAAACTTAACAGGGCTAAACCAAAAACCACAAAGACAGGGGAAACCAAGATCACAAAAACAGAACTCAAACACATTGAATTGTTACAGTACCTCCCCCCTCCCCGAAGGCGCGACCTCGCGCCGTATAACATCCAAAGGGGTGGGAGGGTGGGCGCCCTGGAGGCTGACGAGGGCATGGTGCAGGTCCAGGAAGCCTCCAGGGCGGAGCAGGCTGTGGGCGTGGCCACGGCGGAGCAGGCTGTGGGCGTGGCCACGACGGTGCAGGCTGTGGGCGTGGCCAGGGCGGAGCAGGCTGTGGGCGTGGCCAGGGCGGAGCAGGCTGTGGGCGTGGCCACGACGGTGCAGGCTGTGGGCGTGGCCAAGGCGGAGCAGGCTGTGGGCGTGACCAAGGCGGAGCAGGCTGTGGGCGTGACCAAGGCGGAGCTGTGGGACCCTCGGGCGTCCAAGGCGGAGCTGTGGGACCCTCGGGCGTCCAAGGCGGAGCTGTGGGACCCTCGGGCGTCCAAGGCGGTGCTGTGTGACCCTCGGGCTTCCAGGGCGGAGCTGTGGGACCCTCGGGCGTCCAAGGCGGTGCAGGCTCTTCAGGTGGCCACGGCGGTGAAGACCCTTCAGGTGGCCGTGGTGGTGAAGACCCTTCAGGTGGCCATGGCGGTGAGGACCCTTCGGGTGGCCATGGCGGTGAGGACCCTTCAGGTGGCCGTGGTGGTGAAGACCCTTCAGGTGGCCATGGCGGTGAGGACCCTTCGGGTGGCCATGGCGGTGAGGACCCTTCGGGTGGCCATGGCGGTGAGGACCCTTCGGGTGGCCATGGCGGTGTTATTTTTTCGGGCCTCCGTGGATCTTTGGCCGGCCTCCGTGGATCTTTGGCCGGCCACGGCGAAGGCGTATAGCCCCCCCCCAAAATTTTCTTGGGGAGAAAGACAGGTTCAGGAACGGGAACAGACTTGACATCAACAGGCGCTGGATCAACGGGGTCTGGGTCAACGGGCTCTGGGTCTGGGTCAACGGGCTCTGGCGCTGGCTCTGGGTCAACGGGCTCTGGCTCCGGCTCTGGGTCAACGGGCTCTGGCTCCGGCTCTGGGTCAACGGGCTCTGGCTCTGGGTCAACGGGCTCTGGCTCTGGCGCTGGGTCAACGGGCTCTGGCTCTGGCGCTGGGTCAACGGGCTCTGGCTCTGGCGCTGGGTCAACGGGCTCTGGCTCTGGCGCTGGGTCAACGGGCTCTGGCTCTGGCGCTGGGTCAACGGGCTCTGGCTCTGGCGCTGGGTCAACGGGCTCTGGCTCTGGCGCTGGGTCAACGGGCTCTGGCTCTGGCGCTGGGTCAACGGGCTCTGGCTCTGGCGCTGGGTCAACGGGCTCTGGCGCTGGCGCTGGGTCAACGGGCTCTGGCGCTGGCACTGGGTCAACGGGCTCTGGCTCTGGGTCAACGGGCTCTGGCGCTGGGTCAACGGGCTCTGGCGCTGGCGCTGGGTCAACGGGCTCTGGCGCTGGCGCTGGGTCAACGGGCTCTGGCGCTGGCTCTGGCGCATCATGGGACTCGGAACTGGACGGGGCCAGCACATCAGGGGATTCGGAACTGGACGGGGCCAGCACATCATGGGACTCGGAACTGGACGGGGCCAGCACATCAGGAAGCTTGGGGCTAGATTCATGCTCTAGCGGGCAGGCAACTGTCTCTGGCTGGACGGTCTCTGGCTGGACGGTCTCTGGCTGGACGGTCTCTGGCTGGACGGTCTCTGGCTGGACGGTCTCTGGCTGGACGGTCTCTGGCTGGACGGTCTCTGGCTGGACGGTCTCTCGTGTGAGCGTGCAGGTGATGGGCTCAGGCGTTGGCGTGCTTGGAGCTGGTTGGAGTGGTAGCTCTTCCAAGTGGTAGCTGGATCCACAGGCCCACAGCGTGTGATCCAAAAACTCCAGGAAGGATAGATTGAGGTCCTTCACCAAAATTATCTGGGCGAGAGGGTCCCTTAGTCCACCCCAGAAACTTTTTTTCAGCTCCTCTTCCTCCAGCGTCACATCATCGTAGAGACCCAGGTAACGCCCCGCATACTCCTCAAGAGAGAGCTCCCCTTGAAAGAGGATTGGGATTTCAAAGGGGCTCACCACCTTGCTTTTCCTCCTTCGGCCCATTTTTCGCTTTTTTTTAATGGTCGATCGTTCTGTCAGGGTTGCTGTGCAGGTGGCTGAAGACGAGGACACGGAATTTCAAAGATAATAGATTTAATGACAAAATGAAACTTTCAAAAATGAAACAAGAACAAAACTCCAGGACTTCAAGGTTTACACACAACCATACATAGACGACGATCGACAAACACTCAGGGAAAACACAGGGCTTAAATACACAGGAATGATTGAATAATTAACTGAACACAGGTGATAAAACTGAACACAAGCGAGGAGCGGGAAAACTTAACAGGGCTAAACCAAAAACCACAAAGACAGGGGAAACCAAGATCACAAAAACAGAACTCAAACACATTGAATTGTTACACAACATCTTTAAAGGTATAGCACACCTACAATTTTTATTCCTTTCAAATATACTCACTCTTGCCATTCCAAACATGTATGACTTTCTTTTTTTCTGCTGAACACAATAGTATTTTGAAGAATGTTGGAAACCAAGCAGTTTCAGTTTGTATTGACTTCTATTGTATTTTTAGTCCATACAATGGAAGTCGATATGAACCAAAACTGTTTAGTTACCAACATCTTGTATATTTGACAAAGAAAGCCATACTGGTGTGGAATGAAATGAGGATGAGTAAATAATGACATAATTAAAAAAAAAATGTTGAATGGCCTATTCCTTTAAATAATTGTTGATGGCTAATTTGTATTGATAAAACCTGAACTCCAGAATCCTATTAGCCTATCTGTCCCAAAAACTGAACATAAACAACCTTTGGCCAGTATGAGATGTTAAGGTAAAAAAGTAACTCCCCGTCTGTGCTGAGACATCCAGCAATTGTGAAGCACGCACACACACACGCACACACACACACACACACACACACACACACACACACACACACACACACACACACACACACACACACACACACACACACACACACACACACACACACACACACACAGAGGGGGTCAGAGTGAAACAGTGTGTCTATGTGAGTGCAAAAGGAGGTGCCATGGTGGGGGTGACCGAATGATCTTGCTTTTCGATAAATGGTCCGAGGGGGAGTGTGGGACACACACACACACACACACACACACACACACACACACACACACACACACACACACACACACACACACACACACACACACACACACACACACACACACACACACACACACACACACACACAGGGACCTGATGCCTCTCATTCACAGAGCCCCCAGGGCAAATGCTTTATGAGTGTAAACTTAATGAACATCAGGTGCTCTTATTTAAGCAACATGCCACAGTCCAGCTATAATAAAAATTCAAACCCAAAGGTCAGTCTAGCCCTACTCACTACAATCAAGATGTTTCACACTCTCAAATTAGCCAAATAACTTAACTATTAAACTGAATAAAAAGTATATTTGAGAGGCAGAATGCTCCATTTTATTGATCCAAATGTAATGGATCACCACATACAGCTGAAGTCTGAAGTTACAAAGTTCAATTAGGCTGATAATTCAATAAACAGCCTTCAATGTCAGTGCGAAACGTCAAGGCGTACGGTAGAGGTGAGATCACTGAATCAAATGATCGACTCCCTCGGGAGAGAGCAGTGACGTCACAGCGGCGGAAAGGCAGCCAGGCATCCCGGAGGATCCGCGCGCCTCCTCCACTGCCTGAGCGCACGAGCTCTGAGTAAGCATTGTAGATATCTGTGCACAGTCTCTGCACGCGTGGCTGCGTGGAATCCTGCTCACGAGGATTTCGGATGTGTGAGGAAATGTAGGGGCTACAACATCACGACCCGGATTTATTACGAGTTTTGACTGAATCTCTATACGAAGAAATGCTCACATACTCTTTTTGCCAACACGTCCTGGAGATCATTTAGACGCAACTTTGGAGCGGCGGCTTTTGCCCGCTGAATCTGGTGAGCCTCTTTCACAATAGCTTTTCAACTTTACCAAATGCTACTACTTAAAAAAAATGCATTATAGAAAAAGGCAAATCAGTAGCTATTACTCTAGCCTACTGTTATTACCGTATTTCGTTTATGTGTGCTACTTAACCCGCAATAAAAAACAATAGTTGTTAACATTATGTCTTACGCTTAGTAATAAATGGTCATGCAGTGCATGCAGAGGAAGTGGACACACGCAACTCGATGTAAGCATTATAAAGTGAGTTGCACAGATTGAGTAGCCTATAGAGCGCACAGCCTCGTGGATCGCTCGCGCTCTGGCACAGCAGTGAGACAGCGCCATCATTCGCGAGCAACAGAGTGCATGTGCCGTGCTAGAGCCACGCTTTAGAAAGATTTTCCGTCTGTCACTGCAACTTTTCCCCAGTTTCCATATGGCATGGGACGTTGCTTTCATTTTGAGAGTTTCTGTTTATTAAATTCACCTAAACATGTAAAGAATGTCCGTTGGCCTATTCGTCATGATTTCAGTCGGAAATTCGAATACGATTCGAGACACCACAGCAAAGATGAACAATAAGCAAGCTTTTGCTTAAAGGTTGCATAAGTCTATTAAAGACAAGTAATCAGTAAAAAAAATTGACAAGCAGTAGCTCAAATAAAGACAATAGGCTATAGAACAAAGATTAGCCTAATTGTTTTAAGTTGTTCCGATTATCAATTATCTGTAGTAAAAAAAAGTAATCAAATGTTAAAAGAAAATAGCTGTATAGTCCTCCTCACTATATTAGATATAGCCTAGTTAGCCTACTTTAAATCATAATCATAAATCATATAGCCATGGCTTGGTTAATTTTAACGACTGTATGCACGGCCTATTCCATATCTGTGACCCTGGATCACAAAACCAGTCTTAAGTAGCACGGGTATATTTGTGGGAATAGCCAACAAAACACTGTACGGGTCAAAATTATCGTTTTTTCTTTTATGCCAAAGATCATTAGGATATTAAGTAAAGATCATGATCCATGAAGATATTTAGTAGATTTTCTACCTTAAATATATCAAAATTGTATTTTTGTAAGTGGATGCAGCACAATAACCAACAGAAATGGAAACCTTTAAAGGCGATTTTCTCAATATTTAGATTTTTTTGCACCCTCAGATTCCAGATTTCAAATAGTTGTATCTCGGCCAAATATTGTCCTATCCTAACACACCATACATCAATGGAAAGCTTATTTATTTAGCCTTCAGATGATGTATAAATCTCAATTTTAAAAAAATGGACACATAAGACTGCTTTTGTGGTCCAGGGTCACTGACACATTCGATCCTCTTCCCCGCAATTCTGTTTCCATTAATAATTACCAAAACGAGCTTTTAGCTTATGGTGTGCTGATAGGTCAAAAACGTTCAATTGAGAATGCTTTTCATGGAGCACGCGCTCAAAGCCGTCGCATAATGTGAGTCAGAAAATGTAACTGTTGAAACATTGGCATCATTATATCTTTTTTTAATTTTACTATCAACTTGGTAGGTTATGGTTAATGGCTACCCGCGTGGGGCTTTTATTATAACCAATATCTCAAATGCTGACATCCATGGAGATAATTCCATTGCTTTGTTCCAAAAAGCGAATGACGCGGCATATTTCTTTTATTAGAGACTAGGTTTGGCACATAAAATGAAACATCAAAGACTTCTCCCGTCCCACTGTGAGGGGAAAGCAACGGCCGTTTCATCTTCATGCCAATAGGAAGTAGATCCGTGCGCTGTGCAAGGAGCGCGGAGAAATACTAAGAGCGTTTGTGTGTGTGTGTGTGTGTGTGTGTGTGTGTGTGTGTGGTGTGTGTGTGTGTGTGTGTGGTGTGGTGTGTGTGTGTGTGTGTGTGTGTGTGTCGGATATTTCTGTGAGCAGACTCAGAGAGAGTCGCTGAGAGTGAGCGTCGGTACAATGCAGATACTTGAAACTTATAAACTTCATGAAAAGCCACCAAACAAAGGACGTTAGTACTGGAATAGGTATGTACCACTTGGGAAGGTTTAAAGTTGAGGGAGGACTTGGACTTATTCTGGTTTTGTGCTATTTTCAGAAATGCTTAAAAGTTTCAGTCTCGCGGTGTGAAGTTGCCGTTTGGGAGTCCCCCATTGCTCTCCGTAGTGCAAATAGGGCAGCTTTGAAGTTGACTGTTGCTTGGCAAAGCTGTTGGAATACTCAATGTGTTCAAATGGAGTTTAATTATTTAAGATAAGCAGTCCAGAGTGATCTGATAATTGTTTTCTAATGGAAACAGTTCATACATCTGGCCAGCGCATGAAGGCACCAGTGTGGCGACGTGAAATGAATAGGAACCGTCGGACTGGGGGGATGGGGATACACTTTAACAACGGAGCAGAAGCCTGTCTTTTGTTACTTTGGTATTTTGTTTCCATTCCAAAGGCTGAACTGCCTTACGTATATTGAGGAGAGTTAGCCTACCACGGAGGTTCATGTGAAAACATTAAAATCGTATGTTTTTTAGTGTGCTAACAGCAAAGGAATATGGTTCTTTGATGTCGCTGAGAAAGTTCGGTCAGATACATTTAATTTCTGAACCAAACATCACGTTAACGGCTGTGAGTCTCTTGCTGATATGCGCTCGAGGGCACCAATAGTCGCAACTCGCAAGGACACCTGCAAATCTCGAACAAATGCTCACGGAGTGTGAAGTCCTCTGTTATGAATTGCTTTACATGACAAATAAAAATAAAACACTTATTTAACGTTAAATGTTATAGTAATGTCCGACATTTCTACATTGCTCTGTATTTCGTCTGATCTAATGTGCTAGGCAAGGTAATCAGAATCTATAGCCTACGTATTATCAGCTAATTTAATGCGAGCAGAATCGAACGCTGCAACTTTTATTTTTATTTTTGGAAATAAAATGCTTTGCTGATGTGCAGCATATCAGAAAATTACATTAAACAAGATTACGAGTAGGACTTCTAACCACCAAAATAATAATGCTTATAATTCTTACCACTCAATACATATTATGATTAGATAAATAACAAGCACTTCTTTATAGTGTATCAGTGAGGTCATGCAGATCAGTGATGATTTTGTATTTATGCAGTTTTTCATAGTAGTCCATATAGTTGTTTGTTTTTCTTCTATTAACATATCATTGAATGTATTTCTCTTTAACAATTGTGTTGTTCTTAGCTGAAGAAGATATATGCCAGGATGGCAGTGATAATAATGTGTAATTTATTCAGAAAGTAGTGGAATGTGACGTTATTATACACAAAAGACACTTCCATGCTCACAATATTTCATCATTTGGCCCTATCTGCTGTCATGGTGTCTATGGTGAAGTTAGAAATATAGACAAATAGTCAGTGCCTGTCTCTAAGGATGCTGATGCACTAATCATATTTGTTTTAAGTGATGTGCCATAAACAGCTATTTAAAAGCCGTCTGTCAGTTTCTTATGTGCTGTGTGTAAACTATATCTGCTGCAACCCATGAATGAATAACTTCTTACTGATAATTTAAGAGGTCTTTAGATTTGAAATCTTCAGATGAAAGACCAAACCATGTGAATGTGCCCGAAATGTACTAAATCGATTAAAAGTGAAACTATTATCTCTTAACTTTTTTTCTTTATTCTCCACAGTTTCAGTGAGGAGTGCGCTGCAAACATGCAGAATCACGTGACTTTACTGCTGGTGGTTCTGCTGCTCCTGTGCGGCTGCACTGGGAACCAAAGCCTCGACACTGCGCCCGTTCCTCTGTTTACCCAGTCTGTTTACAATGCTACCATTTATGAGAACTCTGCTGCTAAGACCTATGTGGAAAATCCTGTCAAAATGGGAATCTACATCACAGACCCTACCTGGGAAATACGGTACAAAATCGTGTCAGGAGACAATGAGAATCTGTTCAAAGCTGAGGACTATCAATTGGGAGACTTTAGTTTTTTGCGAATAAGGACCAAAGGAGGTAGCAGTGCCATTCTTAACCGGGAGGTTAGAGACCACTATATTCTCACAGTCAAAGCCATGGAAAAAAATTCAAATGCTGAGGCTCGAACACAAGTCAGGATTCAGGTACTGGACACAAATGACCTTCGGCCACTGTTCTCCCCGACTGCTTATAGCATATCTTTACCCGAAAACACAGCTGTTCGCTCAAGCGTAGCAAAGGTGATGGCGACGGATGCAGATATCGGTACAAACGGAGAGTACTACTACAGTTTCAGAGAATGGACAGACATGTTTTCAGTCCATCCCACGAGTGGCGTAGTTACGCTAACAGGAAAGCTGGACTACTCTGAGACAAAACAGTATGAATTAGAGATTTTAGCAGTGGACAGAGGCATGAAGCTGTATGGTAGCAGTGGTTTTAGCAGCATGGCTAAGTTAATGGTACAAGTGGAGCAGGCCAACGAGCATGCACCGGTCATCACTGCTGTAACCCTAGCACCCTCAGACATCGACAAGGATCCTACTTATGCTGTTGTGACTGTTGAAGACAATGACCAAGGTGCTAACGGTGAGATTGCATCTCTCAGTGTGGTTGCAGGCGACCCTCTTCAGCAGTTTAAAGCCATGCGGACAAGTCCAGGCAGTAAGGAATATAAAATCAAAGCAGTTAAGCAGGTTGACTGGGATAGTCAGCCCTTTGGATACAATCTAACACTGCAAGCCAAAGACAAAGGAAGTCCACCCCAGTTTTCATCTGCAAAGGTCATCCATGTCATGTCTCCCCACTTCAAAGTAGGGCCTCCTAAATTCAATCAAGCTATTTACAGAGTCAATGTGAGTGAATTTGCACCACTGCACACACCTGTTGTAATGGTAACAGCTGTGCCAAAGTATCCTCAACTTAAGTATGCATTTAAAAACAAATTGGATAAAAATCATTTTGACATTAATGCAGATTCAGGCTTGATCACAACAGCTGGGCCCCTTCATGCAGACTCCTTGAAAAAGTATGAATTAGAAGTTGTGACCAGCGAGAAAAAGGCAGTCACAAAAGTCATTATTGATGTGATCGACGTGAACAACAATGCCCCGGAATTCAAACAGACATCTTACAAAGCAAGTGTTGATGAAAATATGCCCATAGGTACTAGTGTGCTAACAGTGAAAGCCACTGATTTAGACACTGGGGAGAATGGATATGTCACTTACAGCATTGCCAATGTGAATCCCCAGCCATTTGTCATTGACTATTTCTCTGGTGTCATCAGTAGTTCAGAGATTTTGGATTATGAACTGATGCCGAGGATTTATACTTTGAAAGTGCGGGCGTCAGATTGGGGTTCCCCTTTTCGACGTGAGGTAGAAACCCAGGTAACAGTCACACTTAACAACTTAAATGACAACAAGCCACTTTTTGAGAGTGTGGAATGTGACATAACTGTGCCGAGAGACCATGGTGTTGGAGAGCAGATCACAACAGTGTCTGCTATTGATGCTGATGAGTTGCAGTTGGTGAGGTACAGAATAAAAGCTGGGAATGACTTGAATTATTTTGATATTAATCCAAACTCTGGCGTACTGTCTTTGAAGCAACCTTTAAATGAGGGCGAGGCAGCAAAAGTGTCCTATTACAGCTTGCAGATCATAGCCAGTGATGGAGAACATGAAACTCAGCCCATGTTTTTGAACATTACGGTTGTTACGGCACGTAAACCGGTCCAAGTGAAATGTGTTGATACTGGAGTTGCCAGCATGCTGGCAGAAAAGCTCCTGCAAGGAAGCAAGATCCACAGCCAAATTGAACCCGAAGACCACTTCCAGGACTTTCACTCTGTGAACCGCCTTGTGCCCCAGTTTGCTGAGACTTTTCCCATTGTGATTGAGGTCAAAGAAGACTTGCCTGTTGGGGCCAGGATTGTCCATCTTAGTGCCTCGGATTCTGACAGCGGTTTTAATGGGAAGCTGGTTTACGTTATCTCTGGGGGTGACGCTGAGAGTCGTTTCGTCATTGACATGGACACTGGATGGCTCAAAGTATATGCTTCTCTTGATAGAGAAACAACTGATCACTATACGTTGAACATTACCGTGTATGACCTTGGAATTCCCCAGAAGTCATCTTCACGTCTGCTGGATGTAAAGATCCTGGATGCTAATGACAACAGCCCACAGTTTTTACAGGAGGCCTACTCCGTGGATATCAGCGAGAGCACTGCGGTCGGCAGAGAGATCATTCAAGTTGAAGCAAAAGATAAAGATCTTGGGGATAATGGCATAGTCAGATACTCTATATTGGCAGACACAGATCAATTTGCTATTGATACTGAAACTGGGATCATTACGGTGAAAAAGCCTCTAGACCGTGAGGTGCAACCCAGTTTTGTACTCAAGATAGCAGCTCGTGACCAGGCCGCTGATGAACCTCAACTTGTCTCAACTGTATTGCTTAAAATTACACTGGAGGATGTAAATGACAACCCACCAAAATTTATTCCCCCAAACTATCAGGTGAGAGTACGCGAGGATCTACCCATCGGTACTGTTATAATGTGGCTGGAGGCTCACGACCCTGATATTGGGCCATCTAGCCAGGTTCGATACAGCCTCATTGACAATGGGGACGGAAAGTTTGAAGTAGACAAATTGAGTGGTGCCGTACGAATCGTACAGAATCTGGATTACGAGAAAAAGCAAGTGTACAGTCTCACAGCAAGGGCGAAGGACAAAGGCAAGCCGATATCTTTGTCATCGAGTTGTCACATTGAGGTGGAGGTTGTGGATGTGAACGAGAATCTGTACAGGCCATTGTTCCCATCATTTGTGGATAAGGGATTTATCAAAGAGGATGTGCCCATTGGAACATCGGTGATGAAAATCACAGCTCAGGATGAGGATAAAGAAAGAGACGGAGAAATCCGTTACTCCATTCGGGATGGGTCGGGTCTGGGGATCTTTACTATTGATGAAGAAACTGGTAAGTTATCTTCCTTTCCCTTTTATCCATTCATGACTGGGGTGGGGTAGCGGGGAATGTTTTGTCAGGTCATGAATTATTCGAGAAACAAATCTCTTATGTATTAAAGTAGCCGGTGATATGAACGGTGCAAATGTGAAAGGACTTGCTGTATAAACAATTTTTTAAGGTGTACAGAAGGAGGGATTCATATTATTTTGAGTGGCATCAGTTGGATACTTGCGCAGGTTGATGGTAGCAGTTGGATGTCTTTGAAAGAGCTGATGAAGAGCATCCTGATTCTTTTCATTTTTCCACCGGAGGAGAGAGAATTGATGGCAGGAACAGATGGAGCAGCTGTCTCTTGGACCTGCTGTAGACATTCCACACTAGTTGCCGTGGTATTAAGAGGATTGCTCTCCCTCCCGCCCCCTACTTCCGTGCACACATTTTTTTTTTACTTGATTCTTTCTCTCTGTCTATTTTTCTTTTTAAATAAGCAAATCAAGCACCGGCTATTTCTCATTTATAGATTATTTTGTCATGTAGGCCATAGGGTACTTAACGTGTATTAATGTGAGCCGATGAGTGTTAGAGAATGGTGCTTTTTGAAGCAAACACATTTCCGTTGGCAAAAGTCAACATCTGGCTTCATTATCTTTATACAAAGAATGTATTAATACCTCTCTCAGCTGCCCTGACCACTCAAAGCACCTGTGCCAAAAGCTTAAAATAAGCAGTCTGGAATTCCAACGGTCTTTGACACTGAGCAACTAATGGCCACCCAGTAAAAATGAAGGCCTAAAATACACAAAACTTACAAGACTCAAGATGAGTGTTTTTTTCTTTGATTAATGGATTTGTATGCTGAGCTAAATGATTAATGTACAAATAGACCAGTGAAACATCATGATGTTTTGTGTATATATATCCAATCGAAATCTGGAATTAGAAATAAATGTATTTAGTCAAGGTGAAAACTCATTAATAGTTGTAATTTCTATCAAGGTATTTCTATCAAGCATATCTGCCTAAAGGGCCTTTCACGTGGAGCGCAAATAAGCGACACAAATATATTATGCGATGACGCTCTTGAATGGAAACAATAGATACCTATGGAGCTATTCACACTGATCAATCGCGACACGACAAAGCAAAAAAACGTTCTTCTAGTGTGTCTTTTTTTTTTCTTCATCGTCCTGCATTAAAATGGGCCTACCAATTAGATTTGAGCTTCAGATCATGTACCTGGAGCCACTGCTCTTGCACAAAAGGGTGAGATTGGTGGCACGGTTTTTAAGACCATTGTAAACACAGAAGAAAAGTATTCCGGAAGAGAATGGATGTTGATTTCTTGTTATTATTGGTGTCTGCGAACGGAGACATGCATACATTCAATTGCATCTGCTCTTGTGCTATTTGAGTTCACATGGCTTCACTTTTAAGCTTCCATTAGTGATATTAGTTGAAAAGTGTGCACATTTGGAGAAATATTTATTATCACATGTTTACAAAATATTTCTTAATACAGAATATAATTTCAATGAATTTCCATTAAATTTAATTTTATGAGATCTGAAGAACTTGTGTGTGAGCTGTGTTTTTTTTGGGGGGGGGTGTCAAGAGTCGGAGAGCGCTTATTGGGTCTAGATCGAAAACGGTAATAATCTTTCAATTGTGACATGTAGCTTAATGTTAATTATAGCTCTAATGCACCTGTTACCTAGCTGCGATTATATTGTATGATGTATTTGTTAAATTCTCGTAAGGTCTCATAAGCATTATTTGTGTTAATGGTGTAGTGCTAAAATAATAAATAAATAATAATTGCAATAATAAATGCAAGAGACATACATGAGGAAAAATGCATTCTCGGTCAGCGCCACCTATCGTGCAGGTGTGAATTAGCAGAAGCCGATCAATCGTTTTGCATTTGTTGTGAAATCATCGTTCGTCAGCGATTCACTTCGCTTTAATGCGTTGTGCTCTGTGTGAAAGGGCCTTAAGAAAGTAAATTACCAGTATCTCGTTTTAAATCCCTTTTGAGAAATCTTGCTTTCTTGGGTGGTAAATTTAGCATGACAGGATGTGCTGGCATAGGTTCCCCCCTCCCCCCACAACAAGGCCATCTGTTGCCCATTGTGCCTGCCCAGACTTATGGAGATTGGGCTTTGCTGCAGTTCCAATGGATGGAAGCTTATTAAGGTTTTTCCAAATTGATTTGGGTAGAGAACATAAATGGTGTCTTGAGGGGTGAATCAGAAAAAAAAGTCTAGGAAGAACCTTTAATGAGTTTGTCACGACCATAGTCAACACTTCTGAACTTAAAAATACTTTGCATGGCTCAGCGATAAGGATGGCTCGCTAATCCGGGGCCAGCGTGAGAGAGTTTTTGTGCCAATTAACAGAACTGTCGTTTTTACATGAAAATTTGACATCTTTCCTCTTTCTTTTCTAGCAGAAAAAAAATCATTCTTGTTTAGTTTCTTGGGTGCAGAAAAATCTCCATATCAAAGTTCTAATCTAATAATTACCATAATGTTTAGAGTCCACTTAGCACTAGGGCTGTCACGGTGAAGGAATTTCCCTTAGGGTAATTTTGAGTGGCTCAATAACGCGATATGTGGTATTATCGCCATTTATTTGTACTTTATTGCGCATTGAAAGGCTGTCACTCAGCGCGCAGCATTGTTACAGCAACGGACTGTTTTTGAGTAAGTCATTAAACCGTTCATTTAACAAATACGTACAAAAACGCTGATTCATTTAAAGATAGATGTAATGAAACAAGGTGTTAATTATTTTTAACTTTGAGTTCCACTTTTCTAGGCTCAGCTGACCAGCAATGCGTTGCATAGCTGATGCTTCACTTAATAGAGACCAATGGCATTGATTCAATGCGTGACTCGCTGATTTTTTTCCCCGCGCGGTGGAATGCTGACGCCATTCATGGTAAATAAATACCCTTAAACGTTGAAAGGATGATACGACAAATATTTGGATATCCTTGGACACGGCAACCTTTTCACGAATTCATAGATGCCACCTACGTCACTACCAATAGAACGCAGCCATATTTACGACCGATCTCGCCCAGTATGCGCGTCCAAACTGCCCATGTGAATGAGAGAGAGAGAGAGACGAGATGCTGGAGAAAATTTTTTATTTTAGGCTCCGATCCTTATTTGTTACCCCCAGTTTTCTTTTGTCCATTATTATCTGCCCCAGACTTGCCCCAATATTATATTGTGCATAACCCATAACCCCGCCGTCCCCATACAGTGGGGATCGCTTGAAGGCTTTCAAGAGTAACGTTACAGTTGCAAATCAATATGCTGTGTCTAAAAGTGCGGCACCTGGCCACCAAGGATTTATATTTAATCATGTGAAATGTATTATTTTAAAAAAAAATTCAAATGTATGATTTTGGTGTTAGTTTGCTCTGACTAGCGAGTTTTTAACTTAACAGAGTGACTTAACAGCTGGTAGTTTATAGCCGCGGCTCACGGCTAGCTGTCATTAATCTGGATTAGGCCTGTCGCGATAGTCATAATCAATTAATCGCACGATTTTAAAAAAAATGAGCTCGATATTTTTTCCGGTCGCGATAATTTCCATTTGCATGCTTGTTTGTTTTCCTCGTCTCTCTCGCTCTCTCTACCAAAGAGACTGGATGACAACTATGTGTAAGACATAACCGACATATTGTAAGTTATTATATACTCTCCAAAACGGACATTTAAACATAATGTTGTGCGTATTTGTCCATTCAGACACGAAACAGAGCTCAGTTCATTACTCGCGCGCTTTATAGGGGTCTATGGTCGCACGCTTTGGGTCAGGTGTGTGCACGCACAGAAATATGAGACATTACAATATGAGATATGATGCAGCGCATGCCAACTAGTGTCCCGCTAGGTAGATCAGCACGTTACAGTACAAATGTAAAAATACCAGTTCGGGGTTCCTCTTTCGGCTGTTTTTGCAGCCAACTGCACAACATATTGCAGGCATTACTGAGACCGTCGGTCGTAAAGATGGCGGCGCAAAGCTACAGTGACGTCATGTGAACCGAACGAATATGAGTTGACCTCAAAGACAGACGCAGGTAATCGCACGTGCTCAGTCGATCGGTCTCATTCACTGTCTGTTTAGGCTTAAGTGCAAATCCACAAAGCCTCTGTACAAATCACCATGATAAACAGTCTTGTTATCATTATTAACTTCTTTAACATTCATTACACATGCACAAGAAGTTCAAAACAAGAAGGGTACAGCCTTATGAAAAAAAGAAAACACGATATCATGGTTGCATTCCTCTGTGGTTGGCTTGTCAGTAGCTCGGTACTGCAATATTGCGGTTATCGTGACAGCCCTACTTAGCACCACGCCTAACTAGAGATGCGGATCAGCAGGAGTCTCTGACCTTCTCCCCCACTCTCTGACCCTCAAATTGATGCTATGGCAGCCATACCATTGTCTTTTTCAGAGTACCATTGTTAAAGATCATAGCCAGGACTGGTAGCAAAGCAAATATGCCTGAGGTAATAGCAGCTCTCATGGGAATGGAAAGATTAGAAGAGGGATGGGTAGGAGGTGTTCAGATTTGAGGTCACTACATGTGGGATGAATATCATGTTTCAAGCAAGGAATCAATCTTTAAACTGAGGCCGGAGAGTAGTAATAAAGAGTCATTTGTTGTTTTGCACTAAATGGATATTTTGAGAACACGGGGTCACCGTCACTGGAGGCTATCGTGCAGCTTTAGTCCTGTTTTATGAGAATGAACACCAAAAGAAAGACTGAATCACATATGGGCCATATTTGGTGCTCTGGACTATATTTTCCATGTGTTTGTGTTGTTTACCCATTTTAATCTCTACTTCTGTAGACCCCACAGGGGGGCGAGGAATGTGCAAATTAAATGTTTTGTCGTTCATTTCTACCCCCAATTTTGTTCGTCTCAGCCCTGCATGTTTGACTCCAGTAGTTTCGCCTTGTAGGAATTTGAGGCTTCCATCATTTATATCCTGTCTTCTCATAAATGTATTTTTGTTTTGTCTGAGTGGAGCGAAAGCTCCTCTTATAAAACCTCAGTTCTGAGAAACATAGTATGAATTAAACTATTACTGACACAATGAAGATTTACAACCCGATTAGTTTGCTTTAAAACAGAATGTTTAATAGAGATTGTCAATCTTTTATTTTTTAATTTTTTTAACCAATTACTAAGCTAGATCTGTAGCTGCAGGAGGTTCTACTGTCTGTAGAACCTCCTGCAGTGTTTACTAGGGCTGCACGTTTTCAAGTTTTTCATTAACCGTTAACCGATGCCCTTATCGGTTAATACTCGGTTAATACTGCCGAATGAAGAAGGGTTAGTTCTCCCCAGAACATAAAATATTCATTTTATTTTATTTTTCGTGTTCGCATTTATATGGAACAAACAATGGGACGTGACAGTTCTTGAAGCGGCACAAAAACTTCCAGAGACCTCAAACAGAAAGCACAAAGCCTTTCTTTAAAGTGAATTTCGTTTTGTATTAATTGTATCTTAATTTTAATCAGTGTTTAATCAACCAATTACCTGGATTGAATAAATAGAAGTAAATATAGCAGACGTTAGATAATCACAACACGGAACCGCCAGTGCGTGAACTGAGCGCGTCTCATAAAAAACCGAAAGCGAAACTCCGCGTATAAGGTAGACTACTTAACATACCTGAGAAATATATCTATATTGAAATGTCTACTTTTAAACAGAACAATTCAAAACGAAAGAAAACAGACTGCTCTTATGTAATCCGTATGAAAAGTGCATTTCTCTCTGGCCCGTTCACTGTGAAGATCGCGAGTATCGTCAACTTCATCTTTCCAGTCGAGTGAGCCGACACTGACAGAAAACACTTATTTATTAATAAACAATTTAAATGTCTCCTTGCTATATTTGACATATTCATAATCATTACGTTTACCTGTTCTTTTTGACAGCTTTTAGGTTATTGGCAGCGCCACCCAGGCTACATTGAACGCGTCAGCATCGAAAACATGATTTTTTTTGAATAATCGCACAACCTATTTGATATTCCAATTAAATAGGCTACTCGGTTAGGCTACTCATCCGAACCAACTATTTAAATTTTTTTACTTGTAAGCGGCCTTTTTACATGTAAGTTTTTCCGTGAACGGGAATTGAAAACCAGGAGTGGACTATGAGCGAAGTGATTACAGAATGCTTAGAGTGGAGAGAGGAACGTGCTTTTGCTCCACTCCAGGCTTTGATCACATCCCCCTCAGCAAGGTGAATAGACTACCACCTCGTCTTTCCTTAATTTAAGACCTATTCAAATTAAAATTAAGACATTACACTATTTGAGAAATGAAAGCCTATTTACGGCCTTAAAATCATGAAAAGTGAACTTCTTGTGGACATTTCAAATGTCTGTGAGCGCTCTGGCGGTCTCTGGTGATGCAACAATTCAAGCCATTGACGCCACTTAACCGAGCAAAATGTTTCACTCGGTTACGCAATTTTTAATGGTTAATCGGTTAACCATGGACACCCCTAGTGTTTACATATGTGATTCTCACAAACATGTCAGAGCAGAGGGCTACATTGGGCCCTGGTGAGACCCCAGTGATCCAACCAGGCTATTTCTGCAGCCAAGATGACACACACACAAGCACCGATGCACGAGTCATTGAGGTATGCTGCTAAATTAATTGAAGTCACCAGAGCTTTGCAAAGTATCCAGTGCCTTTATTTAATAAACCTCCTATGGTAAATGGGAATGAATAAAATTGGAGCGCAAAATTGGGGAGCAAGGATATTTGACTTTGATATTTATAAAATGAAATAGAAGTCTTAGAAATAGAAGGTTGTTGATGCAGAGTTTTCTCTAGGGAGTAGGGACACACCTAGTGTCCTTGATAGACAGCATTTAGTCAACTGTCAATAATGGTTGGATAAGCACGTGTCCATATTTTCATATCATTTGTCAGACGAGTGTATATATATTTTTTAATTTATTTAATGAACTTATCAATGTGATGTACAGATGTATTGGCATCCTTACACTTAAGTGTAGAACACTTGATTATCCAATAAAAATAGTTTTAAAAATGCATTAAAATTAGAATTAAAAACATATTAGCGGGTAAAAACAACCTCTAATAGACTTTCATTGAAGGGGGTGAGAATAATAACATCGGGACCTGGCCAGTAGGCTACCTACCAAAACATCCTAGCAACCTCTCAGAACATCAAAACAATCTAGTTTAAAAATAGGTTTTTATCTTAAAGTGAGAAGTCTTGCTTTGCTATCTTTAATGGGATCAGTTGAAGCAACTCATTAAAGCTGGTGCAAAGGAGCTTGGATTTTAAGGAGCTGTAACCCTAATTCTGAGGCCAATGACATTGTATGCTCAGTTAGGTTAGGTCATTTTAGAAAAGCTTACTACACACACTGATGCCATGGTCACTAACTAGTTGTGTTATAAATGACATACTGTACTTGTTTGTTTGTTTGTGTTAAATGAGTGCATAATTCGGGTATTTGAAGTGAACTCATTGGAATTTTCACTGTGAACAGACTACTCACACTGTTTATACTATAAAATGGCATAGAATAGTGCATAAGCTTGTGAATTGGTACGCAGCTACTCAGTCAACGGGATACAGACATACCTGCTTGAGCCAGACACCATTAGGTCAGTGAGTGGCCCATAATGCTGAGCATGCATCTGTGTCTAATCCCCTGACTCGCTGTTCAAAAATATATGTTTTTGCATGAAGCAGCAGAAAGCCAGTGGCTTTTCCCCCATTGCTGTTGCTCATGTGATTGATGATCAGAAAATGTAGACTGACTTATGATATAACAATACTTCGTAAGAAACATTTACAAGTTCTGGTTGAGATATTTCAGAGATTGATTACTCGCTAGGCAAGGCCAAAAGCTTCAAACTCTGCTCTAAATGTGTTTTAATTTATGTACTTGGTCCTTGATTTTATTAACATATCTGTTAACATCTTTCACTCATTTTAGTCCAAATGCTCTGGCAAGAATTCTATGTGAAGACTCACAACCCTGCTATTTTTTTAGTTAGTTTTAAAATGACTTTTTTTGGGTTATAGATGCAGCATTTTTAAAATGCTTAATCCACTTTATACTGGCCGAGACACACACAAAAAAGGACCTATTCCCTGGTCAATTAATGATTCTTTTAGCACTTTTGAAAAAGAAACATTTGGAGAAAAGTAATGCACTTCTAAGTACCAGCTCATAAGTGTTAAGTGTCATCATTGGTTGGGAATCGTACTGCAGTTGCTAAGCCATATGTTTTTGATTTGCTAACAAAATAACTGGTAACATTCATTGATTCTTAATCAGACTACACCGGTCATGCTGTCTGTTTTTGATTATTTCAAAAGAACAGGATCATAATTCCTTGTTCTTTGACTTGTACCTTACTGGTCACGTATAATAGATTGGAGTAGCAGTTTCGTGGCGCTACTGAAAAGTAGTACATAAAAAGACTATCAGTATAGTCTGGTTCTAGTATTTTCAAAATAGTTATTGGTTCCCAACCTCTATTAAAAGGTCTTCCCGCTTGCTTTGCGGCAGGTATTGGCTGTTGTTGTTCCTCCGAGTGGTGAAATGGCATTTCTGAATTAGTTTGATGTACAAAGCACTAGTATGAGAATGTGCATGTGCTACTCTTTGTGCCGTATCCCCTATATGCCCTTCCTGTGGGGAGAAAGGTTGGCTGATTCTTTCTGATGCCAGATAACCGAGGAATGTGCTGGTGGCTTTGTCTTCTCATGTTCGGCTACCTATCAGTTGGCCCGGGCAGGGAGAGGAGAAAGGGGGTCATCAAAAAGAAAGGGGTCATGAGTGAGTTTTCTCTCCTATCCTGATTCTCTTTGCATACCTGGCACATTTTACTCTGGCTTTCTCTTTCACTCTTGTACATTTCCCACTAATTGTCAAAATATTGAGCCTGTTGTGTGACTACTGTTTTTTTTCTACGGCCATCTTGCCATATCGTCTTTTCTCATCTCTCAGGAGTGTGACTACCACTTTTCCACTTTTTTTTAGAGGGTATATGACTGACTGACTCCGTGTAGTCTCTGCTTGAGCCGTGTTGCTGGGGCAACCAGTTTCTGGAATGCAGGATCAGGAGTTGATTGTAGGGTGCTAAATGAAAAGCACACTTTCCCTTGTTAAAGTCAACTGTCGTCTCCAACTATCAGGTCCCATTTTTGGGAACCCGTGCTGATGTTAACTCTTGTTATTTCAATGTTCCCTAAATAAAAGTCAGTTGAGCGTAATAAGATCGCCTATGCCAAGAACAAACCAGCAATGGAATGGTTTTAGACTTGTGTGCTGTTTGACGTTAAGCCCAATATTTCATACTCAAATTCTATATGCCACGGTCCAGCTCTCAGCTATACCAATTTCCAATACGGTGGGGGATGTTGTTGCACTCCCTGTTTCCCTGTGATGTCACAGATTTTTTTATAATGAGAATCGAAGGCGAGAGACAGCAGATGTAAACACGGCGCTGGTGGATGCAGAGTGTGAAACCAGAGACGCTAACCACCGACGCGAGACAAACTGTGTGATGCCTCTGCTCCCAAACTGTATCTGACTGTGCGTCAAAGTTAACTGGCATTTTAGAGTTGCACATCCTGGGACTATGAATGTCACACCCACGGCTTATCCACTCAGAGGTCAGAGATGAGAAATGAAGATGAATGCTTTTTATTTCACTGTTGGGCTTCTGTGCTCGACAGATAATCATAACAGCTCGCTACAAAAGCTCAACAAATCATTGCATCATGGAGCGTTTAGTGACAATACAGTGTTTTTGCTGTTTAAACCTGTTTTTGAAAACCGCTACCTCCATTTAGATGAATGCATTTTGAACAAATGGATAATAAATCATTGCATTGTCCAATTATGTACAAAGCGTTAATCTGGCTTGATGGAATATCATGTGCTTGATATTTAAGGCAAATATAATTAGAATAATAATAATTATTTATTTTACAGTACAATACTTTTTTAAACATTAAACAAGCAAGCTTTTGTTTTGGTGGAAACCACAGGCAGGGAGCCCTTTAAGCTTTATATTGCTGACAACAACCAGTTTTTAAGTGCGTCTCATTACAAGTTTTGGAAGATGGTTGGCGCATGTTGTGTTTCCAAATGCATATTATAATCAGCCAAAACTCAGAGCACATGCAGAAATGAGTTTGTGGGCAGCGGCATTTACTGAGAACCGAGTCGCTCTGAAACACCAGATCATAAGCTGTTTGTATGTAAAAGTACGCAGTGCCATGCTTCGCTCTGAAATCTTGCTCTGAAATCTCTCTCTCATATATTTTTTTAATTAAACCGCAGTCTTTGCAATATGATAATGGCTCGCAGTAAGCCATATCACTGCGATTTAATATCGATTAATCATGCAACCCTACTTTAAAAACAGCAGTAATGGTGATGCACATGGTCTTTTTTCGTGTCGACTTTGCAATTTTTCAGATTTGTAGTTGTAAACTCACTGCGAAACAACTAAAGTAGGAACACATGCAATCCGATATTACAGTGTCTGTGTTTTTTTTGGAATGTTAGTTGCGCAGCTTTGCCCCTAGATAACGGTTATATATAAATTCACGTTTGTAATGATATGTAAAGGTGTAATTAGGAGCCTAGTTAAGAGTCAAACATCTGGGGTTTGAACCAAATGACTTTTCTATTCCCTGTGTTTTACTGCCTCACCAGACTCCTCCCTTCAATATTTTAAACGCCTTTGATCCTCACCACACAGAAACACTCCAAGGAGCGCAAGTGTATAAATAGAAAAGTGAGAGGAAAAAAAGAAGTGAGGCTTTCAAAATGTCAAGACAGCACCCTGTATGAAACACACTCTCACTTCATAGTCTTATCAGCCTTCCCAAAAGAGGAGAGAAAAGCTCTCCAGCATGAACTGGGACACTAATGTGCCGGCCTAGTGATAATGCCAGTGCCGACTATGTCACTGGGCAGCTATTTCATGCTTCGAAAAAATGTTGTTATAACGGAGGACCGACGCTCGTTATCAGGAAGGGCTCAGAGATTGGAGTCAATTCAGGGGGGAAAGAGCATGCTTAAAGTGCAAACATGATATTTAAACAAACAGGCCGCGTTCACTGCCAGGCCTCTGCAAAAACATGAGGTCTTCTGGACAATAGGATCTGTCTGGGCAAGTGTCAAAAGAAGCTCTCAGCTGGAATTAATAGGCTAAAGCAGGCAGAAAAAAATCCTCTCCTTCGTTCATTGACAAATCTCCATTTTTATGCTCCCTTTTCATGTTTCGGTTTAGAATTTTTCTATTTTTGCATATACATGTTTATAACTTGCCTGTTGTTGTTTTGCAAATGTTGTGATTTCCACACACTCTTTGGTTTTAAGATGAGATTAGTGTGATATGTAGAGCGAGACGGGCACTATATTAAGCTGGTCAAATCATTCTGCTCCTCCTAAGTATGATTTTTCCCTCCAGCCAGATGTTACAAGCTGTTTTTTAGTGCAAGTTAGGTTGGTAGTTGCTTTGTTAGCCAGGGCGATATAGTGAAAACGCAATGATGCGTAGCGCGGAAATAGAGGGTTGACTCAAGAGGCTCCGCAAGCCCGTAATCACTTGTCCAGGATGCCCTGCAGATAAGATGGCTATTGTGTTTGTTAAAGTCATCAAGCACTCGTTCTTTAATTGCTTCCTCAATCAGCTATTAGAGGCCGATAACCTTGGCATTGGCAGTCCCTTTTTTTTTTCAAGAATTCCAAGAGAATTTTGGTCTGGAATGCATCTTTTCCCACACTTGCATTTATAGATTATTTCAAAGTTCATATAACATTAAGGCTGGCCTAAATGCATTTTAATGCCTTGTAAACTTAAATATTTAGTTTTCTTTGATTTGGTTATAAATTAAAAAAAAACATAATTTCAAAAAAGAAAGTATAATTAATGTGTTGTTGTTGTTGTTGTTGTTGTTGTTGTTGTTGTTGTTGTTGTTGTTGTTGTTGTTATTTTAAATGTATACATTAAAGAATAAATATAAAAGTTAATTTAAAAATTAGAAAATTATACATTCAGATTATTATTTATATTTGTTTTGCGTTGGAGCCAGTGAAAATGTTGGGAGGACAACTGTGTGAATTCTATGATTTCACAAAAGTCAGCTAAAAAATATTTTAGCATTTGTTACACTTAATATTATTATTATTACTATTATAAATATGTCATCTTAAAAAATAAGTGTAATAATAAATGTTCAATTTGTGCTAAGGTCAAGGAAAATATTGTCAGGACAAGTATAAATCTATAATAGTGTCCTATTCGGGCAAACAGAAAGACATACAGCTGTTGAGCCCTGATAATATTCATGGTTTATTAAGTAATATTGAGTTAATTTGTATTACAAGTATTCCTCAGGGCTTGTGCCACCCTTGCCTAAAGTGAAGTGGGGTAGAGCCCTTTTAAAGCCCCTGAAAAAACTCTGGGAACCGAGAGCATGATATGATTAAAGTTGGGAAAGGGGGGTGGTGATGGGAGCTTAGCTGAGGGTTCCCTTATAATACTCTTGGTTCTGACACTGGAATCTCAAATATTTCTCTGGAGTCTCTGGAAAGAAAAAGAGTGAAACGGAGGTGGAGAGAAAAATCGCTGAGAAAGTTTATGTAAGCATGTGAGCAGGAGGCCTAAGAAGGTTGAGGAATGCAGGAGCCCGGCAAACAGAATTAACCAAGCCAGTTCAAAGAGAAACGGATGGCTTTTTAAAGTGCAGACCAGGGGAATACAAGTCCTAAGCTGCCCTAACTTATCCCTCTGCTTCCACCACCTCCACTACATATGTGAAAGCCTTGTAGAGTCACTCTCTGAAGGTCAGAGAATTGCTCAGAGTTAGGCTTCGCTTTGATGATATTCACAGCAGTTCTGCGAACGTCAAGTGCGCTTACAGGAGCTGATGGCTGAGGCTTATTACGCATCCTTAAAAAAATGATATTGACAGTTTTTTGAAGGCAACTTGTTTCTTTCTGAAAATGAGGACTAGGGATAAACAGGGTTTAACATTTCATAATCCTCTATTTGACAACCTCGGTAATCTTTTTCTGGCTTTCTTATTTGGTGCAATTGCCAGCTCTTCACATGCTTGCAATTTCTCAAACTAGGGATGTGACGGTGAGCAATTTTTCCCACTGGTTAATCGACAACACTGGCAATACCGGTATCAATGAGGGGGTGGGAGGACCGTTGTAGTTTTACCCTGTTTTCCACCTCGCTTTTAAATCACTTATGAATGCACATGCATCCGTGCTTATTTTAGTGGCATTAGCATTAATTAGTGGCAATTCGGGGATGGCATTTGCTTGAATGGTGGGTTCATTCTTAACGAAAAACACAACAACCAAACAGTGCAATGACAAACTCACTTATTAAACAGAACTTTTATTAACAAAATGAATAAGCACTACACTTATAAATGAAATCTAACTCCTGCTGCTGGTCTCTGCTGCGACTCTGACGAGACCTTCTCACTGACCCACATTTTGAGAAAGTTGAGAAACATTAGAAAAGGGAAGGGAGCATGGAGGCTTTGCTATTCCCCAATCCACTTAACATTCCCATCTTTATGGCTTTTAATATTCTCAACCAGGTCCGAACTTTAACATGTCAAGTCAAGATCAGAAACTGTCCATGTTTGTTAACTCAGTGTAGAGAAAGTGTAGTCATAGCCGTATCATGATCTAATCAGTCACTGGGGATGTCGACCCAGTCTGAGAATGAAATTTGCTTCCTTTCTGTCTCTCTTTGTACACACAAATATGCGCACACACCTACGTGCAAGGTCAGCCATGTTGAGTCAGTGCTAGCGGTTCTCATTGTTCATTGAGGCGCTCAGGTAGCTGTGAAATGCCTCGCTTCAGGGTGAAGAAATGAACAGACAAAGAAGCCAGAAAGAAAGACCTGCTTTAATTCTGTCATCATATTATATAGCTTTAGGGTTGGTTTCACAACTTCCTCAACCACAGTTGATTCAAAGGTGTGGCAGAATACCTATGAAACAACTTAAATGCACCGAATGAATCATTCAAATAACAGACAGTACAGAGTGTGTTTTAAGACTTCTTGTTGCTCTCATGTGCTGAGGATTATACCATTACTTAAGTGTGAGCTCTAACACCGAAGAATGCCTGATGATTCTTTACAACAATAGCTTACTCTCAGTCAGGGTTGGTTGGTATTGTAAAGGGCTCGTGTTTATGAATCGGAATCCTGATTATTGTTAGGTAAATGTTCTTGCATGTCCTGATCAACTTAGCCAGGCATGTAGAAGACAATGGATTGTGGGCAGTTCAGCTTTTAAAACCATGCTTTTGGATTTCAAGCTTATTCAGACCAAGTCAAAATTTCAGTATTTTATGAATTTTATAATGAAATTGAATGTTTTTAAACCTAAAACTAAAAGATGAGGTTTGAGCATTAAAATGGATCTGTTGGAAATATCTAGTAAATTGGTGTGCATTTGAATCTGGCTTGCAAACGTAGTTGCCTCTCTAAATAAGTCTCCGAAATGTCAAAAGTATAGAGGCTTTAGTGGGAGTGTGCTTGTTGGTGAAGTCATAATCCTAGTGACTGCTTTTACAGCAGGCCTTTTGAGCTTGAAGGAGCAGCTTGCTTTTGTGTGTATCCTCTGGTCATCCAAATGAGCACTCAAGCATGGGCAGTTGTTTGGCAGAGACAAAGCTTATTCTCTGTCTCGCCCTTTCTCTCTTCTCCTACCATCTCTTTCTCATCCACATCTATCGTTCAGCTCCTCTGACTCCATTTGACATGTTCTTATACCCTGCTTTTCGCTTACACACACTCATTTGTCTTTGTCACTCTTCATTCTCAGCCAACCATCTACAAATAAAAGTAATTGTTTTTTATAAATGTCTTGCACAAACAATTTCTCCACTCACCCTCACTTCAATACACTTAAACCTCTAGACGTGTATGAGTTAATCTTCAGTGCTAAACGAATCCTTTGCAAAGTTTAGTTTAACAACCTTACTGTTAAAGATGATTTATTAGGTTGCCAAGGCAAGAAACGCAATTACTATTGCTCGTACTTGTGGTTAGGGATTTGAACAAATCCCTGCCCTAAGAATTCAAATTAAGTAGGTAACTCATCCAACATTATTTGTGCTACGACATGAACGCTGCCTCATCCAAAAAAATAAAATGCTCATGAAGGCTGCTTTTATTGGTAAAAATACAAAAGTTAAAAACAGTAGTTCAATTAAATTCTGAATTGAAGTTAAAAAAAGCATTTATTTAAAGATTGACATAAACTTATCCACTGTCACTTTTGATCAATTTAATTTGTCCTTGCTGAATAAAAGTATTAATTTCTTAAAGAAAAAAAAAACGGACTCAAAACGGTTTCATTTGCCTAATTTATGTTCCTTCTTTAAGAATTAACTCTACAGAGTTTGTACAGTGCTGATCTATGGGCCACCTTACACTGATAGCCAATGGCAAAATGAAGTGAGCTATCCATTTCCTTTCTCTCACCTCCTATATGAAGGCCTTAAGCTATTCATAACGTCAGGTGTTACAGATCAATGATGAATGAAAAATAAGGCCAAAAAGGTCAAATAAAACAGCCCGAGCTGTGAAAAGCATCCATTTTTCCTTGTCTGTTTTATAAGCAGTAAGTCTATTCTTTCACACTTATCCCCCTTGAGCCTCCAGCTAGTCCTCTGAGTTTGCTAAGGCCCAGCAGAGCAAGTTAAGAAGACAAAGAACAAGAACTGGCGCAGTGCACTGTGCAAAAGACCGCTCTGGAACAAACAGGATAACGTTGTCAATTCCTTGTTTCGTATGTCCTTGTGCGACATAATTGTTCTTTCAAACTTTATTTAAGCCAGCTCAGCAATTTTTTGTTTAGTTACAGAGTTAGTGAATGAGACTTTATTCTTGAAATGTTTGCAACACCGGATCTAAAGATTTCTTAACCAACTAAGTATAATCTTTAAGTTCATGGGCTCGAGTTTAATCGGATCGAGTTTTCAACAACAGGAACCTGCCTGTTCTGGCAGCGGTAAACTTTGGCCAGGGAGTGTCTATCTAGCTCTCTTTTTCATTCACACACACCCCACCTGCCTGCCCTGAGTAACGATGAGATCACTCGACTACTGATAACATTACAGGTCCTTTCAGGCAAGCCACATCTTAACTGCCCTTAAACAAGCCTATGATTTATTCAGTATCATGAATGAAACAATAAAATATAAGTCATATACAGTAATATATGCAATAAAACAATCATTCTGCAACTTAAATTATGCCACACCTTTTTTTACACTAGTGTGCATGGACTGGAAAAATGTAGAGATCACAGTCCAAGGCTCTTTTTGCTTTCTCACTCTCTCGCCATCATATGTGATGGATTCGACTGCTCTTTGTATGCAGACCTGCTGTTTGCTCTCTGACAGCCTCCTCTTCCTCCCCCTTCTCATTCCTTTATGGCAGTGAATAGGCAGACTGTTGACACAGCTGAGTGCAATGCGGCACACATGTGAAACATCTCTAATGTTTTGAGATTGCAAGGTAGAGAGCCGAACAGGTGACTCTGGCTCAAAGCAAGAGAGTTTAATAAAGGCATTGTACACTTAGAGGACCATAAGACGATCTATATGAGGTATTAGGTTCCCATTTAAACCTATCAGCGACACTTATCTACTTCTAAGGATACCATTATCGTGGCAAAGCATGATGGGTATAGAATATTGTGGCTGTGAACAGTCAAAATGCTTTTACTTTAGGTTTTAGAGAGTTAGAGATAGAAACACAATATGTGTGAAGTGATTTATACTCATTTGTTATGAAGGTCAGCCAAATATCACTTTATCTTAGTACCTGTTGCGAAATAAATGAATCATTGGTGACAAATATGCTTGATTAAGGTGTTTCTACAATGGCTTCGGTTCCCGGAAATGTTTGCTTGATTAGGAGTGCCACTTTAAAATAAAATTAATTTATTATTTATAAAAGAATATATGGAATAATCAGTTTTGAAATTGACATAAATGGGAATATGTATAACGGTTTATTTAATTTATGTTTAAAAGCGTAGTTATATGTAACAAAATAATATATGTTTAAATTTAAAATGTTAAACACGTTAACTATTTTTTTTTTTTAAAAAGCACTGCCTATATTATTTTAATTGTATTTTTTATTTTAATCAATAGGCTACATTGTTAATTAGTGTCCTCGTAGTCCTCCATGCTAATAGGTGTAACTTCAAATTGCCCGTTGATTTGTCTTATGGAGATGACACTAAAATTTCTCCATGTTCTCCTCAGGTGTGATCCGGACACAAGAACTGCTGGACCATGAGACCGTGTCTCACTACTGGCTGACGGTCTACGCCACTGACCGCGGTGTTGTCCCGCTGTCTTCCTTTGTGGAGGTCTACATCGATGTTCAGGATGTCAACGATAATACCCCACAGACCTCCGAACCTGTCTATTATCCATCCGTCATGGAGAACTCACCCAAAGACGTCTCCATCATCCAGATCGAGGCGTTTGACCCGGACACGAAGTCCAGTGAAAAGCTCTCCTACAAGATCACTAGCGGGAACCCCCAGGGCTTCTTCAGCATCAACCCTAAGACTGGTGAGTGTATCAGAGAGCTTTGTTTTTATCTTACAGTCCTTCTAGTAGTCAATTTGAAGATGGTGCTGAGGTTGACAGGAATAGACTGTAAGATGTTTGAGGTTATCGAATTTTTCAAATGCGGGGTCTGAGTAGATAAAAGGCAGATCTTCACCCATATTGGTTAACCATTCAAATAATATCTCAGAGTACATTTTGCTTTAATTCAAGAATAAAATGAATGCTGAAATTTTAGTTCACAGTGGGGGGGGGGGCAAATATTTTACTTAGCACACACACTTTAATTGCATCTGAGTGAACAGGCTTTAGTTTTTGTACTATGATGCTGAAAGGAAACCATGCACTTTTGTTTTTACACTTAATTTTTAAGATATTAATACTTCTATTCTGAAAGGACACACGGTCAAAAATCAGAGTTAAAAAAATGTCATTGTTACAAAAAATTATATTTAAAATGTTCCTTCGAACTTTCTTGACACAAAGAATCCTGAAAAAATGCATAAGCAAGACTGATAATAATAAGAAATGTTACTTGAACATTTCTAAAGGATCATGTAACACTGAAGACTGAAGTAATGACTGCTGAAAATTCAGCATTGTTCAGAGTTAATATATTAAAATATATTTAAAATTGTTAAAATATTTCACAATATTACTATTTTTAATGCTTGTTTGTTTTTTGTCAAATTAATGCATTGGTGAGCATAAGAGACTTTCTTTCAAAACCATTTTAAAAATCTTACACAGAGCTCAAACACTGTGTATGTTAACAAACAGCAATTCTGTTAATTATTTGTTCAGGTCACATTCAACTCAGTGATTCATTCCCTAGTCAAGCATGGTTTGCAGAGCTGATTTTGTTCGTTTCCACATCAGTACAGTGAAAATGGTCCATTAGAGTAGACATTCATCTACAGAACACATACAAACAGACAGGAAGAGATAGGTTAGCTACGTCCTAATGGTCTTCTGAGATTCTTTGAGTGCCATCAGTTCCAAACCTGTTTTTTTATGTAAATCTACTGAAGCAAAAGGCTCAGTGAATAAGCGTATGAAGGCACACTCGCCTGCTCTCAGATCTTTTGCGTGTTCTTGTTTTCTCACCCCCTCTCTCTCACTCTCTCCCACTGTCGCTCTCCTCTCTTTCTCACTCTCTTCATGGATCACTGTGTACGCATATGGGGTTTACTAAATGGACCCACACTGAATATTTTATACAGCTATGGTTTCCCTCCCTCATCCTCTTCTCCCCCGTAGAGTAGGGGATGATTTTGCCAGCATACCAAGGAGAACAGGCGTAAAAAGGTGCAAACAGCAAACTCAAAGGCCTGCAGCTGTAAGAAACCATGAAATGATTCACACTTCAAGTTCAGGACATTCAGGAACATGTTAGGTCAGATTACCTAGCGCCTCCAATATCTCCACCATTGTTGTCTGAACTTGTTTTAGTGCTAAGAACAAATAACTTGTATAGCTTAACTGAGGAACACTGTGATAGCTAGTGGCTACAATCCCATTGCTCCCAAAAGGAGAAGAGAAAACTATGAGCCAACTATTGATTTACACTAAACAAATGATCCCACCCCTGAACGATTTAATGATAATGTTTTTTAAAGAAGTCTTCATAAATCATTTTAATATGCTGATTTGGTGCTTAAGAAACATTCTCATTAGCAATGTTGCTTAGTATTTTTTTCAAGAATTTTTGGGATACTTTAATGAATAGAACGTTCTGTGTGTGATATTACTAGGGTATTCTTATGAAATCTTATGCGAACTTAAGCAAAAGTCTCATTAGCTCTAAATTAATTCCCATTGCTGTCTAGGAGGAACAACTGAAATATTAAAGAGATCTTGTTTGTGAATTTTTCTTTCCTATGGGTACTGGTCTCTGAAATCCACAATATTTCAAATCAACTAAGTGAGAATGTGAAATGAAAAGCCCACTGAAGCATTGTTCGACTTTGTTAACCTGAAAGCAATCCGTCTGAGAAACTGGCCCTGAAGTTTAATTTGAGTTGAAGGTTTTGGCCAGTCTGTGAAAGTTGGTGGCCAGCCTCTCTCACAGTGTTTTACTGACTTGTGTGGTCTTTTTTCCCCATGCAGTTACATACACAAATGTGAAGGTTATTTTTGCTAGCATTGGCCAATGAGTTTTCAGACCAAATAAGGGTTTGTCCTCCAGCAGACGGTGTTCTCTCAGTAACTGTTCCACACTTGGATTCGCTCCAGGGAAAGAAGAAAGAAAGAAAGAAAAGAAAGAAAGAAAGAAAGAAAGAAAGAAAGAAAGAAAGAAAGAAAGAAAGAAGAAAGAAAGAAGGAGAGGAAAAAAGAGAGGCAGTCTGATTTTTTTTATTTTGTCGAATATTAACCATTCCAGGAGCAGCAGATGTGTGGATTATAAGTGCATTTTTGTGTGTGTTACAATAAGAAAGAGATATGACTTCTATGTAGGAAATGTCTTTTTGCAACGCTTCTAGTTTCGTGTTCTGAAGTCCTTCGTTCATAGTCATCAACAAAGATGGTTCAAAGAAGTTCCTGAAATATTTGGTCATCAAGTGCATATCAGATCTCTAGAGGAAAGGCTCTGCAAAGCATAACTGATCTCATACAATCATATCGGTATGTAATGTAGACGCTACATAGTTCGTTAAAAGCACAGGGTTCTTCTCAACCAGCCAAACACAAGACTCAGACATAATATAACATAACTGGGAGTAATAAGGATGGGTCCGTCTCTTCCTAGATAACAAACAGCTGCACAGTATGTACATGTCTGTAAATGAATGAAGATCAATGGAGGAAATCGGTGACACAGACCTGGTTACATCATATTTATCACATCACCTTAGTTACGTTCTATTTAAACAGCGTTTCTAAAAAGAAAAGAAAAAAGGGGGATGTTATTTTCTGTCAATGAATAAACTGAAATTCAGGTTAACCATTAATTGTAGCAAAGCTCAAATAAAATATGTAAATATTAGATAAAAATGTAACTGAAAACTGAAATAAAAAAAATTAAAGTATATTTTAAAAAGCTAATAAAAATATAAAAAAACACATGAAATTACTACAAATTAAACTAAAATGAAAATGAATACTATATAAATAATACTGCCTCAAGGTTGATTGGTTTGTCTGGTTGAATTTCCTTTAGCCCAGATTTACTTATCGTGGGTGATGAATGAACAAGATAATGCTTTCCCTGCTTTAATAAGCATTCACAATAGCCAGGAGTATAACCCATTTAATCATGATGACTTGCACTACTGTTTGAGTTTTGAGCTCAGAGGGAAAATGAAAGACTCCACTTACTAACACAGAATGAAAATGGAAGAAAAAAAACATTTACTGCCTCCTTACTCCTTAGAATAAAAATGAAAGGTTCGAGGCACTACCTTTAAAAGTAAATGAAAAACTTCAGTCACTACCTCAAATAAATGAAACATTTTGGTCAGATGTCAGGGACTTCTGCAAAAACATAAAACTTAAATGTAACAAAATAATAAATTCAAAATCTAAAAACCTGCAGCATTAAAGTTCTTTAAGTAATCTAAGTCAGGCATGGGCAACTATGTTTCCTGAGATCCACTTTTGCAGAGTTTAGCTTCAACCCTACTCAAACACAAATTAACCAGCTAATCAAGGCCTTCAGGATTACTAGAAAGCTACAGGTATGTGAGTTTCAACAGAGTTGGAGCAGAACTCTTCTTGAGGGCCAGGGTTGCCCGGCCCTAAGTTAAGAGGTCACACTGTGAGGTTTCGGTGTTCTATTGGTCACACGTCTTCATGTGATGCAAATCACTGGTCAGAGTTCACCAAGCTTGAACTTTGTAATGTAGAGAACTTTGCATGAGCTTGTGTTTCTGATTTCCTGTATTTGTATGAATGGAAGTCAATAGAAAGAAAAGTGTAGTGTGACAGACCCAAAAGGCAGCAGACAAGCTTAGTGTGTTCCAGCATATCAAAACCTGTTAAACTTTTATCAGCTCCAAACTAAAGAATCCACAATAAATATTTCGACACGAGTACCAGTGTGAGAAAGTGTACTTGTGTGAGAAAGAAAGAGTGTGCAGTGTCGTTGTCTACAATGTTAGTCATTTTAAAAATTCATAACTTCCTTGCAACACTAAAAGGCGTTTCATGTGATTTGACTCAAAGCAATCAAGCAATTAACTCATAACCCTTATCACAGGCTGCAATAACACCATAGCTACCTGCGTTGTATATATTTGAACAAGGTTTCCATAAACGCTTCATTGAGTATAGAGTTTAATTGTTATCACTGCTGACCTCTATTATAGAATTTCATGTTTCTGCACAAAACGTCACGCCTGACGATAAAACAGTTAAATATACAGCAGGCCAAACCTCAGTAATTACATGCTCAGAAAAAGCAGAGCGCTGCGCTGGCTCATCTACAAAGCTGCCCTGCAAAAAATAGGACCTGTGGGAAGAAACAGGATAAACATGTTTGCTGGTCTGCTGGTAGATCGGTGAAGAGCACATCTGCAGCCTTGGTGTTTGATTGTTTATTTCTCAGCTAATGCTGTCGGAGTGACGGAATTTCCCTTGCAGTGATTTTGAGTGGCTTAATATCGCGATATTCAATTTTATCTCCTTTTTTAATTTTTGCTATATATATATATATATATATATATATATATATATATATATATATATATATATATATATATATATATATATATAGGGATGCACCGATACCGATACCAGTATCGGTATCGGGCCCGACACTGAGCTCATGTACTTGTACTCGTACTCGTAAAAATGCCCCGATACCAACAACCGATACCAGGCAGCATGTGTACAGTGTCAGAAATTATAATGGGGATAAAAAAAAAAGGCTGTATATGAAATAAATGTATCTTATCAGTGGAATATTAAACAGAATATATTAACGCGTCGTCTATATAACTATATGGTGCGCAAGCTGATAAGAGAAAAACGTGCAGTGGATTGAGCGCGCTATGACACAGACACGCGAGCTGGTCGAGCGCATCCCTTTTTCACAGACGTCAGTGGAAAGTTTGTAGTTCAGTCGGATGTCAATGGCAAATCAAGTAAAACAAGGCATGTGGCTTATTAATAATGTTAACTGACGAGAGAGAGAGAGAGAGGAGAGAGAGAGGAGAGAGAGAGAGAGAGAGAGAGAGAGAGAGAGAGAGAGAGAGAGAGAGAGAGCGCACTTCTGTTGAATGCTGTTGGTTGCGGATCGTTCACTCAGCACGTGTTATTTGGATTAAAACTAAATCGTATATGTAAGTAAAACATGAACTGTTACCTTACTTATGTTTAACGAGTGGTTGCCTACATTATTACAGGACATTTGTAGGTCAAGAATTTCCATGAACTTCAAACATCCACAGCGCGCGCCCCGAAACCACCAGACAGCGCGAATACTGAATGGAAGTCTTTCACGCATTGCGCTCGTACGGACGAATTCACACAAAACTTTATAAAAACACCTGTCTTGGCGAGTATCCTAGTATAAGTCTGTTATATATCTCAAGTGCACGTAGACAGTAATTCAAATGGCGTCAGTGCGTTTGTGCGTTCGGCCTTAAGGCCAATTTATACTTCTGCGTCAGGTGCGCGCGGTAGGTACGGCGTAGCATACGCACAGACGCGTGCCCTTCGCAGTACCCTTCGCCGTAACCTGACGCGCACCTCCTCAAAAATGTAACTACGCGTCGCGGCAACGCGGACCGCAAGATCTGTGATTGGTCGGCTTGGTAGCATCGCGTTTCCTCCTACGCATTTCCGCCGTGTTTTTCTGCACCGCCCGCCATTTTTAAATTCTAAGTACAGCGAAACTGTTAAAAAAACTAAAAACTTACTGCTTTTCCACCTCGATAAGCTCCAACTCCAATGTGATCCACTCTCTTTCAATCGCCATTGCTTGTAGTAGCCTAAACTCAAAACAGTCGCGAGGAATCTTCTTCTTCTCTAGGAACCGCGCGGAATCTAAACACAGTGGAACATTAAAACCCTCCGCTGCCAACTAGTGTTTCGGCGCTGTACTGCAGAGCAACGCAGACCTAAACGCAGAAGTATAAATGCTCACGATGGCATCGCCTACGTGCGTAGCCTACGCCCTACACTACGGCGTACACTCGACGCAGAAGTATAAATTGGCCTTTAAAGGGGCAGCACTTTAATAAATCTGCTGCTGTGTTTTAATGTTAATCAAACAAAGGACAAATAAATGACTCTCTGCTCTTGGCTAAATAGGCTACCTCTATCAACTTTACAAAAAGATCCATATATATTTAGTTTATACAGTAATGAATATGCAGTGCATGAAATATATATTTGTTGAACTAATTAAGTTTAAATTTAATAAACAACTAATATGATTGCTATTATTTTGTTTTCTCTACCAATACATTTAAAAATTACAAATGCATGAATTGAAAATTAATTGAAAATTAAAAATACAGGTATCGGTTACGGTATCGGTATCGGCGAGTACCAAAAATGAAAGTATCGGTATCGGACTCGGTCTGGAAAAAGTGGTATCGGTGCATCCCTATATATATATATATATATATATATATATATATATATATATATATATATATATATATATATATATATATATATATATATATATATATATATATATATATGTATATGGCTATTGTATTAGTAGCCTATAATAGTTAGTTCTGGTCCTCGAATCTAACTGGACGAGAGGCTTTCTAAGACTGCTGATATTTCACCAGTATCAGCACTTCTCGTCTCTGCAAGTTCTAGACAGGCTTGTCAGTCAGTGTAAATTACATTATAACACCATTATTCAGTGTCGCCAGGTACACAGTCTAAATTTTGTAGAAAAGGGCCAGTTGGTGAAAAAAATACATTCTTAACTCTAGTTGTCATTAAAAGCTTTTTTACACTTAAAGGAATACTCCACTTTTTTTGGAAATAGGCTCATTTTACAACTCCCCCAGAGTTAAACTGTTGAGTTTTACCGTTTTCGAATCCATTCAGCCGATTTTCTGTTATTTAGAAGAATATCAGTAAGCAGACAGTTTCTGGTCTCATTGACTCCCATAGTATATTTTTTTCTTACTATGGAAGTCAATGAGACCAGAAACTGTCTGCTTACTGATATTCTTCTAAATATCAGAAAATCCGCTGAATGGATTCAAAAACGGTAAAACTCAACTGTTTAAGTCTGGGGGAACTGTAAAAGGAGTCTATTTCCAAAAAAAGTGGAGTATCCCTTTAATTGTTAAATATGAAGGACATAGACTTGTGAAAAAAAAACAAAAAAAACACGAACATTACATTTGCGGCATTTGCTTGCGTTCCTCTGTGGTTGGCTTTTCAGTATCCCAGTATTACAATATTGCGGTTATCGCAACAGCTCTATTGTCAGCTGGCATATTTGTCTTCATGGTCACAAAAGCACCTTGGACGATATTGACTGGTTAATTTAGTTTTGTGTGAGGTAACTAAGGGCTTGGATGAGAGTGATTTGTTTTTTCTTCCTTTGGCAACAGTAAACAGGTCTTAGTGCTGCTTTTGTGTTTCATTGAAGGGAACATGTCATGGAAAACAGGATTTTCCTTGGTCTTTTGTTTCCTTGAGTTAATTGTGCTATGTAGACATAATCAAATGTGCACAACACAAAGCTCCCACACAGTCCGTTTAGAGCACATTTTATCCATCCATCCAGATAGAAATAAAATAGTGATAAATAAAAAGAGAGGTAAATATAGATATTTTATTTATTTATTTACCTTTATATTTACCCATACCTCTATTTGTAGTGTAGTTATATTTATCTATCTCCTTTATTGATCTCCTTTATTTATTTATATGTAGATCCATAAAAATATGAATATATAACAAATAGAGAGAGAACAATAATGTATTAAATATTTTTTGAAATCAGACAAAAATAAAGGACTTCAGGTAAAAGACAGTCAGGCAATAAAGAAAATACAAAATACAGCCACCTTAAATTTCCAGCTCATAACATCTGAAGACTGTAATTTTCTCTGACACCTGTGCGCCACAGCCACACTCAACAAAAAAGCACTAGAATTTTCCATGGAGAGAGCTGGCAGAGAAACATGGATCCCTGTTGAATTTGTATTTTGTCCTAGAGCTTCTTTCAAAGCCGCAGATTTGTTCAGCGAGTGTAGCTGAGGATAATGACACGCACTGCAGGTGAACAGATTGTTCCAGACTTTGAGTCAGGTCATGATGCAAAAGAACCCGAGTCTGGTTAACCTGCTCACACTGACCTCAATCCCTTCCTCACAGGACAGTTAAAGTGATAGAGTGAGTGTGTGGGTGTGCATAAATATGGTATGGATGTACATACACACATGTTCCAGCATAACTGCTCATGCATTAGCTAACACACTCTCTTTGCCCCTTCATTCTATTCATGAAATTCCCTCACTTTCTCTGTTTCTTTAAGGTCTTTCCTAGAGGCCTTTGCCGTTTATAAGGTGTGTAGGCAGTTTGCTAGCATCTCAATCTTTTCCTTTGCCCTGTTGAAATGCTTTCACTCAATGACTGCACTACACTTTTTTAGCTCGACTGTATGTGTAGTGTAAGAGATATTCTTTCTACACTCTACCTGTCAGTGAAGAGAAATGAACCTATCTGCTTGAAAGCTCCTTTCAGCCTGATTTTCGAATGCACCCCACTGAGTTGGACTTCGAACGATGTGATAAAAGAAAAGCCTTTATGTGAGGGAGTGTATTTACACAAGTGAACGTAACTACTCATTTCTCAGAGTGGAAGCGCATGTGTAGAGAGAGAGAGAGCGAGAGAGGGGAGAGAGAGAGAGAGAGAGGGAGAGGGAGAGGATCAAATATCAGTATATCCTTCATGTCAAAAGCCTTTTCAGCTTAAATGGATAGTTCACCCAGAAAAGAAAATTGTCATCATTTACTCATCCTCACTCATGTCAATTCAAACCTATATGACTTTGTTTATACTGTGGAACATAAAAAAAATATGTTGAGGCTTGTTTATACTTTTCAATGATCTCCAATATGGTTTAGTTCCCAACCTTGTTCACAGACAGCAGTAAGTCACACGTTTAGAACATGAGGGTGAGTAAATGTTCATGTATGAGAGGTTTAAACGGATAGGTCACCTAAAAATGAAAATTCTATGAAGTACTTAGAAGAACCCAATTATGACAAATAAAAGAAGATACACAGGATATTTTGACGCTTGGGGTATCATACGCTGCACTTTTGTGAAGGGATATTTATTGTAATTCATATTTATAGTTATATTTGATTGTATCAATTCACCAGATAAAAATAAAAATGTCTTGAATTTTAAAACATGCATGTTTCAATTAATATTTCATGTATTCAAATTATTACAAAAGACATTCAGACATTGTCTTGTGACATTGTTGTCCTTTTAAATTCAATGTCATGTCATCTGTATTTATCATTGTCCACGTTATTGTAAAATAGCATATAATTTTAGACAGCAAAAACATTTTATTCGACAATGTGTAAGAAAAAAAAAAGATTTAGTCAACAAGATTACTTACACAATTGTTTGTCGAACACAGATTATACTCGGTTTGACTTATTTTCCATGAACTATTTTTACATTTTTGGTAACTGAAATAAAAGTGAAATAAAATAAAATGTTGCGATGGAAAAATGTAATTTTAAATTAAATGTTGCCTTGGCAGCGAACTGAAGTATTAAAAGCAATCAAACTAAAATAAAAAATAAAGCTAGATAGAAAAAACTAATAAACATAACATTTTAAAGCAACACTATGTAACATTGTTTACCTTAAAATAATGTTTCCAAAATCTTATCAGTGGTTCATCAAGTCGTAACAGGGTGAAAGGCACTTCTGCCAAAGCCTGACGGGGTCTGTATCGCTTTTACTGGCACTATGTAACTTCGGGGTTCGGGTAGGAACCCGACCACAAAAAGAACTACAAAATTCGACTGCTTTACGTCAAGCGCTACAATAGTCATTATTTCGTTTTTCTTCGTTTCTGATGTCGCAATACATCATCCTTTCATGAAATCATGTAACATACTCTACCTTGTCTGTGGACATCGTTCATTCTAAAGCCGGTGCTGGATAAACAGTGAGCGTGCGTGCGACGGTAGGCTAAATTATTTACGACAGCGGCAATGGACAATTTCGTTTCCAACCAGTAGGGCGACCGAAGAGGAAAATTTACTTGGTGTTACATTAAAAAATTAAAATTAAATGAAACAAAACTGCAAAGATAATTCAAAATATTATTACTATTTTACTATAATGGTAGATAAATAATAAATATAAAAATGACACTGCATATGTTATTTTTGGACCTTGGGTGTGCGGTAGTGTGAGAATGGGAATTATTTCTCTAGCTGGAAGGCACAAGCAGAAAGAATTGTGCTCAGTACAATGCTGACAGCTCTTGTTCTGGTGTACAATCCACACACACAGACACACACATATTCCTGGAAATATCAGATCTCTGGTGTAATACCCGATATCTGCATTAGCTCTCTATTTGTCCTCTAACCACAGTAGTTTTAGCTCTCTGTACTGACTATATCAAGAGCACTGGCTGCTGGGCTAGAAATCGGCTCAGGTAATTAGAAGTCTATGAGCCACCTCTGTGCCTTTGAGCTCTGCTCTGCTTGTTTAATAGGAGTGAAAGGAGGATATAGCTGCAATGATTCACAAGGCCTGCTTTCCTCTCCTCTTTCCTCCTTTCCACCTTCCTATTAACTTTTAGTAAGGGCCTGCTTTTTTTTTTAGATGAGAAAAAAAGGGAAAAAAACTGTGGCTTGTTATACAACAATGCCATGTGCTCTTTTCAAAGGGTTCAACCCAAAGCAGGGGAAGCTTGAAAAGAAATGGATACTATGTCCAACGACTTCCTGTTGTTTCCTGCCTTTTAGGCTCCCACAGTTGGCACGAGGCACAAAAGGTTATTAAGAATGCAAAACTAAAGAGCGGTGCAGGGGGGAAAAAACACAAATCACTCCCCCTCCCTCACACTCATTCCTGTGGATAAAGTTGCAGGGTTTTAGAGGCTTGTGAACATATCCACCGGCACACCTGTCCTGTTTGTTTACTGCTAACCTACGGATTTCACACACCAGATATCTCTCTGTTATTCAACCCAGCCGAGTGAGCGAAAGTCCATGAAAATGTTTGACCTCTGACAGAATCTTTGGATATGTTACACAGACAATTAACAATGTGATTTGCCATTGTTAAAGGAGCTTGTGATTATTAGTAACCCCTCAATGCTAAAATAATTTCTCCCTTTCCAATTTAATATTCCAATGTAAGAGCCATTTATAGGCTGACTTTCACTATGGCGCTTGAGTGACCTGACATGTCAACTTCTGAATCAACCAATGATGTGTTAGGGGCGGGACTAACTGCATGAACACTAGAGTGCTATGTATTTTTGTTGGCCAAGTTAGCACCCCCTGTGGTTCCCTTGACAATAAGGCAAAAGGGCTTTTCCATTATTATTGCAGAAAATAAGCTTTGTGATCCACAAAAGTTTATGATTCTTACACACTTCGTTCATCAATATAATCTTCACAAATTAACCTAACTTTTAGGAATTTTGAAGCCTAAATATAATCAGCAGAAGTATAACTAAATTTATGCTATAAACAAAGAACATCATAGTTGTATGACTTTAACGTCACCTCCACTAAGCTTCTAACTTTATATGATTTCATGAAAACAAGTTATTACAGTTTATTGTCATTTAAATGTTTATTTCACCAACAATCTGGAGTAGAAACAATTCTGTTATTAAAAAGTTGATGTAAGAACTGCCTTATGTGCAATTTAAATGTTTGTACAACTCTTTGTTGTAGCTATTTGATTATTAAATAAGTTTGATGAATTAATACTTTTTTTTTTTGGCCAATTGAATTTTTGGTTTCTGCCCAGAATTTATTTTGGTGTATTTTATGTTGTAATTGTGAAAATACCTTGAGTGTCTTTTTTTTTTTTTTGCTCATTTCCCTGAAACCGACTCATCAGGGTTTTTGGAATCCTGCAGCACTCAATAACCATTCTTTTTGCGATTCCTTTTGGTGCCACTAGTGGTGCAGAATCACCTTATCCTTAAAGGATGGGGCAGAGACCTTTTGTGGTAATGTGCTATACCTTGTGATGTAGAGAAAAAAAAATCAATGCAGCAGTCTTAATGCGAACATGACCTTGCACACACATGCTTGCACAGAGGCTGGAATGCAGTGATTTAGTGTAGTAAATCCAGGTCGTCCCCATGCATGAGTGAGCCATGAGCTCTGGAATACTCAAATCAGAAAGAATGTTTTGAAAGAGAAATTATCTGCCAGGGATTTGTCTCTTTATTCTTGTTCATTCTCTCTCTCTTCCTGACCCACACTCTAAATGGAGTTAGTACACCGAATAGAGCGGAGGTCTGAAAGCTCAGTGTTGTTAATCTCAGTCACTCTCAGATAGGAATTTCCTACCATCAGCTGCCCCATTTCCAGGGGCCTTTGGTTGCTAAATGCGGAGACTGAGCTGAAGCCACCAGACGAGACTGATGGGATTTATTCTGATCATGTCTAGGGGTGTGACGGTTATTATATAACCGTGAGACCAACGGTTATAGTTGAACACCGTCATTAGAATTTGACGTCATTTTTACAAACATTTTTTATTATAGAGAATGTTTAAATACTAATATTAGCTTACGAGGGAAACGGAGGCGAAGTTAGTGGTTAGCTTCGGAGGCTGCTGCTGCTGGAGATGATTCGGGAGAGGTCTGTGCACCTTTACCGATCAGAGCGTGCGCTGACATGGAGTAAAGCCTTCTTTATACTTGACGCGTCCGGCAAAAATGACGCACTGGGTGGGTGCGCAAGACCCGAGATTTTCGAGTATTTCGCTTGGCTGTGTGCACGGCTTTTTTTGTAACAGCGCGCGCGGCGCCGCATTCAATTGTGCGTCTAAATTCAAAGTTCATTGCAAAGTTTTTTTTGTTAAGGTTTTGTTTACTGTGTGTGATTTATTTAATGGAAAGCACATTCACTTCTAGTTGTCTTGCTGAACGTAGAACAAGTAGCTAATCAGTGTCTGCTCGTTTATTCAAATAAGTTGTCCTATAACAGACGAACGTCGCAACGCATCCCAAGACGACGACGACGACAGTTATGTTACGAACCGTCAGATTTGACTCGCGTCATAACCGTCATCACCAATTCTGAAACCGGCACACCCCTAATCATGTCTGCTTTATCCATCAATGATTTTGAGAGGATATGTGTATATATATATATATATATATATATATATATATATATATATATATATATTATATATATATATATATATATATATATATATATATATATATATATATTTCCCAGGTCAGCAAAGTTGCTCCTTTTGAATTGTTTCTACTAGATATGCACACTATTTCTGCAATATAATAGTTGATATTTTTACCATTTATTCGAGATTTTACATTTACTTATGTTTCATGCCAACTTTAATGGTGGCGTATCCCTAGTAGTTGCTGCTGTTGCTTATGTCATTTTTAATTGCAAACTCTGATTAAAAATAAATTACTACTTACTAGGTTATTTTGGCACTACAAATCACTGACTATGTTTACATGCAGCCAATAACCCGTTCAAAACCGGAATATTAGCAATAACCCGGTCGGGCACGGCCATGTAAACACCGGCAAAAACCCGAATATGCTCATATCCCGGATTTTAAAAACCCGGATATGATCCCTGGGGTACCCCTTTTCTAACCCGAAGTTTTGGTCATGTAAACGCATATCGGCATATCCCCATCGTGATTTGTGTTCTGCGCATGTTCTATTCGCAAGGAATCTTGGTCTTTTGATTGGAGGAACTTCTCTGCGCATACAGAAACCCACGTACAGTATACCGGAAGTAAACATGGCGAGACGCAGCACAGCATACTTTTGGAGAGAGGTCAGTACCAGCACCAAAGCGCAAACAAAGGCGATCGCTATCTGCCCCGAACTATTCATTATCCGCGTGCTGCTGCTGTTGTTGTTGTCTTTAGATACAGGAAGAAGAATCGGAAATGACGCATGACGTCTGAAGGTTGTCCGTACGTCCAGACGCTAACCGTGCGTCACCGTTTACATCGGGATATTGCAAGTAGGAGTAACTCTGTCTGCTCACGTAAACGGGTTATTCCTAATGTTTCAGAAACCCGAATAGTGACCTTAACCCGACCATAACCCGAATATTGACTTCATGTAAACGTAGTCACTGTTACTGTAAATGTCTTTAACAGGTTCTTTATATGCTATTTAATGTAAACATATAGTACATATTGTTGTGGGAAACAAATTTATTAGTAGAATAATCTAAAAAAAAAATCAGCATTTGCATTTTTATGACTTGTCTTGTGTGTCTTTGATAGGCTTTATTGAGTGTTCTGAGGTTAATGGTGTAAGGCTATGTGGGGCTTTTTCTGAGAGACACAAACCCAGCAAAGACTCCTTTCTCAACTTCAAGTGTTGCCCTTCTATCTCTCTCTTTCTCAGCTCTGAAATGGCTGCCATTCACACACACAGTATGTGTTAGAATTGGGAGGAGGGTTGGGGTCCATTTGGGAACGTTGCCCGGGTCTGCCCACTGTAGAGCACATCTTTGTGTGTGTACTCATTTATCTATGTAGCTGTGGCATGGACTGTTTTGTGCTTGTTTGTAGGCCTTGAGATCGTTTTGTATGCACATTCATCTGTGTTTAATAGCGCTGCATGTGCGGTTCTTTAAGTGTGTGTGCTTTAACATGTGTTCGAGACCCTTAATGAGGAATGTGGCACCTCAGTCTCAGATACGGAGTGTTGCATTCCTGCCTGCTAAATGATACCTCTTCTAAAGTCCATCAATGGCCTACCGTCTGAGTGAGGGAGAGTTCAAGTGAGCCAGAAAGAGAAAAAAAACCCAAGCAAAAGTGTTTTAGAGGAAAGAGTGTCATTTACTGAGGCACTTCGATGTTCTTTTTTGCTGTTTTCTTTCTGATTTTATCCTTTTCTTTTGTCCTGGGGCAGTGTGGCGACACTATCATTATATGTGAGATTTCTCTATGGGTTTTATTGTATGAGAGTACAGTGGTTAGCAGAGAGGATTTTAGGCGAGGGTCACGCGCTTGCGCTCAGCGAGACAAGCACTAACTGTAATACCTCAGACTATGCAAAATGCTCACTCATGCATTTTAACAAATGATAAAATATTTGGGCAAAATGCATTTGCTTTCTCAGAGAGTAAAATTAGGGCTAATGTAATTAGTCTTTCTTTTTCTTTCTTTCTCCCTCTTTCTTTCTTTCTTTTTTCTTTCTTTCTTTCTTCCTCTTTCTTTTTTCTCTTCTTTCTTTCTTTCTTTCTTTCTTTCTTTCTTTCTTTCTTTCTTTCTTTCTTTCTTTCTTTCTTTCTTTCTTTCTTTCTTTCTATTTGCTCCCGCATCTCCCAGCTTCATTTTTCTTTTTCTTTTTCCAAAAATGGCTGAACTGTAATTTTCTTTGGCTAGCTTAGCCCGCGACCGTTTTTTTTGGCCCGGGAAGAATTGGATTGTGGGTATGAACATGGGCGTCTGTTTAGGAGCATGTTCTTAAGGTCCATCCAGCAGACGTACACCTCAGGAGTACACGCATACGCTCACGTGGAAAGATATCTAGGGGACGGGGATTCATTTCAGCCTAGAGATTTGTTTTAGCTTAATATGCATATGCAATATATATTCATGTTAACTCATGAAATAGTATTGAATAGTGGAAAATAGTCATCTGCATGCATATTCTAAACACCAAACTCCTGGGAGCTAATTTACTCAGAATATCAGACAAATATGGTTTCTTTACAAATCCTAATAGTGAAAAATAAAATATTTTATATGTAAATTCTTATAAAACCTTGTTAAATGTGCCTATTTAATGTATTTTTCCATTCTGGTCAAGTTCTTGGTCTATAAACGTAGCATTGCCTTTAATATAACGTTTTAAAGTGTAGAGATTTTGATGACTGCCCGCATTCAGAGTTTATTTTCATTTCCATGTATGACTGCGAGAGCAAAGGAGAGAGAGATGGTTAGCAGCCTAGCACAGTTTTGACCAGGAGCAAGAGGCGTGTTGTGGCCAGGCTATTTCTGCTGCCTGCATGTGCACCATTGATGGCTTCTGGTTTCGGAAATCCTTTTTCTGCACTAATCAGACGTGGTGCGGTCGGCAGGCGTCTCTCGTGTGGCCGGGGCTGGCAACGTCAGCCTCGTGCTCTGCCCCATCTAATGTACAATTATACTGACGGAGAAACACAAGTCTGCTTATTATCTGAAATCGAGACGCTCCTTACAGAAATGTGTGCTCATTTGCATTGCTGTTCGATCTGCCTGTCTGCCTGTTTATAAACTCTTCTCCAGGTTCGGCACTTGATTTCACTTCCAGTTGAATTTTCTTTTAGCTCTGATTCTATTTTGCTGTATTATAAGGCAAAGCTCTTGAGAGAAATCTTCAAAAACCCACCACAGAAAAACATACACCTACTAACGGGTTCACACACTGAGTAAACGCGGTGATGGTTACATTGACATTTCACTCATCTTTTCAGCGTTTGAAGCTCTTTATAAATGTGTTGTGTGTTTGGTTGAAGGTAGTGTGTGAGGTTTGTGTTGGCAGTGTGAGTGTGTGTTTAAAGCATGGCTGCTATTTGTTCAGCTTTAAAACAGTGACAATTTTCTGTTGTGTGTGTGTGTGTGTGTGTGTGTGTGTGTGTGTGTGTGTGTGTGTGTGTGTGTGTGTGTGTGTGTGTGTGTGTGTGTGTGTGTGTGTGTGTGTGTGTGTGTGTGTGTGTGTGTCAAAACCTCCCTTTGAGAATGTCTAGGTACATCCTCAAAGATTAAATTGTATCATTACACTAACACAAATGTAGTGAAAAAAATACATGTTTATCCATGTCTAAATGTTGCACTGACTGAACTTGTTTTTATTTGGATCAAGTTATGATGAGTTTTAATGGGATTATTAAGTTGTGCTTATGTGTTTGCAGGTCTAGTTGCCACCACGTCTCGGAAGCTGGATAGAGAACAGCAGGATGAACATATTCTGGAGGTAAAAACACCTATAGATACATCCACTGATCACATGTTTACAACACTCTTCCTATGAGCATACAATCACAATCCTAGAAATGCATATTTAGAGAGGTCCTAAAAGGCTCCTTTTTTCTTTTAGTTTTTTTTTTCCCTTCTGGAATGTTCTGGGTTAAAGTTAAGCTATATGAACATCATCTGTGGTATGCTGTTGATTACCATAAGAAACAATTTCTTAATTTCTTTTCTGTTTAAATATATTTCTAAAAAGCATTTTATTCCTGTGATTGCAAAGCTGAATTTTCAGCATCATTACAGTATTCAGTATGACATGATCCTTCATAAATCACCCTAAAATGGAGATTGGGTAAACATTTCTTATTGTTATCATTGTTGGAAACTGTTGTGCTCCTTCAAAATTTTCTCTAAACCATGATACTTTTTTCAAAGTTTTTTGATGAATAGAAAGTTCAAAAGAACAGCATTTATTTGAAATATACAGTATATATTTTTTGTAACATTACAAATGTAGCTACTGTCACTTTTATTCAATTTTATGCATCCTTGCCAAATACAATTATTAATTTCTAAAAAAAAAATATCTTACTGATCCCAAACTTTTAAACATTGGTGTATAAAAATATATACTATGTAATGTAATTTCTTGCAACTTTAAAAAAAATCTTTAGCTGGTCTACTTTATTGCTGAACCCTGTTTTGTAGTTTAACCTACAAAGCTTTAACCTAGAATATTATTTTGAAGGGAACTCCTTGGGAGCAAAGGAAACATCCTAATAAGGGGGAAATGAGTAAAAAACTTCAGCATCTAAAAAACTTCAAGGCACAAGCCAGCAAACTAAACTGTGCACGTGAGGGGATTGCATTTACCCCCTCCATTCCTTCCAACGTGCTTCTGTGGGGATTTATATATCCGGTGTGTGTGGAGGGTAGGTGTGTGTGTGTGTATATGCGTGTGGGGGTTAGCCTTTGTTCTCTCTCAGTGTACCGTCTCGGGATTAGGCAGGCCAGAACAGGAAGCGTCACCCTGCCCAGCCAAAGTTTATACTTGTGGATTTTAATTGAGCTGCAAGCTTCTCTCACTCTCTCTCTCACTCTTTTTCTCAATAACTCTTTACCACCCTCTCACTTCCTTCCACAAAAACCAACCACAGTTTGCTAATACTTCAAGTCGTGCGCATGAAGACTTCAGAGATTGATGCTCCTTTAATTATCGTTATATATTGTGCAATTCAAGGCCTGTGGCATTTCATTTAATTTGGCAAATTTGCACCATCCCTTCCCAGTTCTTTCATGCCCATTTCTGCAACTCTAATTGTTTTGTAAATGACAGGAGGGTTGCGGACAGGAAATGAAACCAGGGAGGATGGTACACCCTGCAGCATACGCTTATCCAGTGTCTGTCCTCCCTTCTTCTCTCCATGCCTCAGTGATGTGAAGAGCTCCTCTTGACTTCAAAGCAAAGCCTGCTGACCGATAGACAGTAGGCTTGTAATTAGCTAATGCCAACAATTCAGCTAAATATTAGTAGTGCCAAGATCCCCTCAAGGTTAAATCTGTTTCACTGGTTTTTAATTAACTAAGCTTTTTTTTTTGTTTTACTGTCGAGATTGGAGTTTGGTGGTGCGTGTAGTTTTATTCGATTTGGATGCTGTATATCAGCTGTCTCAACCTTAAGGAGCTGTAAAGAATACATTTCACCTGACATTGTCTTTTACCCTTTTAATTGCACTTTTAAATAGAAAAGCAAGGCTGCATAATTTGGGGGCCAGCCTGATCACATTTAAAGTCTCTGGGTTTATCGAGTAGATACAAACACATAGATCCACATTGGAAGAAATTGGAGCTATATGCTATATCAAAGATATAACTGAAGCATAGTTTCAGCTTTACTGCGAACCATCTTCCATGAATTTGTGGTGTAATGAACAATTTAGTCCACCAGTCCATTCACTCTCCTAGCTTGTTTATAATGGCTGATCAAACAAAAACATATAATACATATAAAAAATATATATATTTTTTTAATAAAGCTATTTCCTGTTAATGTGCAAGACTTCCGACATTTATTAGCCACTATAGATAACTAAAAGAATAACTAATTTCCGTAAATGGTAAAAACTATTTGCACATCAAACCAGTGTTTATGATTACAATAATAAATGAAAATAATATAATGAGCAGTTTTTAATATCAAGCAGCATAACGGACTGTTTTTGTACAGCTAAAATACTTGAAGTGACTGACACTGGAAGCTAGGGGTGGATATACCAACAGTACAATTAACTGTTAGAAATGTGTCAGACGGTAGAGATTTTGGACTATTGTGACATTGTCGTACTGCACCATCATGAAAGCTTATCATTTAAAAGGAATTTTAAGCCTTGATTTTAAACTGTTCAACCGCAATAAGCAGCGAAAGCGGACTCATTTCGGCACATGCGCAAGCTTTCTGTTTTGGAGAGCACCCACCTGAAACGAGCGCATATAAAGCCGCTGCTTATAGAGCATGCGAATACTCAGTTTTGCTTGTATGCTATTATGTGTTAACTTATAAATATTAATGGTCGTAATAAAATAGTTCAGACTACATGCATCATGAAGCGATTTTGTAGGGTTGCCCATTACAAATTATTTCAGCCAAAATAATTACTTTGAGGTCCTATGCGAGCTCAACAGGCAGACTGAATTGTTCATTACAGCCACACTAACCCCCGGTTTCACAGACAAGGTTTAAACCTAGTCCCAGACTAAAATGCATGTTTGAGCTGTTTTATCTGAAAGCAGCTTGCACTGACATATCTTAATATAGTGTTTTGTCTCAAGATGCACACCAGTAATGTTTTTTCTAAGGCATTAATAAAAGCCATTGAAATGTCCTAATTAAAGTAAGGCCTAATCCTGGCTTATTCTAAGCCCTGTCTGTGGAACCAGGACTATATTTATCCTCTCTACAGAACGTCTCAGGTTACTATTGTAACCATAGTTCCCTGAGAACAGGGAACGAGACGATGCGTCGAAACGCTGCGGGAACGCCTTCTGCGTGATTGCGTCTGAAGCATCTATGCCAACTAGTCCAATGGAAAAAGGGAATGAGCGTCACGGGCGGGTGACGTCATGACCAGGAAAGGATAAAAGCACTTCCGCTGCTCGCCGGCATTCATGCTTCGACAGTGCCGAAGCAAGCCGATCGCAGGGACGCCAGAAGTATGGCAGGGGGACGCATCGTCTCGTTCCCTGTTCTCAGGGAACTATGGTTACAATAGTAACCTGAGACGTTCCCTTATCGAAAAGGGAACTTCGAGATGCGTCGAAACGCTGCGGGAACGAGAATACCCAATGCGCCATAATTCAAGTAACTGAGTGTCAGACTGTTCAGCTAAGCACTAAGCACCTGAGAACCTGGGGCCGCATCCAGGTCCAAACTGTAAAATCTCACAAATGTGAGCGGAGAGGACCAGCCCGCCGCATCACAAACATCTTGGAGAGAAACCCCATGCAACAAGGCTTTTGAAGCCGCCATACTCCTGGTGGAATGAGCTCGGACCGCCAAAGGACAAGGCTGGCCCGAGTACTCATAAGCAAGTGAAATAGCCTCGACTATCCACTTACTGACTGTCTGTTTTGAAGCAGGAAGACCTTTTTTAGGTGATCCAAAGCAAATAAATAGTTGATCGGACTTCCTGATTGAGGATGTCCGATGTACATATGTGTCCAATGCTCGCACTGGACACGACAAGTGCAGTCTTTCCTGGTCCGCAGTTGCAAACGGAGGAGGACAGAAAGCCTGCAGCACAATAGGCCTCGGAGTCAAGGTCGGCACCTTAGGGACGTATCCCTGTTTTGGATAAAGGAACGCCTTGACCATCCCCGGAGCAAATTCAAGGCAGGTGGGGGAGACCGAAAGAGCCTGAAGGTCACCAACTCTCTTGAGGGACGAAATAGCTAGGAGAAAGACGGTCTTAAGAGTAAGGAACTTCTCTGAGACTGATTCTAAGGGCTCGAATGGAGCCCTAGACAGGCCTTCTAGAACTACAGTCAAATCCCAAGCTGGCACCTTAGTGCGAGTTGCAGGCCTCAGCCTCAAAGTGCCACGAAGGAAACGTGTAATCAGGGGGTCTCGACCCAAAGATAAACCTCCCACCATGGTATGATAAGCCGCAATGGCTGCCACGTAAACTTTTAGTGTGGAAGGACATAGACCTGACACAAAGCGCTCCTGCAGGAACTCGATTACTGTGTTGACAGAACAATTAACCGGATCCCACTGATGTCGGTGACACCATAAGGAGAAAACTCTCCATTTAAGCGCATAGAGTTTCCTCGTAGCTGGAGCTCTGGAGCTTAAGATGGTCTCAACAGCCTCAGCTGAAAGACCACTATCTACAAGTTGGGCCCCCTCAGAGGCCAAACCCAAAGATTCCATATCTCTGGCCGAGGGTGAAATATTGTGCCCCCGGCCTGAGACAGAAGGTCCCTCCTCAAAGGGATCTCCAATGGAGGCCCGTCTAGAAGAAGGATCAGGTCCGCAAACCAGATCCGACTTGGCCAGCGTGGTGCTACTAGCAGTAGGCTTATCCCACACTGACGGACCCGCTCCAGAACTCCTGGGAGCAGAGCAACAGGGGGAAAGGCGTACAGACGTAGCCTCGGCCACGTCTGCACCATGGCATCCAGCCCCAGGGGGGCCGGGTGAGTAAGTGAATACCAGAGGGGACAGTGCGTCGTGTTGTGAGACGCGAACAGGTCCACCTCTGCTCTGCCATATGCCTCCCAGATTTTCTCCACCGCCTCGGGGTGGAGTCTCCAGTCCCCTGGCCTCAGCTCCTGCCTCGACAGGATGTCTGCTCCTATATTCTGGTCCCCAGGAATATACACTGCCCTCAGGGAGAGAACCTTCCCCAGGGACCACAGGAGGATCCGGTGCGCCAGTTTGCAAAGCGGACGCGACCTCAGACCCCCCTGGCGGTTCAGATAAGAGACCACAGATGTGTTGTCTGTTCGAACGAGCACATGATGGCCTCTTAGGTCCGGAAGGAAATGTCTCAACGCATTGAAGACAGCCATCATCTCCAGGCAATTGATGTGCCACGAAAGATGATGGCTTTTCCACAGACCCTGAACCGAGCGGCCTTCCATTACCGCTCCCCAGCCGGTGAGGGAAGCATCTGTCGAGATAGTAGCTCGATGGCAAAGAGCTCCCAACACCGGGCCCTGGGTTAAGAACCAGTGTTTCTTCCATATCTCTAAGGCACGAAGGCATCGCCGCGTAACCTTGATCATACGGAAAGGGCTTCCCCTCGGGGAGAACCCTCTGGTCCTGAGCCACCACTGTAAAGGCCTCATGTACAGCAGGCCAAAAGGTATCACGTTGGACGCTGCTGCCAGTAGACCCAACAGTTTCTCGAACTGTTTTACAGTGCGTGACTGACCTAGCTTTAGCTCTTTGGTGGCTGCCAGGATAACAGCTACACGAACGGGCGATAGGCTGGCCCTCATCGTCACTGAATCCCATACCACACCAAGGAAAGTGGTTCTCTGTATTGGAGAAAGAACACTCTTCTTGGCATTGAGCCTCAACCCCAACATCTGCATATGGGCGAGAACGACACCTCGGTGCCGAACCGCCAACTGCTCTGATTCCGCTAGAATCAGCCAGTCGTCGATATAATTGAGAATGCGAATGCCCTGAAGCCTGAGAGGGGCTAAAGCTGCATCCATGCATTTCGTGAATGTGCGGGGTGACAAAGCTAGGCCGAAAGGAAGAACCCGATACTGGTATTCTTTGCCCCTGAAAGAAAACCTTAGGAACTTCCTGTGCTGAGGGAGGATGGAGATATGGAAGTATGCATCCTTCAGATCTATCGTGACGAACCAGTCCTCGGATCTGATTTGAGTCACGATCTGCTTGAGGGTCAGCATCTTGAACTTGAGTTTCTGAACTGACCGATTCAACAGGCGAAGATCTAAAATGGGACGCAACCCTCCATCCTTTTTTGGAACAATGAAGTAACGGCTGTAAAAACCCGACTCTCTGTCGGGTGAGTACACCTGTTCTATAGCCTCTTTTGCTAACAGGGCCCTTACTTCTTGCTCCATTACCAGAGCCTGCTCGGGACGTACCACTGTGGGTAACACCCCGCTGTAACGAGGAGGACGAGAGCCAAACTGTATTCTGTATCCTTCCTCTACAATCTGCAGGACCCAATGAGAAATATTCGGCAGAAGCTTCCACGCTGCCAGAAAATTTACTAAGGGAACCAGCCTCTCGAGGCTGGTCTCTGGTGTTACTGAGAGAGCCAAATCTGGAGCCTGAAACATACCGGCAGGAGCTACCTGACCTGACTGCTCTAAAACCCCCCTCAGAGGGCGCGAAACCGATGCTGTGCCGCAGCACAGCACCAGCGACTCGCTGGAGACCACTGCGCCCTGAAGCACCAGAGGTGGCAGGGTTGGCAGGAGGGTCTCGTGAGGACCCCGAAGTGGAACGGGCACCGTGTACTGAGGTGAACACCGCTCCACCTCGGTCGGGGCTGTCCTCACAGGCCTGATGCCTAAGCATCAGGACCTTTTTTTTTTTTGAACCGAAGCTTTCTTTGCCTGAAGAACGGTCCTCAGATCCGGCTTAGGCTTAGTCGACTTCGGTTGAGAGGGCTGCGTCTGTCTCCAGTATCTTCGTGGAGGAGCACGAGACGCAACACTCTCTTTCTGTTGCACATGATATGATGAGCTAGATGGCTGGGGCTGCTCACGCCCAGCAGCCCCAGGGGGCTGGACACGGCGAGGGATAAACTTTTTAAAAGCGTCCGACTGCTTTTTAGCATCCTGGAACCTTTCAACTACAGCGTGAACTGCGTCACCAAAGAGACCAGACGGTTCAAGCGGAGCATCTAACAAAAAAGTGCGATCTTTCTCTTTAATATCAGATAAATTGAGCCATAAATGTCTCTCAGTGGCTACCAAAGCAGCCATAGACCGCCCAATTGCTCTGGCGGTCTCTTTAGTAGCCCTGAGAGAAAGATCAGTCGCCCTACGAAGTTCTCGAACATCGTCATGACTTATTCCCTCACTATTATCCAGATCCCCCAGCAGATCAGCCTGATAAGCCTGAAGCAGTGCCATAGTGTGCAGGCACGCTCCGGCTTGACCTGCTGCCGAATAAGCTTTGCCCACTAAACTAGATGTATTTCTTAGAGGTCTAGTGGGCAAAACTGGGGCTTTAATAGAAGATGCGGGACCAGGCGCGAGATAACTCGCTAGATTTTGTTCAACCTGGGGCATCGAACTATAGCCGTAATCTTTAGACCCTCTTATTTTAGAATATATATTAGATTGAGGGATAAAGACACGAGATGAGAACGGCTTTTTCCATGATTTAGATAATTCATCGTGTAAATCAGGAAAAAAAGGAAGCCCTCGCGGTGGAGATAGTGTGGCTGAAGAAAGATAACGCTCGTCTAATCTGCTTTTGGGACGAGTGTTTTTAGTTTCAGATGGCCAGTCAATATTTAATCTTTCTACAGCTCGTGACATGACATCCACCAGCTCATCATACGCTGGGGAAATAAATTGTAATTCCCTTTCCCCCGTGTGTGCATTATCACTGTCCATACTGACAACATCAACTTCCTCAGAAGAAGAGCACAGTAATAAAGGGCTCTCTCCCCGGGCGGAAGAAACCGCAAAGCGTGCTTCCGACACCGGGGGAGGAGAGCTGGATCTCCCGGGTAAGGAAGGAGAAAGGGCCCTCGGACCCGTCTCGATCCCCTCCGAAAGATCCAATTGCGATCCCCAGGAATGCATTCTCCGCGTTGCCTCGGCAGACGCGGGTCCTGATCCCTGAGGATCGCGAGCCTGCCCACTCTGTTTGTCGAAGAGTGACAGGCGGGATCTGAGCATGCGAAGCGGTAGCTTCTCACAGTGCTGGCACTCAGCCCCCTCGAAGGCTGAGGCTGCATGCTCAAATCCCAAACAAATCACACAAAGCTCGTGTGTGTCCCCACCCGTTAAATAACGCGGGCAGGGAGGAACACACTGTTTGTAGACTTGTTTCGCCATCGATACCAACAATATTGACAGACAACAATAAATAGACAGGGACAGTTTAGACACAGATCGCTTGCTGAGGCACAGAAGCATGAATGCCGGCGAGCAGCGGAAGTGCTTTTATCCTTTCCTGGTCATGACGTCACCCGCCCGTGACGCTCATTCCCTTTTTCCATTGGACTAGTTGGCATAGATGCTTCAGACGCAATCACGCAGAAGGCGTTCCCGCAGCGTTTCGACGCATCTCGAAGTTCCCTTTTCGATAAGGGAACTGCCACTAAAAGAATACTAAAATAAAATTAAACTAGACAGACTGACTAGTCAGTTGGATCATAATGTGATTTTTGGATACATTTGGCTTGTTCAGAGCAACTGTCTTTGTTCAGACACCTTCTTGGACTGTTATGATCTCATGTTTAATTTGATTGCCACGCTGCTTTAGATCGGTTGAGGGAAAGGCTAATAAACAAATGACCGTCAGTCCAGTCACTGTTCACACGCATTCTTCTGGATCCTGTTTCTCCTTTTTTTCTCGCACTGCTCCGGTGGCCCACTGCAGTAGTCATGACAACCCTGGCTATTTGGGTTTTTGGCCGGTGTTTAATCAGGGGTCCAGCAACAGGAAGTTGTTTATTGACATCTTCCCTCCGGGGGTCTTGTCTCCCCCAGCCTCTCGCCCAGGAGTCTGGCTGTCTCTCTCCCAGGGGCAGTGCAACCCTGCTGGGTACAGCACTGCAGGGGACTGGGGAATGAGCTGGTGCTCAGGGGTTCGCTAAAGTTAGTTGAAGGCAGAAGAGGCCTGTTGGGGTGGGAGGGGCAGTTATACGAGGCCAGGGTGAGGGCATTCGAGTGTGTGTGTGTGGAGATACATGGGAGAGAGCCCTGAAAACTTTCACACACACTTAAGAGCTGGGAAGGAAGGTGTAAGGTGTAAATGCTCCTAGAGGGGGAAGGGAATGAAATTTGAGAAAATAAAGAACAGAGAGAGAGCTACTCTGGAACATGTTGAGGCATGCACAGCACGTCGGAGAGCCTGCCCTGATGCTCTTTGAACGTCTAAAACCAAACAGGAAAATATGCCCACGATACACTTAAGTTGATTTGCAAAGAAATGTAATTTATTTCTGGGAATACACCCTTAGTGACTGAGGATGTAGGGCGTTGCTTTGCCTGTTTTCCAGGCATGTGAAATGAGTTACTGCCTTGCCTGCGCTGGAAGCTCTGAACAAATTTATATTGTTCAAGATGCTTGCACCTATTAGTGTTGTTTCATTTTAATGGCTTCTGAATGGCTTCACCTAAAAAAAAAATCTATTCAGATTTGTTCACTGATTCATCCAAAGTCTCTTTTTGCATGTTACATCATTACACCAATATGTGGAGATCAATACTTTTGTGTTATGAGTGAGTCATTGAATCATTCATTCAACAGATTCACCTTTCATAGCTCTTAACAGCAAACATCATGCACAGTTTTGTTCATTTGTTGAGTCAGTTTGTAGAATATCTTTCACAAAAAATGCCTGATTTATCTTGTTTTTTTTTTTTTTTAATGAACAACATGGCCCATAACAACATGGCCCATTTAGCTATGTTCAGAGTCTCAATGCATGGAACTGAAAGACAATAATTCTCCTAAAACATTAGTTCAAAAGCACAAATTTGTCCATAATTGAAACACCACTATTGCTCTTAATTATAGGAATCCATCCTGGAATGAATGTGATTGATAGCATGATGGTAGCACAAACAGTGCATGGCGCTAGCAACACCAAGGTCATGGGTTCTGATTAAAATGATTAAAACTGATTAAACTGATTAAAATGTAAACCTTTAGTGAAATGTTAGTTGCTTTGGGTAAATGTGTCTGCCAAATGCATAAATGTAATGTAAATGTTATATAAGACTGCAAATCTTACGTCTTGTGGAGAGGTGTGCTATAACTTTAAGTGATCATTTTCACACTCTGTATGATTTTACTCAGGCAAGCGCCAAAAAAAAAAATTGATGTTCAAAGCAGACATGGGATATTTAATCATTGTTGAACTGGAAATTTAATTTCAACTGTTTGAATTCTTTCCAGTTGCTGGAAAAGGTTTTTAAAAAGCAGTGCATTTGAGGCATAAAAACACGCTCAGCTCGGGAGAGAGGAATGCTGGAGCTGACCGAGTCCCTTGTCTTCCTATTCAATTAAATTTATTTGGCCAAAACACTTGGACAGCTTTGAAAACAAATATACATTATATGTCTACTCGTTGTTCACACCAGAAGCTGCACCAGTGTTGAACAGATGCTTTACATGTCTGTGCTGGCCTGTTATCTGCTTCAGCCGTAGAAAGCAAGTCAGCTGAGTTCATTAGCAGGAAATAGTGTGTGTGTGTGTGTGTGTGTGTGTGTGTGTGTGTGTGTGTGTGTGTGTGTGTGTGTGTGTGTGTGTGTGTGTGTGTGTGTGTGTGTGTGTGTGTGTGTGTGTGTGTGTGTGTGTGTGTGTGTGTGTGTGTGTGTGTGTGTGTGTGTGTGTGTGTGTGTGTGTGTGTGTGTGTGTGTGTGTGTGGTTGGGGTTGTTGTGCATTCATCAGCTTATGCACCAGCGTGCCATTAAGCTGCCTCAAATGGGCATTTTCCGAGATTAACTGAAGATATCCAGAGAAAATTAATGAGCTGGTTAACGGATACCAGCTGAGATTGGACACGGCTTTCTGAGCATGAGTATATGCTCAACAAACCAGCGTCTGCTTAATGTCACCGTCTCTGCTTGTTTGAAACAACTCCTGCACCTATTACTGTTCATATTGTTGACAAAAGAGCTTTGCTGTTAGAACTGATGTGCATGTGAATTTTTTATCTTTTCTTTGTCACTATAGTGTGCTTGTAATACAATTGAACTAAATCGATCTAATGCCTTTTTGAATAATGTGTGAAGAACTCATTTCTAGGTCTTTAAACAACACAATTGGATTAGATGATCAGACTAGCTTTGAGAAAAATATAACGCACGCTCATTTTGAGGCCATGTAGCCTGTCTGGCTATCACATTCATTATGGTATTTTTCATTAGATGTCATAAAAGAGAAATTATGTAGGAAAAATGTCATACCGCAATCACACAGAGTAATGCATAACAGTCTGTTCTAACCCCCGGAAACCCTTCCATCCTTTCTCCACATCTCTGAAAAGATAGCTTGACAGCTAAGCGCACAGGGAATTACTTCAATTTTGTCAGCCAATTGACTTCGATAGGTACACTTGCCCCCATGTTCCGAACAGGAGATTTTTCTTTACTTCTGAACGACGATTGATTGAAGCGCTCGCTATAATGAAGGTTTTCAATCACTTGTGTCAGATATTCTTGTGTGTGTTCTATTATTGTCCTGTGCACCTCTTTTAGTACCGCTCGTTTTGTCACTCTAATTGAAAATGTTCATTATGACACCCGGCTCTCTTGGGTTTAGGAGTTATTCGACATGAAAGGAAAGAAGAAAACTAGAACTGAGTGAATGAATCTTTCCTCCCCCCTCAATTACAGGATTTTCTATCAGCCCCCTGAAGCTTTCTATTCAGAAAATTTTAAAGGGATGTGCAAAAGTACATATTTTCAAAACTAACTAATCAGTGGATTGTCTGAACTAGTGATGAAAATGAGTTTAAGAGTGTATTCTAACTTCACAGTCCACAATCTTGTGTTACAGATCACAGTGTCTGATCAGGGCTTTCCTGTGAAGTCCACCACTGTTCGAGTCATTGTCAAAGTTCTGGATGAGAACGATAACAAACCACAGTTTATGGAGAAAGTCTACAAAATCAAACTGCCAGAACGAGAAAAGCCAGAGAAAGAGCGTGCGCTCAAGAGAGATCCTGTTTACCGCGTGATCGCCTCAGATCGAGACGAAGGGCCAAATGCTGAGATCTCCTACAGCATCGAGGAAGGAGACGAACAGGGAAAGTTCTTCATTGAGCCCAAAACTGGCATGGTTTCCTTTAAGAAGCTTTCTTCTGCTGGAGATTATGATATATTAACGGTAAGGATGTACACATTTCTGTAGCACACATTCTGTTCTGTTCAAAACGGAATCTTTTTGTATTGCAAATATATTTGCTTTCTAGCTTGAGTTGCAGTGTTTGAGGAGGCCATTATTATGTCCACAAATGTAGAAACCTGAGATCTCAGATTTGACACACACTAAATTTTTTCCTGAATGTCCCTCCGGTTGAAGTTTTACGAGCGCAGAGTGAACTTCCTGCCCGGCCCATGTGGCCAGTGACATTTTTTTTCCAGACCTCCCATTGTTTCATTACCTAACATCTGTCGCTTTCCAAACGTCACAGTGACAGGTGTTCTGGTAATGTTCTGTCCTTCCCGCATTTAGTAGTATTCGGATAGTTGTATCTCTCCCTGAAATACCATTAACAAGTGGAATACCATTAACAGCACCAAACAGAATTGCAAAACGTATTATTGTTCCCAAACATATGAATCCCAAAACCATTTTTTTAACATTACTGTTAGATTATTTACGGTAATAAATAACACAGTTATTTACGTAGTAGTTTTATTTTTTGACACATTTATCCTTCAGATTAAAGCAGTGGATAATGGCCGACCCCAGAAATCGTCCACCTGCCGTCTACACATCGAATGGATCCCCAAGCCGGAGCCGAGCACTGTCCCTCTGGCATTTGACGAGCCGTTTTACTCCTTTTCTGTCATGGAGAGCGACCCCGTGGCACACATGGTCGGGGTCATCACCATGGAGTCTGTGGACACACCAGTCTGGTTTGAAATAACAGGTATGGTGGAGGTAAACCTTCAGAGAGTTTGTTGTGTAGGTGTGTGTGTGTGTTGGTTTGACTGCATTTACAATTCTAAAGCTTGGATCCTAATGTGTGTCCTTGTTAGTACACAAATTTGTTACAAACTGAAATTAAATCTTCTAATGAGACTCTTTAGATGAAGTTTCTTTGCATGAATTAACTTCTATCTTTGTGTTTATCTTCTCAATAGAACTGTCATAAAATGACATAATAGTTTGCATCCTGTCCCTTTATCGTTTAACAAATCTATCACTGACAACCTTTACTTTTTCTCTCTTTTCTACTTGTTCTCCTTCTTAATTTTGGAATGGTTTGGTTTCTTCTGCTTCTCTCCTCTTGCTTTCCTCCTCTTGATTGTCTCCTTGCTCCTCTCCATTGGCTTTTGGAAGAGGACATAGCGGCTAAAGAGCTGTTTTACATCGTTCAGATGGCTTGCGACCTGAACTGCACTGCAGAAGGTATCTGCCGCAGATCTCCTAATACTACTGTGCGTGGCCGTTATGAGATCTGTCATGTGCTTTTGTACTCATGCTGTTGTGATTGTTTCACATTGGGTGCACCAGGTCCCAAGTTTTGATTTTTTTTCTCGCTAAGGGCTTACGAGCTGGCAATGAAAGAGTTACATTTCGATTATTAAATCAAAATTAGTTGTCTCTGTCTTACTATTGCATACATAAAGCCTAGCTTATTTTCCTTGCCAGCCGATGCACTTAGTGTTGTTCACTTTGAAGGCCCAGTTCTCTCATTTTCTTTCATGTATGCTGTTTTTAATATTGTTACATTTATATTTGGTTATATAATCCGAAAATAATATATACTGCTGGTGATTAAGTGGCTGCTGGCAAGATCAAAAGAGAAGGATGACTGATACATTTGTATAATACAAATTAATGATAGCAAATGAATCAAATAAATGTTTACACAAAATTCAAACAAAAAAAAACATAATAGTATCCATCGGCAAAGCACTTAGTGTTTTTAAAATGGCAAATAAAGACTTTTTCTTGGACAGTTCCAAAATCTATCAATATACAATTAATCAACTAAGCTCTTTGGTTATTGACCAATATTATAATATATATATATATATATATATATATATATATATATATTATATATATATATATATATATATATATATATATATGTATATATTTAAATGTATTGTATCACCATATTCTTGAAATAAATCATTTATTTACATCTATTACTACATTTTGTATATTATTTTATTTCAAAATGCTTCATTTAAAATTGTAATGCTTTTTTTTTTTACATACAAAGACTTGAGTACACCTTTTCTATGAGGAACAAGCTTTTCTATAAATTTCAAAATTAAAATATATTTGGTCCTTATTTTTATTGTGGACACTCTTATTATTTACTCTAATAAATCCATATTTTTAATAATATTATATCTTTTGGGTTTTGACGCACTAAGGCAGGGATATAGTAGTATAAATGTCAGACTGCCATTATTGTGGTTTGCACAAAAAGGGTGAAACAGTTGCTGCAAAACCACAAACGTGACACCCTGACTTTTGCCACCTGTGCAGTTCTCTTTTTCTCTCCCCTGTCTTCAACTGCCTAACTTGTGATGATGGCCGTCTAATTTCCTGTCCATTTTGGTTGTGGTGAAAACCTCCTCTCAACAGGTGGTAATTTTGACAGTCGATTTGAAGTGGGGAAGGCGAGTGGGACGGTGATTGTGGCCCAAATGCTGGACGCAGAGCAGAAATCCCATTACAACCTGACGGTGGACGCAACAGATGGCACCAGATCTGTCAGCACGCAGGTAATTGAATTGCTAATGAAGTGTTTATGGAAGCAGAGCATTGTGAGCTCACCATAGAGGCTTGGGCTTCTTTTTTGAGATCACTATGAGGGGGCAAAAAATGTCTCAGACTTTTTTTTGTGCATGTACATTTCACTGGTGGCAAGGAAGAAAAAAAGCAACCCAAGCATTTCCAACTTTCCAAATTGAGTTTCCTCTTTTGACTGCACTGGCACTGTAGGTCCCAAAGGTCTTTTCTGTATAAGCTCATATCAGCCTTCAGTATTAAAAAAAAGGAGCACAGCATCTTGCTGTTGATGTCGATGTAGATAGGTCTTGTGAAAGCAAAGCACACAAAATTAAATTACACCTGACCTTTAAATATATGTTTTGCAGTGATTTTAGAGGTATATTTATAGATATGTTTTGTACAGGCTCAGTGCGAACCAGTGCCCGGTTGCATAAAGCACCTTAAGTTTTTCCCTTAAGTATGAGACTTAAGGTGTGATTTCCCCTCAGCTAAGGGAATGACTTAAGAGTGTTGCATATAATCCCTTAAACAGTTCTTTTAGGTAAGGAAAACCATTAAGTGTTTCACGATCCTGTCATCATACTCACAATCATGTCGGTTTAAACCCATAAGTCTTTCATTCGTCTTAAGACACAAATAAAGACAATTTTAATATTCACTCATCATTTCTGTCCGTTTATTGAAATACATAAAAGTAATCCATATGATTTAGGCTGTTTCGAAAGCTCAAACGTGCTCGCAAGCACGAGAACCAATGAGGGTTGTTCTTGCGCATGACGCACGCACGTTTGAGCTTCCGTTAACCATATAAGATGAGCTTTATGTGTTAATATGTGAAAAAGCGGCAACATTTTAATTTGTTTATCACATAAAGTGGCCGATCGCGTCTCGTTTGAAGACTTGGATTGAACCGGATCGCTCTGCGTAACACTTAAGTTGAAGTACTTAGGAAAATTACAGTTATGGGGCTTTATGCAACACTTATAGTTTTTTAAGAGATTACTTAAGGGAAAAATAGATATTTAAAGGACATTCTTGGGATATGACGTTTCACCTAAAGAAACCATTAAGAAACACTTAACAGTTATTTTTTACAACACCCTTAAGTTTAAGGGAAATATAAGGGCATTGTTAAGGGAAAATTATACTTAAGGTGCTTTATGCAACTGGTAGCTACATAAGGTACAGGTCATAAGTTTTTCTTAGAAAAAGTTTTGAAATACCTGGCATTGGACAATTTCTTTAGTTAGAATAAGGTCAGATAATGTAGACATTTTTTGATGTCTAAAGGTTCCCTGAATGTTCTTCAAATACCTCACGTCACAACATGCTGGCAGACATTCCTTGGCCTGGCAGACGTAGAGTTTTTGGCCGGGGTTCCTGGAATCTTCCATTGTCTCATTCCTGGAGCGTGTGAGGAGGATGAAGCCGTCTGGCTCCCTGCTCTTTCATTTCTCTTCCTCCGTCAGTCTCGCGCTTTTTCTTTAATTCAGTTGTATATGTTAGGAGAACATTAACCATAACTTTCAATGATGTGTATTAAAAAGTTTTTCAAACTTATCAATTTACTTTGACCTTTGCATTTGTTACAAATAAGATGAATGATGACACTTACTCGGCTTATGCCAAGTTCTTTGCCAACAAAAAATAGGTTTGGGAAAACTAACACTGTCTTGTAAGGTTGGGAGCAATTTTAACACTACTGAAATGAAATTTGTTTGAATAATCAAAGTATCTACTTTAATCAGAGAACACCAACTGAGTCAGCTGATCAGTATATTTTATTAAACAGTTTAAACTGATTTAAAACAATATGGCATATATATATATATATCACTTTTGTTATAGCCTAAGTACACATTCCTAAAAGCTAAACTAATTAGTACCAAATAAGTGAGACTGTGGTGTATTTATGTAACATTACTACTTCGAGGCACTCTTTTTTTTGTGAGTTAAATGGTTAATATAATGTAGTTGGAGGAGAATGTAAAACTCTGACCTTTTATATTTACCTTTTATTTGATAGTATGATCTCATCATTCTCAAAAGTCTATTATCGGTACAGTTGCTTTTTTACTGGAGTATTACCAGGAAGATTTGTAGTAGTCTGTGAATTATGGCAGAAAGTGTAAAACACGTTGCTCCTGGTCTTCCCTACATCATTTATATCACCTCTAAACTGGCCACATAGTTTATGTACTGATTTCCTGTTGGAGCACGAGTAAATCTTTGCATATGGTCCTAAAGAGGTCACTGAAGAGTGGGGCTCTCTGGATGAGGGCCATGTTTTTGCCCTCGCTCTCATGAACAGAGCCTGCATTGTGAGCGGCTCCCCAACCCCCATCCCGGGATATGTTTAGGCAACACTGTCGGAACTCTCTTGTGATCAAGCAGACCACTGTGGCCAACGATACCACCAAACACATACATTCCTGCACGCAAAATTAACTGCCACGAATATCCTGAACTGACGCTCCCCCACCCCTTCCAAATATCTCTCCCTCTTTTTGACAAAAATTTCCAAACACAAAGGCAGTGGCATGACATTGAGTCCTTGCGCTGCAGCAGCTCTTCAAAGTGTCTCTCGATCGAGCCTGCTTAATCTGAAACTATTGTTGGGCCCTCAAACCTTTCAAGTCAAATCAGTTACAGTTGTCACATTCACAGGGCACAGAGTGCAGACTTCAGTGCCCTGCATCTGGCTTTG